>CM042155.1:59306990-59369490 GCA_023376005.1 Doryteuthis pealeii | reverse complement strand
CGCGACCATCAAATATGATGGGGTTAAAAGCAAACCCTAGGAACAGCTACCTTAAACGTAAAACATTAAAGCCTTTGCCACCCCACAGTCTTTTCTAACCATTGTTGGTACCTCTTCATTACACTTTGTTCAATTAACCTATTTAGAGACATGTACATTATGTTAATTTGTTATTAAATTTTATGTATATTAAGTATTCATGTGTTCATTTTTTTTATGAGAGTTAGTTGTTTGTCTTTTCTTACTGAATATTCAATGTTAGTATATTTATGGATGCACTAATTATAAGTGTTATACTTAGTGTCGGTTATAAACTAATACCCACTATTCTTATACTTACATAGAACGCAATTTTCCGATTTCCTTTGTAGTTTTATCTCACACCATATTAAGTATTTATTAATTAAAGTTTTATTCATTTCGAAAAAGAAAGAAAAAAACAGTATCTGTTAGTATTAAGAATTTAAAACTTGAAGTTTAAATTGTTTTAAAAAAGTGGAGACAAAAAAAATTTTGGTGTAGAAATTTCAAGAATCGTTTTTAAATATTTATTAGTCAATTGAAAAAGGTCGGATAGAATTCAGAAAATTCTCCAAGAGTAAATTTGTCTGAACTCTAATAACACCTTCAAAGCTAGAAATAATGATCTCATTATGTTTGTATTTTTGGAAAGATAAAGATTAAAGGGTATTTAAATGATCACTGGACGCTCCATACTACCGGCCTTGTGCCACAATTTGTATGATAATTGTTAAGAAAACCAGATTCATAATGTCAAAGACTTAGGGTCAACTTCTTGATCCCCACCCCCCAAATACACATGGAAAGAAAGAATTATTCTATGGCTGCACTAGTTGAACTTTGACGAAACGTTTGGAGAAAGATTAATGGGAACATCACAAAGATTCTACGCGATGTTTTCAACAAATCATTAAAGCAGCATCTCACAAAATAGCAGCTATAGGGCCACTTACATCCTATCTTACAAATCATTAAAGTAAGACGAACATGAGTTGCTGGACATTGCTAGAAAAGGACAAACACATAAATGACGTCTTCCGATGGAAAGCCACACATGACACACCAGTCTTGGTCGACCATCAAAAACTGACATTCATAGGCTCAGTGCAGACACTGGATGCCATCTAGAGGACCTACCAAGAACGATGATTGATAGAGATGGATGGCACGTACACGTATGCAAGAGAGAGAGAGAGAGAGAGAGAGAGAGAGAGAGAGAGAGAGAGAGAGAGAGAGAGAGAGAATCTAGGGAATACGTGTTATCAGCACATGATGATGATGATGATGATCTACTCAGACGAAGAGAACTCGCCTATGCTTCTGTAATATCAATTTATATCTCTACTTCATATTAATAAAAAGATGTTCGTCTTCGGTGTCTCCGAAGAACGTATCGTGAATTTCCTGTAAGCAAATGTATGCATCGAACAATCTGCACATAAATGTGGCATTTCAGGGTTTTCAGACTGGGACGGCATTCTAAGAACAAACACTGAGATATCAGATCGGAAAATGGCCTATGTATTTATCCACTCCTTTCGCCACGAGCAGGATGTGACACAAGGTCAAATTTTAAGTGAAGTTTAACAGGTTTGAATCCAGAGTTTTCCGTCTAGACTGTTTGCCATAATTAACTTAAAAAGCTTAAAAAAAAAACCTACAATTTACCCAAAGCTGAAGGTAGAAGATATGGATTCATACCCTTCCCCAAAGTATTAGCGCTATGTGAAGTGCAAACAGCCTCGTCTAAGATTTGAACACGGGTCACCGTGTCCATTCCCTACGACGATAACCTTTACGCTTGGCCGCCACCTCCATGGCAGTGGTATAGCTTGACTTAAACAAGTGTTTCATACTCCCCCCCCTTTTTTTCGGAAATACCTTCTGTAATAAAAGACAAAATAGATAATTGCTTTAAGCAAGCTTTATTTAAATACTTACTAGAAGCGGCTACCCAGTGTCGCCTGCCAAGGGGGAGAAATACCTGGTGTATTGCTTCATTTACTTTTGAGAGATTCATAAATGCAGGACATTTTAAGTAGAATTTCAATGCTATTCTTATGTATATTTTGATTTTTAGATATATTCGAATATAAATCAAATCTTCATAATGATTGCATAAAAAGCTAGAACCGGTTATATATATATATATATATATATATATATATATATATATATATATATATAACCGGTTCTAGCTTTTTATGCAATCATTATGAAGATTTGATTGATTGATATATATATATATATATTTACTTTGTCGTTAATTATCTTACTTCCGTATCCGGACATACCTACATACAAACATACATGCACACATACATACATACATACATACATACATACATACACACCAACTGCCCTTTATAGATAGATAGATATATAGATAGATAGATAACTTAACTGTTATGGTGAAGATTCTTTTAGTATTTATAGTTGTCTGATCCAGGGGAAACAACTATGCATGACTTCACCACACCTTCCTAAAACACTTAAATGCTTCACTACTGCCCGCCCCCTCCATCAATTCTACCCTTATGCAATAAAGGTAACTGGAAAAGATTAAAACGAGGCTAGCCTACTGTTCGTACATGCGCACTAACAGACAGAATCATTTATTTTCATACGCAAGTTATTTAATCACGTTAAAGAAATTGTGTAAAACTTCACGCGAGCGATGGAGGGAGGGGGGTCGGACCCAGTCGCGAAACTCTGACTTAGTCAATGCATTCTGTCTCGCACATATCTATATGTTGATACTCGTGTTCCTTAATTCTACGATCGTTATCATCCTGCAACACACTCTAGTTAAAAATGAGACCGTCCAAATCGACCGAGATGAAATGCAAAAATGTAAATCCTGATTATCTGGTGTTGCTTATCCGTACACAATTCTTATTTCTTATGAGTGTCATCACTTTAGCTAAACAATGGGCCATTCCGTTTTTATTATAAAGTAAGAAAGGGAAGAAAAAGGACATGTTGTACAGAAAAAATAGTAATGAAGTTAACAAGAATCAATTAAGATCATCCTCTTTCTAATAAGTGTCTGTCTGTCTGTCTGTCTATCTCTCTCTCTGAACTCTGACTCTCATTTATATACCCGATGTCGATGTGGGTATATAACACTCCCACCAAAAGCGGTGGCTAAATTGCTTCTACTTCCGCTGCCTTAGACTTAGACTGGGCATCACCCGGAGGGACAGGATCACTAACACAGCAGTTCTAGAGAAAGCTCAACTTCCCAGCTTGTGTTCTCTACTGAGACAGCGTCGTCTCCGATGGCTGGACCATGTCCACCGGATGAATGATGGACGAATCCCGAAGGACATCCTCTATGCAGAGCTTTCGACTGGTAAGAGACAGATTGGACGCCCCCAGCTGCATTTTGAGGATGCCTGCAAGAATGATAGCAGGTGCTTTGGCATTACGTCTTTCAGCTGGGAAGATTTGGCTCAGGACTGTCCTCGGTGGCAATAAAGCATCGGCACATCAACATCTTCAGGGACAGACTTCGCATGCGACATCTGTGGTCGAGGCTGTTTCTAGAACATTGGCCTTCACAGTCTTCCGAGACTGCAATGTCAATGATGATGAATGATGATGAATGACAAAGTAAATATATATATACACATTCACTATCACCATATCTTGCTTTTTGAGCAAAAATGATGAAGATTTGGTTTATATTCGTTAAGATATTTAAAAAATGAGATTTAACTAATTACATCATGGATTTTTTTGTATTTAATATTTTAAATCATCATCATCATCATGTCACGCAATTAGCACGGATGTCCATGACAATCTCTCACCATCCTTCTCTATCATTCATTGACCCAGGGAGGTCCTCTGTGCAGCATCCAGTATCCGCACAGAGCTGGTCAATGTAAGTTCTTGCTGGGCGGCCCACATTAGCATGTCTATGTATTGGCTTCCACAGGAGAACGTCGCTTATGAGTTCGTCCTTGCTCCTCCAGCAGTGTCCCGCATGTCTTGTTCGTCTCACTCGGATGGTTTGTGAGATAGGGGGCAGGTGGCCGTACAGCTGCTTCCTTGTGGGGTGCTGTTTCCACGACTTGTTGAAAAAAAAGAAAAGAAAAAAAAGAACAACAATATTTTAAATATGAGACATTAATTTATCTCTTCAAAGTGGCTGGATCAACGCAATGGATTTTAATGGGACATACTGTGAGAATCCAATTCGCGATTCAATTATAATGGATCTGCGAGACTAATTTTTTTTTACCTTCCTCTGTCCAGGTAGCCACTTCTAGTTTAGTATATAAATAATATACATATGAGTGATATTGAAAAAGAATAAACAAACATTTCTCAACAGCTAGAAATATGCGCATATTGTTCAATAAATGAGGATTATGTGGAAGGTAAACATGAAGGTAAAGTTCATACCAATTCTAATTGTTAATCTTGGAAAAGTTCCCACAATTTTGGAAAAGAATCAGCGGGAAATGGAAATCAGAGGAAGAAACTTCTGGCATTTTTTTTTTACTTTATTCATTTTCGTGGGTTAATCTCCTAAGGATGTGGTTGAGAAAAGAGACAAATTTCAGGTTAAACCTTTTTGTTTTTAGAGTTTTAGTATTTTATCTAGATAATAGTTTTTTGGTCTTTGTTTTTTTCCATTTTTTTTTCACTTTTTCACTTTTTTTTTTTAGGGGGACAATATCGACGGTATTTTTTCTACGGAGGCCCGCAAGAGAATCAATATAAAAAGCATCATATTGGAAATAACCCTTTCCGAAAATCTATTAACATAAAAAACATGGATTATTACACTTTTGATCCTCCATACTTTAGAAAAAACAGCGCGTCACTTAAAAAACAACAATAACAACAACAACAACATAACATTGCCGTTAAAAAGTGTTTGTTTTTGAACATCCCTAAGAAAAGTACTTATGAGTTAATGGACTTTGCTGAACTAGCCGACAATTGAGTAAAAATAAAAGGAAATAAATAGACCTTGCCGGAGAGCTGAAGAAACTATGGAACACAAAAGTGCTAATTATAATCGGAGCTCTTAGAACCAAAAAGAACCAGGAGAAGAGGCTGGATGAACAAGAGATCCATGGAAAGATTGGGACTGACTATAAACCCCAGTATTGTTGAAATCAACTTGTATTCTAAAGTGTCCCGAAGAGCTGAGAGACTCGTTGTAATTCGGACTTTTGTGAAAGCCTCTATTTTACAACGGGTGTGAAAAGAAAGAAAAAAACCGTTAAGAGTATAAATAATAATAATGCGACTGCACTGACAAATGCTACAGCTGCTTTCGGCTGCTGTTGTTGTTGTTGGTGGTAGTCGTAAAGAAAGTTGATAATCCACTTGTTCAGTGCTGATCAGCTTGTTAGCGACACCAGTTGGTTGAAAACGTCTGCTGCGTTTGCGTCCTTGCTGAGTCAGCCTCTTTCAATCGGACAGGCAGAGTCAGACCCCGTCGATCTTTCTTTCTTTACTTGAAGCGATCGCCAGCCAACGTTTCGCAGCTGAGAATGAGAACAAATCTCTTCTTTCTTCTTCATTCGTTGATTCTTTATTTTCATTTGTGATAAGAAAAAGAGAGAAATAGAAATATATCGCAAACATCTAAGTTTTAATATGATAAATTCTATTTATTTAGAAAGACTAAAAAAACTTAATAAGAATTGAGAATGACAGAATGCATATCCATACATAACATACTATGTATCAACATTTTTTACGTCATAGATGTCTTTTACAAAATCAAATCAACCCCCTGATTGACCCCCCCCCCAAAAAAAAAATAATCATATTATTTTGCTTTGTTAGTTTTTCTAAATTATTACATTTTATCATTAAAACTTAGATGTTTGCGCCCCGCAAAAGTAGCGTATTTTTTGCAGCAGAAAACGAGAGATTTAATTGTGGTTTCATTGTTTTCAGTCTTTTTCTATTCATTCAAAAAAGTTACTAGAAATATATACACTGTATTTCTACTAACTTTTTTGAATGAATATATCATACAGGGTGATTGTAAAGTAACCCCCTTCCTTTAAAAAAAAAATCTTATAATTTATTTCTGAATCATTATTTAAAAAAAATTGATATGAGAACAACAAACACAACATGGGTTTTTTTAAAAAAATTCTATATAGGCACCAGCGTTCGCCTCCAGCCTCTCAAGCTGCTCGGGAATTAGGATTAAATCCAAGGGCTTCAAATTTTGACACAAAATAATCAACATGAAAAGAAAATCAACACAGACTTAATAGCTTAATAGACTAAATCAAGTAACATTCATTAAAGAATTGAACAATATGTAACTGCATATAAAAGAATTAAAAATAGTTTTAAATAGGGAGTTACTTTTCAATTACCCTGTATATAAACTAGAAAAAATATGCAAATATCGAAGTTTTAATATGATAAATTATATTAAATTAGAAAAACTAACAAAACTAAATAAGAACGCATATAAAGATATTAAAGTTTTATCTAAATTGATTTCTATATAAAGTTATACACAGGATTGATTTTAATACATTTGAAAATAAAATATTAAATCAAATAATTATTTATTGAACCCGGTTTTATTAAAACCAGTATGCAAATTATTCACATCATATACTTTATTTCTTAGTATACTTGTAATACATATAGCAGGATCACAAAATCATTAATAACATTCCATATTTTTAGGCAAATCTAAATCTGCAAGATTTTGATAGAGATATCATGATCATTAGCAAATAAAATGTTAATTAATGATTATCTAATAACCATTGTGGGTATAACGCAAATAACGAAGGGAATTGTGATGCTCGGTGTAGTTTCGGTTACAGACAGACACATAATCTCCATTAACATAATTATTTACTAAGCTTAGCCCAAGGCCAAAGTAAGGTGCGCCCAGTGAGAATCGAACTCATTACCAATACCCTGCGAATTTAGCTTGCTAACCAGTACACCATGTGAGGTGCCCAAATCCAAATCTCCATTAATATATGATTGACAGAATTGCATTCACATTCGCTGGTAAACGTATATAATCACGCTAAGAGGTAAAAAGAGGTGTACATTGTCGGGCTTGTTGAAAAAAAACCCAAAAAACAAAACAAACTACAACCACAGTCCAGTGTGGGACTGGAGTTATAGGGTTTTTTTTGGCGGGTGGTTAATCTTTTAAGACTGTTTCTCTTTTTGGTCGCACACAGTAATGGTTTGGTTTGATTTGTTTTTTTTTTTTGTTTTACGGCATATCAACCTCAGTGGGTCATTTAATGCCGACAAAGTTTTGAAATAAATTCATTCTTAATGGATACTCAATTTATTTTATAAACACATTTTTCTATTTATACCATAGATGGGACCTTAACAGGTACTACCACTCCGGGTCAGAGTGGACCTGGGAGCAATGGTAATGAAGAGTTGCTCCACATTCCCCAAACCTCCAGAACTGGAACCTCACCATCAGATATTTAATGTCATTCCCAAAACATGAACACCCTCAGCCACCGCCTTTTAGCACCCATATGATAAAAGGGCTGGGGCTTGCTATAAGGGTAATATGGTTGGGACAATCATATAAGTGGTAGGCTTGACGTGACCAGCCGATTGATCGGAGGGGGCCTCTCCGACCACCTGTCTAGCCTAAGTAAGGGCCTGAGTGAAGTGTTGCATGTCATGGACTGTTCAGCCACATAGGTTCCACCCTTAAGCATTGCGGAGGAGGGGTGTCTTATCCCTCTGCAGAAGTGCAGTCGGTGTATTCTAACACCGCAACCAACAGGGCGGCATAGTAATGGTAATCAATTCTGTCTAATATCCTCTGAGGCATAGAATACGCTGTGGTGCAATACCCCTCACCAAAAGGGGTGCCCTCGGTATGACACTAAACTGTATATATACCAACCAATCCAAGAGACGGAAAACTCTGAATTCAAACCGGTTTAAAATCAAACTCTACTTAAAATCAATCTTTTATCATATCCAACTTGTGGCGGAGGGGTTGGGTAAATACATACGTAAAACCGTATATCTGTGTGCAAATTATTTGTATTTGATAGGAACACTTGAAACCAAATAACTGAGTTCAAACAAATAATTATTATAATAATAATAGGAAGAGTTATTTGAAGCCATTTATTTGATAGAAGACGAAAAAATAAAGCCTGACTTTGTCATTGAATAATCCAAAAGGGGTTGATATGCTATTAAACAAAAATTTAACCAAACCGAATAGAAGAACATCTAAATTTCATCTTTTTGGTCATGAATATGAATTACCCCATAGTAGGCCACGGCCACGGCCACACACACACACATACACACACACACACACACACACACACACAGAGAGGGGGGATAGGGGCTGTGTTTATTGCCCTGTGCCTGAGACAGCCCAAAAGAACAATACTGACCGAACCTTGTGCCCCACTCCAGTGGGTAGATAAATACCCTCACACGCACAGCTCGAACTTAAAGCTAAAATCTAATTGTATCCATGTTATTCTTCTTTTTTTTTTAGTAGTGATCACCCAGGAAATCACCCCCCCCCCCAAAAAAAAGAGACGTGCCTATTCTAAGTGTTGTGACTGAATTAATCAATTAACAACATTGAAAATCCAGAAAAAGCTTTTATTACCTTTTGTACAGAAATATAAATAGTAGAGACAACGCGCAGTTCTCTAACAGTATGACTAGTTTTTCGACTGCAAATAACCTCGCGTATTCGTATCTTTATATGTGTTTCGTTGGATGAGTCCAACTATCTTGTAGGGGACTTATCTTCCCTAACAACACTTAGATATTCCAATTTTGGGTTCTCAAACGATTTCGCCAATCTTTTATTATTCAACAATAAAGTCACGTGACCCAAATCCAAAGTAAATATTTACTGTCATGACGTCATCTCGCTATTAACGTCGATATTTTTAAAATTTTATTCCGGGTGTAAGGAGAGAAAAATAATTGTATTCCCTTGGATCGTGGATGTGTCTCCCCACGCCAAGTGTCTGTTGGTCATATGGCAATTTAGCCCCTTAAAACTTTCTCTTTGGCCCCACCTTCGTTGAAGGAACAAGATCTATCTGTTTCAGTTCTTGCTCGTGGAGCAAGAAGGACATGTTTCTCAGTTCGTAGAACAGAATAGAGACAATTAGTCTTCAATATTTATGACACTTCACCATGAAAACCAAAGTCTTTTCTAACCATTTTTGTTACCTTTTCATTACACTTTGTTTGTTCATGGAACATTATGTACAATTAACCCGTTATTGTATTATGTTATTTTTGTTAAATGTTATCTATATTGAAAATTCATATGTGCATTGTTCATGCGAATTGTTGTTTGTCTTTCCTTACCGAATGTTCAATGTTAGTGTTTCCATTGATGCACTAATCTATTATAAGCACTCAATGTTGTTAAAAACGAATACCCACTATTCTTATACAGGCATCGATTACACAATTTATCTCTTAAGGATCAACCACTCAATTTCAGCTTCTTTCCAATTATTACTTTTGTAATCCCCGATGAATTTTGATAGTTTTCTACTATTAGCATATTCTGTTTATGACTCACCTTGTCGACTGAGACATAAGAATACACGTGTCGGGGCCACTAAATCTCCCCCCCCCCTTCTATTTTCCTACTTCGCTGCTACTGATACTACTACTAAGTTTATTTTCGTAATTTTTGAATCATAAAACGCTGTATTGAAACCGTTTTGCGGAGATATTTACGGAAATTGCATCAACGGCGTTTTAATTGCAAGGGACACAACCTTTGAAAACTCGGGCAGTTAGTAACACCCCTTACACGAAGGAAGTCGTAGAAAAACAAGCTTGTCGGAAAATATCCACAAACGTCTCTACATATTTGCATCTTTTTCATTCACCTCTCAACTACCTTACTTCCTACTTCGACCTCATCTAAAGCATATCCTTACTTGAACATCTTCATACATCCAACCTACGGGACAACCTGCGTTCTGGCCATACACAACATCTTCCCGGCCTGATGTCAACAATTTTTACACCAGCAACATCATTTCTCCTGCGCTGATATCTATGGTAAATAAAAACGAAATCATCATCGTTATTGTTGCCATATTCCTCAGCCTTTTGTCTCCTTCATTGTTTCTAGTCGTTCACTTATTTATTCTAACGTCTGTGGGGTCGACATCCTTATCGGCCCCGCAACACACCGACCACACATTTACAAAGGGATAAAATCCACCAATGAGACCACCTGTTGGTTGTGGTTGGGGAACCGTGAAACTTGAGGACGGAATCTTGGTGGCTGAGCAGTCCTTGACATGCAACACTCCATTTTGGCTCTTTTTGACGTGACGGGCGACTGGAGACCCCCTCCCGCGATCAATTGGTTGGTCACGTCAAGCACTAATACCTATATGATTGTTCCGACCCTATTGCTCTTAATTCAAACAAAAAATGAAATCGAGTGAGAAGTAGGTAATTACCAAATCCGTTCGCCACGGGTAGGATGTGACACAAGGTCACAAGTATGGGTCATCCAGCAAGGATCAAACTCACGATTCAGTAGTAATAAATCTGAGAGACTCTTCTCGTTAACCATTACATCACGAGTGAGAAGAAGACAAATCTCAAATTCAGAGGCTTCAATTGAGAATGCTGGAACGAGAGAGAGAGAGAGAGAGAGAGAGAGAGAGAGAGAGAGAGAGAGAGAGAGAGAGAGAGAGAGAACAAAAATTAAAAAGAAGTTACCAACACCACTAGTTTCAATAATCCAAGGGAGGTAACCCTTTCTGCACTAATTTTATTGATTCGCCCTCACCAAATTGCTTAAAGATGAGCACCACTTCATGCAATCTTATGTTAGCAAGCTGGATTAGCAGACCATTGTTAGTGAGTGTGATTCTCACTGGGTGTCCCACACTTCCGGCCTCGTGCCACAACTAAGCCTTGTAAATAACGATTAGAGAATACAATCCGGTTATTGTTTTATAGCGATTTGTGTGTGGCTCAATTACGGCCACTTTAGAGACAACTCAGGGACTCAATGTGTCGTGTATTTACCGAAACTCTTCAGACAGGATGTGACACTAGATCAATTTGAACAGGTTTGAATTCAGAGTTTTCCTTCTCCTAAATTGGTTACCATTTCAAGGTTAAATAGCTCAATCTACCCTACTATTTAACCGTAGTTGGAGGGTGAATATTTGGATTCATACCTTTCCCCAGCTATGTGGAAACATAGCTCTATATGAAATGCGAACAGCCTCGTTTAGGATTTGAACTTGGTTCGCCGAGTTCACACACTATGATGATAACCATGACACCACGATATTATATAAAAAAATATTTAAAAAACAACTCTTAAGAAAAAGTAAACAAAAGAAATGTAAATATAAACATACAATGTACGCGATTCTCCAACCTCTTGGCATCGAATAACCCTAGATGGGTTGACATCAATCAATCAAAATTCCGACTTTTTGGTAAATATATTTATTGGAATCAAACATATTTGAATTAAGAGTTTTCCTTCTTCTAGACTGGTTGTCTCACAAAGGTGAAAGAACCCAGTCCATCCTACTATTCATCAATATCTAGAGGAAGAATAGATGAATTCATACTTTTCCCAAGGATATTAGCGATATGTGAAATGCAAACAGTATCGAACCGGATTCGAACTCCTGTCACTATGTCCATACACATGAGTGGCTCGAGGGAAATGTGTATATCATATTAATGGTTTACTCATCTGTTCCCGAAGAGAGTTTATCTATAACCACAACAAAAGGGGAATAACTCTGTGATAGTAAAAGGTGAAGAGATTAATGGGTTTGAGGGTTTGGTCTTGGATAAATGAATCATCTCTATGTTAGTACACATACAAGAAAGAAGTAAATAAGAAAAGGCATCTATTATGATCTACACAAATCAGTTATTTTCAAGTGTTACTGTTTACGACACAGTTATGACACGACAAAAAAAAATTTCTAAAACCATTTTTAAATAAATTGTGATGTTTCTGTTTGTTGTTTTAAAAGTTATGAGAGTGAAAGGATTCACCTAAATGTTAGATGATTAAAAAGAAACAAAAAAGAAACAACAAAACTATCGGAAATCTGATAGTCAATTATCTCCCCCTGTCGCTAGAGGGAGAATCGCCAATACGTTGTTTGGCGGGAGAATAAAACCCCAGCACTTGTCTGTAGGCTGTCGACCTTGACGGAGGCGTTTTTTTAACAGCATATTTTCTGAGGGCTATTTCGACAGCATACTTATCAGAAGGCTGAGGACCTAAATAGTCAACTTAAGAAGGGCCCCATCCACCGTCATTTAAAAGATTGTTACTTAGGCAAGTAGCTTCCAAAAGGCATTCCCTACACTTTTTTACCTGTCGTACGAGAACTGACCAAAACCGACGCATCTCTACTGAAACTCTACAACCACAGCGACCAGAATACCCCTGTTAGTGCCACTTCTCCACGAACAGTATTTAACCTCACAGATAAGTCTTGTAGCAAATGCCATTAAAATTTGCAACATATTCTTGTACTATTTGTCAATACGTGTATTAAATTTCCATTGTGTGTTTGTCTTCTTTCGTCCAAACAAATTACCTACAACTGGGAGATTTAAGAGCCCCCCCCCCCTTAAACCCTCTTAAAACACAATAAAACCTGTCATCATTATGATTTCTTTTCTTCCAAGCTGTAATCGTGTCAGTGCAATAATACGGTTACCCCACTTCGACCCTGACAAAGTGCTTAGAGAAAAGGCTACATGGGAGCGACACAAAGATGCTTCGTGCTGTCTTAAACAAATTTTGGAAGTAGCGCTGCAAAAAAGCAGCTGTCCTGCCTCTTGGACTCTATTACACAAACCATGCGAGTAAGACGAAGAAGACATTCTGGAGACTGCAGCAAAAGCAAGGACGAACTCATAAGTGATGTTCGCCTGTGAACACACCGGTATAGGCCAACCAGGGAAAACCTACATCAATCAGATCTGACCGGATTCAGGATGCTGCACAGAGGACCTCCCAGGGTCGATGACCGATAGAGAGTCATAGATATTTGTGTTGCCAGCGTGACCTGATGATGATCAGCATCACATTTTAACATATATTTTTAATCTTGATTTCGGTTGATTTTTAATCACTACTCCTCACTCACCCAGTTGTTATCTCTCAGACAGATGGGTGGGTGGGGTTGAGTTTAAAAAGTAAAAAGAGGTAATTAACTACGAAACTGCTCAATAATCCAAGGGAAGTAACTCTCTTTTGGAACTAATTTTATTGGTTCGCTCTCACCAAATTTTCCATAACGGCTCATTTACCATTTAAGCAATATTCATAATTTAGAGGGTGTAACCGTCACTAAATTGACCTACTAACCATACTTCATTTTTACATAGGTATTTTTTGTTTACCAATTCAACTACCATCACAAATTTAGTCTTAGAGTATTTTAGTTGATTTTTATAAGTCTCATTTATCAGTTGCTGCTGACCCTTAAATTCACTGCAGTCTCTCAAAGCGGAAATGAGTAAAGGAATCAGAGCCCATATACTAACCCTATGGTTAGTTTACTACTGCTTGTCAAACAGGCAACACGGTAAGAATGTGTATAACACACTGCGTGTCCATTTATTTCTTGTATTTCCATTTCTTTTTAAATACATTTGCTGTTATCTTTTATTGAATGTTATCTATTTCTTCGTTTGTAAAGTTTTCACGGTGTTTATTAAATAAACTTGATAACATCAGTATGCGGCGTCGAGCGTTTTCTTTCCACTAAGACCGGCGGCAGTTACATAGGATAAATCAGCTCGTACGTACAACCAACACCCACAAAGTGAAAAAGGAGACGTCAGTTCGAATCTCACCGCGAGCATATCTTATGTTGTTGTTTCTGTTACGTGCAGTTCCACGCTATGAAAAAGATAAATGACCCGAGGGAATTGTGATTAAATAGAAAGAAAATCTTCTTTAATAAGAAGAATTGAAAATCTTCATCTAAAAAAATATATTCAAAGGCTTCGAATCTGGCCAAGAGATTATTCCTATCTCTTTCTAGCTGTCTAAGAGCTACTACTACTACTACTACTACTACTACTACTACTACTAATAATAATAATACCTGCACATGGTTGAGAAAAGGAAACCTCATGCGAGAAACTGAGTCTCTCATAATTGCAGCACAAAACAATGTCATACGAGCAAATTAAACAAAGCAAAAATAGATAAGACACAACGGAACGTCAAATGTAAAGTATGTGGTGATAGAGACCATAAACCATATATTAAGCGAATGCAGCAAACTAGCACAACGAGAATACAAAGGTAGGCACGACTGGGTTGGGAAGGTTATCCACTAGGAATTATGCAAAAAAATAAAATGACCTTACAACAAAATGGTATATGCATAAACCATAATTTGTTCTTGAGAATGAAACACATAAATTCTCTGGGACTTTGAGATAAAGACGGATATCCTTATCCCAACCAGGGGACCAGACCTAGTATTGATCAACAACCCCAAAAAAACAAAGAGAGAACTTGTCAACTGGTAAATTTCGCAGTTCCAGCAGATATCAGGGTGAAGATGAAAGAAAACAAAATGATAATCAAATACATTGACGTTGATAGAGAATTGAGAAATGAACTGTGGAATATGAGGGTGAAAGTGATACCAATTGTAGTTGGTGAATTTGGAACGGTTCCCAAAAGTTTAGAAAAGAGACTACAGGAACTGGAAATCAGAGGAAGAATTGAGACCATCCAACCAACAGCGTTGTTGAAATCCGCTATAATACTCAAAAGAGTCCTGGAGACCTGAGCAAACTTGCTGTCACTCAAACTCCAGTGAAAGACCATCAGCTTACGTTGATGTGAAAAACTTAATAATAATAAGGAAAATGAAAGAAAACGAAAAGATAGACAAATATTTGAACTGAACCCCCCCCCAACCCAAAAAAACAAAACAAAACAGAAAACAAAAAACAGTGGAACATGAAGCTGAATGTAGTACCTAGTATAAAAGGAGTACAAGACTAGGTACGACTGGGTGGGAAAGGTGATCCACTGGGAATTGAGCAAGTTATTGAAATTTGACTATGCCGACAAATAGTATATGCACAAACCAGAATCTGTCCTTCGTCTCATTACCATGATCTTATGCCAGATTAATTTAGGCGTAGAAAATTTTGATAAAGAAAATATCAAATCAACACATTGTTGACCAGTAATTATAATGCAGAGTCTTATTGTAGTGTAGTGGCTAACGTGCTGGACTGTAATATCGTAGTAAGCGAGTTCAAACTCCAGTCGCGTTATTACGTTCGCTTTTGGACTAATACTCTTGGGAAAGGTATGAAGCCACTCATCCACTAACTATGGGTTAAATAGTACCACTACTCTTCTTCTCAAATGATGGCTTTAATATTAAATAACCCTTGAAGATCGACGGGCTACTAAACAAAGAAACCAAAACAAGATAGATATGTATTTTTTATAGGGTTGGGCAATAGTAACCAAGGAAGGTAATACATTTTTTCAATTTCTCAATTTAAAAAAAATATATATAAAAAAAATCAGGTAATTGTTAAATTTTAATGAAATTTTCATCACTTAATTCATCAACGATTTAATTTTATAATGAATAGCGTATTTTATTAAAAATTTCAATAAAAAAACCCAACTGTTTTTAATCAATTCGGAGTTTTTTTTTTTTTTTTCATTTACGGATCAGAAAACAAACTGAAAAAGTTATCTCCCTTTCTGATTTGATAAAAAGCTGATTTCTAATTCCAATTTTTAACCACCAACCGTATGGACCACCATAGTTAAAAAAAAAAATATTTTCATACAGAAAATAATGATTTTTCGACGTCATAGATACATACACATTTATCTCCCTTTAAGTCTAGTTTTGCATAACCCTAGATTAGATATTAGTCGAAAACAGAGTTCGAGCGCGGATAAAAGATAGGTTTAGGAAAATGTATTTAATTAGGTGGACATGTGAATTCTTTCCACCAGGAAAAAGTGTCGTATAACACAATCTATTCGGCCTCGTGTTCACACCGTGTTGCAGTAATTATGTAATTTCGATTTAAGCCGACAAGAGTATTCTCCCTTGCATTAAAATTTCGATGGCATACTTACTAAATAGCATAGGTTGTCCGGCTAGCAATCTAGTTACGCAGAATCATTATTACGGAATAGCGAGTTCGATCCTCGTTGGATGCCCCATACTTGCAACTTTGTGTCACATCCTACCCGTAGCGAAACGGGTTGGATAAATACATAGCAACCGAAGCATATTTACAAAATTGCAGTTGTCAATTATTAAGCTATGAGACACTCAGTGAGAATCGAACTCACTAACAATGATCTGTTAGAATAGCTTGTTGTCCATTATACCACGCGAGGTGCTCGTTATTTATCAAGCTTTGCCTTTTCTGGCCAACAGACCTTAGATTGTTTACAGGTTGCTATTGAAAAGTGGTCCCTCATCTCAGAGATGAATAGGCTCATTGTTGCTTAACTTCAGTATTTAAAGACATGTAGATTCTTCCCACTAGAACCAACATCTTTATACCCAATTCACTCTTATCCCAATTTGTGTTGGTTTCTTTGTTTAATGGCATATCAACCTTAGTGGGTTATTTAATACCAAATCCATCCTTGTAGAAGCGGTACGATTTAGCCCATAGTTGTGGGGGGGGGTTCATACCTTTCCCAAGGGTATTGGTTCAAAAGAAAACGTAATAGTGCAACTGGAACTCGAACTTACTTACTACGAGGTTGCAGTCCACTAGACCCCCCCCAATCCAATTTGGCCATGTGTTACATTAAATTGAACTTATTAAACATTATTAGTCGGTCACCCTGTCGGGGGGAGGGGGTTAGAATACGCTGATTGTATTTTTTGCAGAGGGGTACTCCCCCCCCCAAAAAAAAAGGGTGTTCTGGGTATCACACTAAACTGCTTCTGATGATGAGGTTCCTGTTCTGTAGACCTAGGAAGTATGGAATAGCCCTAAATTCCCATTACTCCCATGTCCACTCTGATCTGGAGTGTTAGTACCTGTTAGGGTCCCTGCTCGGGTCTCTGTTTTGAGTCAAATAAATCTCTTTAAAATAGTAATAATTGATATTACATGACCGTATGCAAAAAAAAAAAAAAAAAAAAAAAAAAAAACTTTCACGAAGAAACAACCGAAGAAAAATGTAAATATGGACGTATAATGAACACAATTCTCTAACCTCTTTGTATAAAATAACCATTGACGGTTTGAATGCAATTAAAATCAATCATCAATGAAAATCTGTTCCATTATGAGCGCATTGTGTGAAGTAATGGTTAGTGAGCGTGACGAGTAAGACCATTGATAGGGAATTCGATTCTCACCGGGTGCCTTATATTTCTGACCTCTCACCAAAGTTGACACGGCGTTAAAATCAATGATTCAATAAATCCTTATTAATCAGATTAGTCAGCACTGATGTTCGATTTTCGATTTAAGTTGACAAGAGTTTTCTCCCTTGTATCGTTCATTTTGATATTACGAAAGAGTTGGGTTTTTTCTCTTTTTGTAAGTTTCATTTTCTCATACAAAACCTTTATTAAAAAAAGAAGAAACTTTATTTATATATTAATACTCGTGTTCCTTAATTGTACGACTGCTATCCTCTTGCAACAACCTCTGGTTAAAAATGAGACGGTCCAAATCGTCCTAAATAAAAATCCTCTAAATGTAAATCCTGATTATCTGTCGTTGCTTATCTATCGAATTCTTATTTCTTATAAGTACCGTTGCCTCAGCAAATGGACCATTCCGTTTTTGTTTTAAAGAAATAAAGGGAAGAAAAAGGACATGCTACACAGGAAAATATAATAATAATAAAGAAAGAAGAGAAGAGAGAGAGAGAAGAGAGAGAGAGAGAGAGAGAGAGAGAGAGAAGAGAGAGAGAGAGAGAGAGTGTTAAATGAAGATGTTTTTTTTACATATTGAACTATTTAGCAACAGCCCCGAAGTAAACATATCAAACGTTGCAATAATTAGATTATCATACTGTAGTATATCCATAGGTCATGCAGATTACTGTTGGTTTCATTGTGTGAATGTTTTTTTCTTCATAAAGTTAAGAAGAGAAGCAGAAATTAAAACAAGTTGAACGGCGAGTGATTAGTGGGATTGACGGATTTTGACGGCATTGCAACCCATCTAGGGTTATTTTATGCCGAGAGGTTAGAGAATTGCTCTCATTTTACTTTTTTGTGCAGTTATTTCTTTGTAAACGATCCTATCGAATAGGAATACATTTTTTAAAGACATTCTTGACCCATAGGTGGGACCCTAATAGGTACTACCACTCTTAGTTAGAGTGGACCTTTGTGTAATTGCAATGAATTGTACATCTCAGAGCTCCAGAATTGAAGCCTCAGATGCAGTTTAGTCACATGCCCAGGGTACCCCTTCTGGGTGGTGTGTGTGGGGGGAGGGGAGGGGCTCGTATCCCTCTGCAAGGGATATAATAAGCTCTGCTGATAGGATGGGCTGAACGGTGAGGAATATAATTGCATTAATATTGAATATGATCCAAATAGAAAGCTAAATCTTATACTATATTTGTGGTGTCTCTATCCGTTCGTCCGTCTGTCTGTCTGTCTGTCCAGGGATGCAATTGAAAACAGAGCCCTGTACCAAGATGAAACAAACATTTTCTAGGGTAGAATTTCACAAAGAATCCAGTGGAGGTATTCATATTGATACAAAGGCAGAATTGCGCACAAGAAATAAAATCATTAGAATCACATTTTACGTATAAATAGTGTTATATTACGGAAACTTCCGAAGTAGCCTAACCCTAACCCTAACACTAACCTAACCCTAACCCTAGCGTCTCAAAGGTTTTGGTTATTTCCTTGAAATGTAATGCTTTTTGTATGTAATCTAATGATACTATCTCTTGCGCTCTATTCCGCATTAGTACCTTCATATTTACCCACTGAATTGATTTGGGGTCACTAGGGACCAAATTACGGGCTGTGGTATGAGAAAATAGGAAAAAATAAATAGGCTAAGGGGAATAACTCCGATAAATGTAAAATTTAATGAATTTTCCATATCGAGCATTCTGTTTATTAGGACCAATTACATTGATGAAAACACTGTGATATTGCATCTCAGTGCCTTTGAAAAATTATTATTATTGTATTATTGGTAAATAGGGGTTAACATGCACAAATTTCCGCTGTAACATTTTCGCAAAAAGCATCGAGTGATAGATACTACTATCCAATGGTGTACAATATGAGATTTAAAAATGTATACTTAAATTTATCTGAATACTATATAACCCGGACAAAGCTGGCAACGAAATAAGTCGGATAAAGCTCAAACTAAAATCTTATTAGACACATCTTTATAAAACTCAAATTTAGAGAGAAGCGAATATTTTTATAGAAATAAACCGGACATTTATAAGATTCTCATACCACTACAAACTTATTTGTTAAGCTGCTGGCGAACCTCTAAAACTGGGAGCCCTAAGATTTAGCTATTAATTGAGATAGCTAAGGAACCTCGCAAAGAAAAGGACAATTGCTTCAAATAACGAAGGACTGAATGCTGCTGTAGGACGTAGTGGTATGAGAATCTTAGAAACACCCGGTTTATCATTCAATAGTGATATCCGATCTGAAACTACTTTTCCATGGCACGTGACTAATTTTTGTGACTAATATTTATCTAAAACTTTGTAATTTGTCACTCACCATTGGTCACCCCCCCCCCGATAAAGGTAGAATGTACTTTTATATTTTAGTCGCTTTCACTTCAAGATAAAAAGAAGAAAAGCTGCAATAATCAAATTTTATAATCATTTAAAAATATGGGGCGTCACATCGTGGTGTAAGGTTAGCTGGCTAGTCTTGCTGATCCATTACTACTGAATAGCTAGCGAGTTCGATCGTCGCTGGATGTTCTATTCTTGCGACCTTGTGTCACATCCTACCCGTGGCCAACGGGCTGGAGGGCCGGTTTAGCTCAGTCGGTAGAGTACTTGACTAGAATCGCAAGGTTCATGGTTCGATACCAGCCCTCGCCCACTCAGCGTATGAGTAGCATAGGGATCTTTGCGGTAAAGTGAGGAGCTGATGGTAGGTGTGGCGCTCCACCCCAATCTCGTTGGTCTAGCGCTTGTGAAAAGGGATAGACTCTCTCGCTGTCTGGCTGATACCGACTTTAGGTTACCCCGACGACTTTACTTATTTTTTTTACATACATCGGCTTGTTGAAAATACCTATTGTGGTGGAGGGTGACTGAGTTTTTCTTTTTGTTTCATAACGTGAACAGGTGTAGATTTATGAACTCCTATTGGCGTGGAGGGTGAACTTGAGATGATAGACTGGACAACTATTTCTTTTTGTTTCATGATGGAAGAAGAAATAGATTTGTCGACTCATATTGGCGTGTAAAAGGTGTACATGAGATGGCGGACAACACACACAAACAGAAAATCATAAAAGGGATTTGAGAGTAGATTGTTAAATAAACAAAAAATATATCGGCTATTTCGTTAAATATGATCAGTCAGTATCAGCCAGACAGCAAGGGAGTCTATCCCCTTTTCACTAGCGCTAGAACAAGGAGATTGTTTTGTTACTGTTTTAATAATAGCCATAGTACAGAGCCGGTTTAGCTCAGTCCGTAGAGTATCCAGTTTAGCGCCACAAAGTTCTGGGTTCAATACCGGCCATATCCAACTGAGTAGTACGTCTTAGATCTGTGCGATAAAGTGGGGAACTGATGGTAGGTGTGGAGCTCCAGCTAAGCGCTAATGACAAGAGGATACACTCCCTCACTGCCCGGCTGATACCGACAATAAACCACTCCGTCTACTTACTTATAGTACAATCCCTACGTTGGTCCATGTTTGGTCACGTGCTACGGTTGCCGGAGGAAGCACCTACACAAAATTATCTGGAATTCGCAGGGCAAACAATTACCGGACACGAAAGTGATGCCATTGCACAAACTTACTTGGTTAACTGCGGGCGGATCTCCAAAATGCAGGACTAGGGGCCCTAAGATTTGGCTAGCGACTGAGGAGCTAAGGACCCTTCTTGGAAAGGACAAAGTGGCTTCAAATAAGGAATGACTGAATGCTACTGTAGGATGCTCCAAACTTTTATATCGACAGAATACAGTAAACCATAATATAATGCACCACACCTACACACTTTACTCAAGCTGTGCTGTTCATGTGCTGATATGGCAAGGACCGGTATCGAACCTGGAACCTTTTGATTCCTTGGCGGACACTCGACTGACTGAACTAAACCGGTCATTTAAAAAGAATCCATGTACAAATATAGATAATAGATGTATTTTTAACTTTTTAAATCCGGCCAACGCCGGTAGCTTTGCTAGTTGTATATAAATTAGTATTAATTCGGAATACTTGAGACCATACAACTGTTTGCAAATCATTTGTATTAGATAGGAATACTTGAGACCATACAACCATGTGCAAATTATTTGTATTATATAGGAATACTTGAAACCGCATAACTGTGAGTTATTTTCATTTGATAATAATACTTGATATATAACGGTTTGCGAATTGTTTGTTTTTGATATGAATACTTGATATCATTTATAAATGTGCGCAAAAAATAAGATAAAAATTGCAATGGAACATTTAAAATATACTTATGATTACAATCAAACCATAAGGAGTTGATATGACGTTAGATAAATAAACTAAACCAAACCAAACCAAGAAAAACAGGTTTCTGAAATTTTGTCACTTTTGTACTTCCGTACTCTAAATAAATAATTAATGGAGTTCGTGAGTTTCCAAATCTCACTGTTTCGAATCGTTGATTAATTTAACCGCACGGTAGGGTGTCTGAAAAATGGACGGTTTACTCATTCGATTCCGACGTTTTTATTGGGTGAAGTGATTCGGATGAACACGTGACAGCGGAAGTTGTAAATCAACCATGTCACACGTGCTTGGATTCTCACTTCCGCTGACGTAGGAACCCGCCCCGCAAAGGTCAAGGTTAGGGTTAGGCCACTTCCTTCACTGACGAAGTAGACAGCCACTCGACCTTCTGACACACACACAAACACAACACACACACACACACACACACACACACACACACACACACACACATATATATATATATATATATATATATATATACGTTTACTCATCTGATAGTCTCATAACTATAAGTTTCATGTATTTGTAAAAAAGAATACATGAAACTTATAGTCCTGACATGTTTTATCTGAACATTTCTTAAGGATGAGGGAATCTTATTAATATTTACATTGTCGTTGTTTCTTAAGAGATTTTTTGGCACACACACACACACACACACACACACACATATATATATATATATATATATATATATATATATCGAATAGAAATAATTTTTAAACAGATCTATTTGACTCAAACCGGTAGTGTTTCTTAAGAGTTTATTTTTTGCACCCAGTTATATGATATCAAATATTCCTACTCAATATAAATGAACCTGTTCAACATTTAGACAGAGAACATTTAAGCAATAACAGGTACTGTAAGTAAACCGAACATCAAAATGACTTGATTCGGCATTAAATTACCCGAAAAGGATTGATATGCCGTAATACAAAACTACCAACCAACCAACCAACAATTCAATAAAGATAATTTGCACACTATTGTATAGTTTCAAGTATTCCCCTCTAATACTAATAATTATACAGTTTTAAGTAATTATTTCTATTTAATAATTCGTATTCGATAGGAATACTTGATGCCATATAACTGTAAATTATTTGTAGTTACTTGAAGCAATATTTTCTTTTACTAAGGATTTTTATTAGTTATTTGAAACAATATAAGGCAGAGAAAACAAATAACTATTGTTGAATATAAATAATCATTTGAATCCGTATAATTATAAGAATTAGAAAAGAATACTTGAAACCATACAATTGTATCCAATTTATTAGTATTAGATAGGAATACCCTGAAACCATATAATTCAGTATTGGATAGGAATACTTGAAACCATATAATTGTGTCCAAATTATTTTTATCTTATAAGTATACTTGATAAAACCGTGTGAACACCCTCCCCCCCAAAAAAAAACAGCAAATAAACAAAACAAGAAAACTATACAAAGATGCAAATATGAACGTACAATGGACGCGATTCCCTAACCTCTAGGCATCAAATAACACTAGATCGGTTGAGATGCAGTTAGAATCAATCAATCGAATCTTTATGAATGTAATATTTTACTTCTTAGAAAATTAATAATTAACCTACAGTTAAGTATTAAACTGCAAATTGTAATTAAAAAAATTATGATTGAAAAAATCCGTATCTTATTTTTCCTGGTGTCGTTTTGACTTACCTCCGCGGCAAAACGCATCTGTTTGGTTTGTCAGGTTCTGCCTGATCTAAACATTAAGAATCATGGCCGCCATTGACGGGAAGATTTATAGGGTATGGTCTCGTTCTATCTCGTTCGTGGCGTGAGTGTGGTGGTACCTATGCAAATTATGTCCACAGAGAACCACAGTATAAAATGAACTGGCTGTGTCATTTGGTCAACCGCCAATTTCTGTACGAAGACAGACTGCAAATGTGACGTACGCAACAAAGCGAATTGGTATTATAACAAACAATTTCATGGTATAAATGGGGTGGTCGTTTTTTACTTTCTTATATGGGGGGGGGGGTTATTGTTGACTCGTGGATTAAGCAGAGGACAAATGTTTCAACAGAATTCAAAATCGATTATGGAGGAAATAAAGTAAAGGGGGGAGGGGGATGAAAGTAGAAGAAAAAAAGGTTAAGGAACGAATTAATTGAGAGAAGAAAAAAAGAAATATTATAACTAGTTATAATATTTTCTTTATAATAAAAACAGAATGGTCGATATTTAGCTGAGGTGACGACACTCCTAAGAAATCGACAGATAAACAACGCCAGATAATCAGGATTTACATTTTAGCATTTTATCTTGGACGATTTGGACGGTGCTATTTTTAACCAGAGGGTATTGCAAGATGATAACGGTCGAAAGATTAAAGAACAAGAGTATTACTATATAGATGAAAAAAAAAAGATGAAAATAAAAGATTAGAAGAGGAGGGAATAAGACAAGAAAAAATTATTCAGGAAGAAATTAAAGAAGAAAAAAAATCATCTTAATATTTCATTGATTGAATCCTTTTAATTTCATCTGAAAATGATTTTTTTCTTAGTTTGACCTACTTTATATAAAAAGGATTCATTTTTTTTTCGGATATTTTCCGATGGTTAAAAATAGTTTTAAAATGGAAGTAAATGAAGTGGCTCTGAAGTGGGGTTCTGTTTACAATTCATATATAATGCACAACTGAACCCTGATTTTGTGTCCGTATTTATGACAATTGTTCTAGATTTTGCAATGTCTATCATCCCCAGCTATTGTTCTTCTACAAGGATGATTTGGTATTAAATAACCCATGATGGTTGATATACTATTTAAAAAACAAACAAACCTATTTGCAATGTAAATGTAAGGTAATTGAAGTGAGTAACTTAAAGTACATTAAAATAATTCATTTTCAGAAGAATTTTGGTGCTTCACAAAATTGAAGGTGAAAAAAAAAAAAAAAAAAAAAACAAAACACTAAAATGAATAAAAAGAAAAGGGAAAGAGAAAGAGAGAAAAAGAACATGAAAGGAAGATATTAAAAATAAAAATAAATAAAATAAAAATAAAAATAAAAAACGATAGGAGAAAAATAGAAAGAATTCTATAAATAAACAAATAAAGAAAGAAAGGAAAAAAGAAAAAGAAAGAAAAAGAAAGGAAGAAAGAATTATAAGAGAAAAGAAAGAGAAAAAAGAAAGAGAAAGAAAGAGAGAAGAGAAAGAGAAAGAGAGACAAATGACAAAAGAATGAAAAAGAGAGAAAGAAAGACAGAACAAAGAACGAAAAAAATTTGAAGAAAAGAGAACAAAAATGAAGGAAGGAAGGAAGGAAGACAAGAAAAGAAAGAAAAAAAAGAAAAAACTGAACGAGAAAAGGAAGAATTGTAAATAAAAATGAAAGGAGACAAACAGAAAGCAGGAAAGAAGGATAAAAAAAACCAAGATAAACGAAAAAAGAAGAATTGTGAAGAAAAAAAGAACAAAAAGGACAAAGAAAGAAAGGAAAAAAAGAACAAGAAAGGGAGGAATTGTAAAGAAAAAATGAGACAACAACAAGAAAAAAAAAGAAGAACAAAAAAATAGGAAGGATTGTAAAAATGAAAGAAAGAAAGAAAGAAAGAAAGAAAGAACAAAAAAGGAAGAATTGTAAAGTAAAAAGAAAGAACAGAGTGAATGAAGTTGAAAGAAATGTAGGAAGGAAGAAATATTAAGAAGAAAAGAAAAGAAAGAAAAAGAAAAGAAAGAAAGAGATAAGAAAGAAGGAAGGAGAAAAATAATGAAGGAGAAAGAGGAACCAACGAGAAAAAGTCAGACGGAATAAAAAAAAAGAAATGGAAGAATGAAAGAAAGAAGAAAGAAGTGAATAAAAGGATGAAAATCTCATTGATTTATTTGGGGGGGGGGAGTGACGTCCTTAAACTGATAAAAGCAAAAGACAAAAAAAAAATGAATAAAAACAATAACAAAAAAAAAAAAAAAAAAACCCATTCGTTGACGTGAGAGGAAGTTAAATTTGGCTTCTTTCGCCTTTCGTTTGGCTTCGTCGGATTTCCCCAAAACCAAAACCAAAATTTTGTTTCTTTCCCGCCCAAAACAATTTAATAAACTGATAAGACACATTAAGTGATGGTGATATCGTTGACAACATAAAACGTACAAATAAATATTATCTAAAAACGAATTATAAACATTCATAGGCGTTACATTAAAAAGAAAAGTGAAAATAAAAGGAATACTATCTCCCAAATGAGAACAAACCAGTGCTACTTTGATTTACGAGTGCACCAACTTACGAGCTTTTCGAGTTACGAGTTGTCACTCAGTCGAATTGCTTTGTGTTGAGAATTAAAATTTGAGATACGAGCAAGCTTTAGATACGCTAATGCTAGAAGTTCCACTAAAAACATTTAAGTTTCCAAATTTATAACGCCAAAGAAAAAAATACTATTTATAAAAAAACCCGTTAAAACATATTACAGCACATAATTCATGACCTTCTATTATAATGTGTTTTTATACAATACACTTGGGGGGGGCTGATTAATGCATTTCAGTTTATTTCAATAGGGAAAATTGAATTGATATGCGAGAAATTGAATTTGTGGGGATTGAAATATAAGTAAAACCAAATAAAAGTAGGAATGGAAGTGGATATATACGAAGGCGAAATAATACCATTTGTAAAACTCAGGATAATACAACACGCCACCGTAGCAAATACGAACAGATACACCAGACTTACTGGCTCCACCGGCATCCCTAGAACTACAAATAACACTGGACCTTCCATGAGAACCAGAGACCTCTATAGTATGTCGTGGACACTTGCACTATGCGGAGAGGTCCAGAACCTGTAAACTGTGGTGCTGGTGACCAAATAAATCCGGCTGGAATGCCTTCTTCTTGGCCATTTTCACCTGTTAGACATCTAACCACCAAAGCCTCGGAAAATTAGTTGTACAAATTGCATTAGCAACCAATAATTCGCATCGATTTGAGGTTGTAACTAAAACTTATTAATTGTAATAGTGACGGGTGTCTCTATAACAATCTTGCCACAGAAATTGACCCTCAGTCTAAACTTAAACCCTATACCCGTGAAATTATCTGCGGCAAACGGAAAAGAGATTGAATGCTTTGGCGAAACAGTAGTCAACATTGGGATTCCGAGCTTAGGCCATTCAAGTTACGAGTGGAACGAATTAAACTCGTAAGTCAAGGTACCACTGTACAATGAATATTTCATATAAAAAATGAGGTAATAGGTACATGTCAGGATACGGACATTGTTTCACCCCTCTCTCTCTCTCACTCCCTCTCTCTTGCTCTCTCCCTCTCTCTCACCCACTCTCTCTCCCCCACTCTCTCTCACACACATAGGGGGAAGTCTTTGTGGCGTAGTGGCTAACGTGTTGAATTTCAACATCGTAGTAAGCAGTTGGTTCTGCAGTTGCGCTACTACATTCAATTCCGAACTAATATCTTCCCACCTCCCACCTCCCACCTATGGGTCAAGTACTACCACTACTCTTCTTCTACAAACATTAATTAATACAATTTCTTTACAAAAAAAAAATTGAAAAAAAAAAGTTTTCAAACGATTATATATATATATATATATATATATATATATATATATATATATATATATATATAACTGATATGACTAACAGGAATATTTCTTTCATGGCATTTATTTTCTGAAATTTTTGAAAACATTTTTGAAAAAAAAAGTTCTTGATAATCCACAAAATAAGGAACGGAAAATGAATTGACGAAGTGGTATATTTGTTTATTGAGTGAAAAGCATCTTGAGATTAAGTTTTTTTTAGATTTACCAATATTTCATTTAAAGTTAGATGTGGGTGAACATTAGTTTATGTATTTATTTATATAGGTGATAGTGACGCCCATATTTTAGTAACAGGCCAAATAGATATTAGCTTTTTATTTTATTTATCAGATTTTCGATTACTAATTTTATGTTGATATCTTTTCAATTCTTTTAAAGATGAGAAATTTAGTACCTCTGTTAAATCGTTTGAGTGGAATTGATGTTCTTCATAATTTGCTGTGATCTATTAATTTAATTCTGTGTCTATAGTTATTTAGTCTAAATTAAAATGGCCACTCTGACTCTCCAGCATGTTGTTTTTGGCAACGTTTGCAGTCCAATAAAGGGATAGCACATATCCCGTTTCGGCCCTTGATCGTTAACAGAAATTCTCATTTCCCTCAGCTCTGTTCGTAGAATAGAATAGTGACGATTAGTCTCCAACTTTCTCCCATTTATTACACCTTGCAATTTAAGACACCGTAAGTCTTTTATAATTGATTCTTGTTGTTTGTTTATCGAGAGTGTTGAGCATTTAATTTGTTTAGGATGTTTGGATTCTTGTTTTAAGATTTTAGTCGATCAATGCTCCTGAGTTTTCCGCTTAGCACCACGTATGATGCTACCATCTCATATCCATAAACAAACAGACAGTGTTGATCTTTACATATAATAATATATTAATACGCTTATTCCTTAGTTATCATCTTGCAATACCTTCTGGTTAAAAATGGGACCGTCTAAATCGTCCAAGACGAAATGGAAAATTGTAAATCCTGATTATCTGGTGTTGCTTATTCACCGAATTCTATTTCTTATGAGTGTCGTCACCTCAGCTAAATAATCGATCATTGCCTTTTTATTATAAAGAGAGTAAGGGAAGAAAAATGATATACTACACAGAAAAATATAATGATATACAAAGAAAGCAGGGGAACGATAGAGAGAGGGGTGAGTGCGCGGAAGCGATAACGTTAATCTTTTTCAATCGAACATAATGAAAAGAGAGAGAGAGAGAGAGAGAGAGAGAGAGAGAGAGAGAGAGAGAGAGAGAGAGAGAGAGAGAGAGAGAGATTATTATGCTTTACCATATTGAAGTATTTTGCAATAGTTCATAAGTAAACATATCAAACATTGTAATTATTAAAATATCATATTATGGTATATCGCAGGCCCTGCTAGTCATATATAATTGAACTTACTTAATTGAACATATATAATAAACTTACTGACGACCTCCTGTTTCACCATTTTGAAAATGTCCATCATTGAAGCAAGTACTATATCCAAGTCCTGAAGAAGGTCTAACAACCGAAACGTTTCATCGTCGACACCACTACCCACAATAAACATCCATTTTCTATAACATCCCGTGTTTGTCTACCTTTCTCCACATACTGTCGGATTAATCTCTTCGTATTTCTCCCATAATTATATTAGTAAGATTATTATGAGGAGTGTCAGACATGCAAGGTAAAACTTTTTCTAATCCAAAATATTTATGTCTATATAAATCGAACATAGTGCAAACTTTCTCTGTCGAGACACGAGCTAATAAATACCCTCCACGATGAACGTGAGTGCAAATCCTTTGATTTGAGACAGAATGAGATGATATCCAAACATTTACTTCCAAAGTTTCAATTCGCGAAAAAGAAAACAAAAATTTAAAAAAACCCAAAAGAAACAAACAAATAAATAAAACATAACCCCCCCCAAAAAAAAAAACAGCATTGCACGTGTTGAATGTTTTAAAATTCAAGACGACAGACAACGTAAACTTGATCATTTGTTCGTGAAACTTGATCTTCTGGAGTTGGTCTTCCGTAAAATCGTCTCGAAGAAGTTAGGGTGTCAGAAAGTTTCTTCTCAGGTTCCAAATCAACTGATTTGACGTCACGTTATTCGAGGAGGATATTCATATGCTCATGCATCGATAGAAAAAGTCCAATCTCGATGACGATTATGTGGAAAAGTTGTATAGTAGTGCTGGTAACATTCTCAATGTTTGTATTATAATAAACAAGTTTGGATTGATAGACGCGCGTATTTAACTATTCAAATATCCAAAGTAGATGAAGGTATTTACCAACCTTTCCGCATGAACAGGTTGTGCCAAAGGTCAACTTTTTAAGTTTCTTTCCCCAGACCAGTTTCCCTATCAAGGTTAAAGAGTCCAGTCTCCTCTACTATTTACCCATAGCTGGAGGGAGAATAGTTGGATGTATACCTTTACCAATTTTTTATACCAATTTTATCTTAATGACAAAATAATCAACAGTTTGTTACTATTGTGAATGCACATTTTAATGTACGTTTTATGTAGATCGATCCACAGTGGCCAATTTGAAATATGATAATGTATTACCAGTTATACATAATGTATTACTTGTTATACCTTGTCCATTTCCAATGACGATAACCATTACACCACGGGTGCCTCCATGGCAAATGTTATTTATTCAACACGTTCACCACGGGTAAGATGTGACACAAGGTCGCAAGTATGGGGCATCTAGCGAGGATCGAACACGCTATTCAGTAGTAATGGATCTGCTAGACTAGTTTGTTAACCATTATACCACGATGGAACGCCCTTCTCCATGGGATATGTATAATTATTAATTTAATATTAAAGGTGTTTAATGGTTCCTCAATTTGATATACATTTCTTATGGATCACCGAAGTTAAGCAGCGATGGGTCTCTGCACTACTTAATTGGATGACCACTTAAGCAACTGCAAGTACTGTAAGCAACCTGGGTCCTTTATCAAAATGACTTGATTCCGTATTATGTGACCCAGAAAGGGTTGATGTGTCGTAAAACTAAAAAAACAACCAATCATTCCCAATGGTAGCAAAAATTGAAAAGAGAAAATATCTTGTGTCAACAGCGAAGTTTGAGGCAAACAAAAAAAAAACAGTCTTGGGTATCTGACGCAATAATCACGTGATGTCAGAAATGCGATGAAGAATGATAGACGCCATTTTAAAGCGTTATAATCTGTCTGCTTGAGCGATTCGACAGAACTACTTTTCATCGCGAAATGTTTTTTTTGTTTTTGTTTTAGTTTTGTTTTCTGAAGCTTTTTCGAAAATCGGATCGTTCCATTTGTTGAAAGGAGAATTGGACGGCCGAATGATTTTCTTGATGGCTTTGAAAATGGACGTTCGAGAGAAGCTCGTCTGTCATCTTTGTCTTTTTATTGTTCTTCCTTTTTTCACACACACACACACACACACACACACACACACACACACTATATATATATAAGCTCGCTTGTTTCTATCGTTTTTTGTTCATCTTCATTTCTCCACACACACGCACGCTCAACTCCCCCATATATATATATATATATATATATATATATATATATATATATATATATATGTATGTATGTATGTGTTGTGTGTGTGTGTGTGTGTGTGTGTATGAAAAATATGCATATGAAAAAATGAAGAACAAAAAAAGACAAAGACTGGTGAGCTTATATATATATATATATATATATATATATATATATATATATATATATATATATATATGTTTTTACGGTTAGTACGCGTTTGCGTGTTCGGTCTTACGTTATTGCAATTTTTCATGGCCGATTTGCGGCGCCAAATTCCTCTCTTTTACGGTCGATTTGTCTCTTTATGCCAATAAGTAAGAATTGTCTTGGGATTTAAGTTTCCTCTGTACTTAGAAGATGAGTTTTCTTTGATTTCCATCTGTAGACACAAAGAAAGGACTCGGTGTGTATATTGTAATACACTTATTGAACAAACATAAAACAATACAAATGGCTTTATTCTTTTTGGCTTCCAAGGCAGAATATTTTCAGGCAGAATATTTTCTTTTTTGGTTTTTGTTAAGGTGATCACGTGATCACCGATCAAACTACAAACAGTGAAAGTGAATAAAAAGTTTTGTTTTTGTTTACCGATTCTCAAAGAAATATTGAAATCATCCAGACAATAGCATTGATTTTAACGGCATGTCAACCCTTCTGTTTTTTTTTAGTTCAGGCAGTAGAGCACCCGCCTAGGAATCACAAATTGCCGGGTTCGATACCGGTTCTCGCCAACTCAACGGATGAATAGCACAGTTTAGGTAATCTGATCTTTGCGGTAAAGTGGGTAGCTGACGGTAGTTATGGTGCTCCATCTTAGAAAAAATCTCCCTAGTCTACCGCAAGCGAAAAGAGGATAGACCCCCTCGGTGTCCAGCTGATACCGACAGTAGGCCACCCCCCAACTTAAAAATTTTACTTAGATTTATATTTACATTTTTTGTGTAATTGTTTCTTAAGTGTTCTCTCTTTTTTGCACACAATTCTAAGATATCAAGTATTCCCATCTAATACAAATAATTAGCACACAGTTGTATGGTTTCAAGTATTCCTATCTAATACAAATAATTTGCACATAGTTGTATGGTTTCAAGTATTCCTATATAACACAAATAATTTGCACATGGTTGTATGGTTTCAAGTATTTCTATCTAATACAAATAATTTGCACATAGTTGTATGGTTTCAAGTATTCCTATATAACACAAATAATCTGCACATTGTTGTATGGTTTCAAGTATTCCTATCTAATACAAATAATTATATGATTTCAAGTAATTATTTCTATTTAATAATAGTCAATTTTTTGCACAAAGTTATATGGTTTCAAGTAAAAAATGATCATTGGTAAAACTTGAGAGCAGTAATTATTCATAGCTATTTTAGCTGTAGATGTTTTAGCCATGACGTACAATTAATGTAATTCAGTAACTTCTCGACATAAAATAATCCTACCTGGGTTGACATGCCGTTAAAACAATCAATCGATCAATCAAGGCTTAATAAATTGTATTATTAAGTTTACATTTGTTGCACAAGGAATTTATATGAGATGGAGGTAGAGTTGGGTGAGGGATATCATTTCTTACAAAGGATTACCATCAGGTGAAATATACTGACTTCGGCATTATATAACCCAGCAAGAGTTGCCATGTCGTAAAACCAAGCAAGCAACTATCATCATTGAAATGATTAGAACATTTTTTTTATTTTTTCTGTCATAACAGAAACATAATTTACTGTTCTATCTATTTTATTGCGTCAATAAAAAAGGAGGAGGAGGTGCGTGATATAATGGTTATCATTGCAGAAAATGGACTCGTCGACCCGAGTTCAAATCCTGGACGAGGCTGATTGCATTCTCATAGCGCGAAAACCTTTGGGACAAGTATGCATTCAATTATCCTCCCTTCAGCTATGGATTAATAGTAGGACAGTTGGGCTCTTTAATTTTCATAAAGCAACCAACCGAGGAGAAAGAAAAACACTGAATTCAAACTCCGGTTAAGATATTGACCTTGTGTCCCATTTTACTCGTGAAGAAGGTTGGGAATTTACAGTCAACGACGAAATTATTCGTACACCCATAAATTTTGAATATTTTTATGCATTTCTCAGAATGTAATGCTCGCATGATGCCAGTTTAAAAAAAAATATGCTAATAAGCAAAAAAAAAAAAAAAAAGAAAAAAAAGGAATATAAAACTCAATTTCCAGAAGAGCAGGTTAAATACAGAACATTTAACAGATAACAAATTTTATTTAAAAAATCCTGGAATCATACGTGCATTAGATTCTGAGAAATGCATAAAAATATTTAAAAAAAGATGGGTGTACGAATAAATTCGTCGATCACTGTTTATAAAAAACGGATAAATCCTGATCAATGTATGTAAGGTAAAGTCCCTTACGTAGAGTGTGTCTTACAGCTAGTTTACAATTATATAGCATCGTTTTCAATAATGTTTATGAATATCTCAATATCAATAAACACAAGGTGTTTCCACATCTCTAAAAACGTTAAATACTGGGAGGCTGGTGGCATCTTTTTATATGAGTTGGAAATTGCATTTAGCCCGACTGCCTTTACAATATCACGTATCCCTCCCATATGCTCAAACTGACTCACAAGCACACATATACACACGCGCATATATATATATATATATATATATATATATATATATATATATATATATATATATGGAGGTCTATGAAAGCGAGTATGCAGCACGTTGTATTTCCTTTTCCCGCGCGCATAAAACCGGCCATTACAATTCGTTATCAAAAGAATTTCGAACGTCGTCCTAATTACTGCAGACATTACGATCTTTGAACATCGGCCATTTTGCTTTTAGGTCGGTTTAGAAACTTTAATTTCAATGGAGAAACGCATAGAGTATTAATGGCATCGAATAAAACATAAATATGGAAGACGAAGAAAATGATTTAGAAAAAAAAGAAAGAAAAAAACTAAAAACCAAGAACATGTTTTTTGTTGCGATTTTATGAATTTTACATTGAAGAAAACGAATCAATAAAGTTATTTTTCAAATGCACAAAGTAACGCTTTCTTTCATTTATCCGCCCACATCCTTTGACTGTACCCCTACTTCTACTCCTGTTTTTTTTCTTCTGATCCTTTTCAATGGTGGTAGGGTATGTGGCTTGTTTGGTAAAGATGTCAGTTTAGTTTGGTTTCTTGTTTTAAGTGCATATCAATCTTCGTGGGTTACTTGATGCCAAAACCATCCTTGTAGAAGAACAGTAGTGGTACCAATGAATACATAGCAAACAATTTCAGTATATAAACACAACAATGGTTGATATCCCTTAAAACCAACCAACCAACCAACCAACCAATCAAAGCAAACAAACAAACAAACAAACAAGTATCCTGAGTATGACGTTAAACTGCATCTAATGGTAAAGTTCAAGTTCTGGAACTCTGAAGAGTGTGGAGTGCTCCTTCTTCGCCATTACTGCCAGGCTCCTCCAAAACCGAAGTGGTGGTTGGTACCTGTTAGGGTCCCATCTATGGTGTTAAAAAGAAAAAAACATGAATTTAAAAAATGTGTTTAAAAATTGAGTTTGAAAAAAGAATTTTCAATTCCCATCAAGAATGAATAAAACAAAATGTATTCGGCGTAAAATAATCCAACAAGGTTTGGCATGTCGTAAATCCAACCAACCAAACCAAATCAACCAACGAAACTTCCCGATTCTCCACCAGGTTAAGATGGATTGTTTGTTTATTTGTTCTTTTGTTTTACAACATATCAACATTAGTTTAAAGATGGATTGTTTTCTTTGTTTAATGGCATATCAACCTTCACTGATTATTTAATACCAAAGCCATCCTTATAGAAGAACAATAGTGATACTATTTAAACAAAAGCTGGAGGTTTGAGGGGGTTCATACCTTTCCCAAGGGTATTAATCTGAAAGTGAACGTAATAGCATGACTGGAGTTCGAAACTAACTTACTACGATCTTGCCACGTTAGTCACTGCGCCACGGCGATTCCCAAAGATGCCAGTTTGATTTTAATATTTATCAAGGTCAAATATGGGGGAGATTATTCAGTGTTATGGGTTACTGACAATTTTGAAAATTATACCTTGCTTAATATGGCATTGATCAAATGGAGGAAACTGTGTCTGTTTGTCTTCCAAACAATGGGAACATAAAATCCGGACATATTGCTAAATATCTATTAAACACTTCATAAGATATTGTTTGTCTTTTGCACCTGGTTATAGTCTTACTGTTAGAGTACCCCTTCATAACCATTAATCCCAGGTCCACTCTAACCTGGAGTGGTAGTACCTATTAGGGTTCCATCTATGGGTTGAATTGGGAAAAATGTTTTAAAAAATTGACTTTCCATCAAGAATGAATAAAACAAAACGTCTTCGGCATAAAATAACCCAACAAGGGTTGACATGTCGTAAAATCCAACCAACCAACCAACTTACTGTTAGGAGGGTTACGATCTGTAGATCCTTGTAAAAAGAAGATAATCCCATTCTCCCAAAATTCTGGGTGACATAACCAACAGAGAAAGATAAGAAACGGTGGATGGGGGCTAGTGTAAAATAATGAGATGTGGAAAAACCTAAGATTTTAGTTATACGTTAAAATTAACTAAAATTAAGGATGACGTGTGAAAAGCTGGCTTCTGATTGGTCCAAGATGTCAACAGTGACAAGAGTGGAAAGAGTGAAAAGTTTGGTCAGTCTAGGCAGAGTATTTGAGGAGGACAGTCAGAAGATGCAAGTCTGTCCTCCTAGACTTGTACTTAGGTTAATGAAAAATAAATAAATGAGCTCAAAGAAACAAACAAGAATTTCTTGTGTTCTTTATTAAAACTATCAACGACACAAGACAAGTACATCCTAAGAATACCTTAAGTGATTCAAAGAACAGTGAAAATGCTAGCCCAACAACTGAATCAGACTACGGAAAAAGACAAACTCAGCTATTGCGTTCCCTAAAAGCAGAGATCCAACCAGATCCACCCAAAGATAAGTAGAACAGTATAAGATATGTATAGAAATGACATGTTCCTCCATTAGACACTATGTTACATATAGAAAGTAATGACCTTACATACACAAAATCAAAATGGATCCCACCACATCACATATACAATTTGATCACTAATTACTATTATTATCTACATTTAATTGATCCCGCAATGTTATACGAGGAAGTCTGTCTCCTAACGAATTTACTATTTGTATCCCCCTATTTAGTAGAAATAGGATAATCCTGTTCTTTATAAATGCAGAGAGACTCAAGGAAAGAAAAAGAAAAAGAAACAATAGACTAAAAGATCGGATTAGTTTTTCTCAACTCGACTAACAAGGTCAACGGAAAGGGTCACACCAATTAAGAACATTGCACTTACATAAGGGAATTCTCAGATTAAGCAGTTGAATTACTAATTTTGGCCTTTTTCGAATTAGCTGCGCTCTCTCGAAATTGACCTCCGCCACGGAGGGCGCGTGTGAGTAAATATAAACATTCTTTTCTCGTTTCCATCTCTCTCTCTCTCTCTCTCTCTATCTATCTATCTATCTATCTATCAATCTATCTATCTCCACCCTTTCTCGACCCACTACTTGACCTTTTAATCTTCTTTTCGTCTGTGAATAAATTTCTCAACTGACGACCCGTCAATGTCCATTCATATTAATGTTCGTCTTTTAAAAGTACTGAGTCCCCCATTATTATTTCAAGATAAAACTAAAATCCCATTTCACTAGAAATCAACTCTTATTCAAAAGTCGAAATAAAAGACAACGATTACCAATTGATTTAGTTGATAAACGGGAAGTATGGCGCATTTCTTTTGATCTCATTTAATCCTTTGATGTGTGATGGAATAATCAATTTGATTGAAAATCGAATGTTTCAATCGAACAGACTTAAAGAAAGCGTTTAATCTCGTCTACAAGTGTCATTTAGTTAATTGTAATCAAATGTCACATTTCGTGGTCACAAAGTCCTGTAAACAAAACCATTAGTTTTCTTTTCTCACTTTTAACAGTGGCAGACATTATTCTCCTTGAAAAGCACCTGTGTTTTCAATAAGTAAACTTAGAGGAGTTGCCTATTGTCGGAATCAGTCGGACAGCGAGGGAGCTCCCCACTTAACTGCACAGATCAGATTACCAATCTGTGCTACTCATGCGCTGAGTTGGCGGGAACCAGTAGTAAATCCGAAACCTTGCATTCCTTGATGGGTGCTCTACTGACTATTTATGCCTTATTTTAAATTATATATATATATTATATATATATATATATATATATATATATGTATATGTATGTTTTTTAAAAGTGAATGTTATAAAATATTCCAACTGCAGTTTCTTGCCGTAGCAATTCTTCAGGGAATTATTGCTTATTCCAGCCATCTACTGAGAATGCAGAGACCCAGGGAAGATATTGAACTCGCGATATGTGTTGACAAACAAGTGTAGACATTTGAACAAGCATAAACTGTGCCAGGTAGGTTCTGACAATACGTAAGGTGGCAAACCCACGTACTTAAGAATGGGTACAACCCGGATATTAATAAAAGTAAGTAAGTAAAATCGTCGGGGCGGCCTAAAGTCGGTATCAGCCAGTCAGTGAGGGAGTCTATCCTCTTTTCACTAGCGCTAGACCAAGGAGATTGTTTTAGCGTCTGAGGTGGAGCGCCACACCTACCATCAGCTCCTTTCTTTACCGCACAGATCCCTGTGCTACTCATACGCTGATTTGGCGAGTACCGGTATCGAACTAGGAACCTTGTGGTTTCTAGCCGAACGCTGTACCGACTGAGCTAGCCCGGCCCCAAAACCTCACGATCTTCAGTGCAGTGCTCTACCAATAGAATTCTCATCTAGAATTGGCACCATCGACAAATCAAACTGGTATCAAGCCGCCTGTAAGAATCACTGGTGACCCGAAACCATAAATCTGTCGAGTTGAGATTTACCTCCCTTTTATTCGCTAATAAATAAACCAATGAAAAAAGACTGACGTCAAATGTCGCTGAACTTGGGACCTAATTGCTGTAATTTGGAAACTTTTAGCTGAAGCAAATCACAAGCGTCTCGCGGGCACCTTTTCAAAAAAGGCGGGAAGGTTTCCCGCCAAGTGTAAACTCGCTCAGATGAAATGGCCGAAATATCGCCATGAAAGATGCGGTTAAAATCGAAACGTGTTATCAGTCGAATTTCTTGTAATGTTTTCCTCTTAAAGGAACGACGTAATAACATTTTTCATTTGACTTTCCTGACAATTTCTCGAGGGAAACAGCAATTTTAAGATGACAAGGAAATAAAACAAAAATAGGAAGATATGTCTGGCAAGTTTTCTTCTCCAAAACTTTTCTGACGATCAAAATTATTTAAAAACTAGCAGGACCTGTGGATATACCGCAGTATAATGTTTTTCTATTACAACGTTTCATATGTTTACTTAAGAGCTATTGCAATAGTTCAATATCTAAAATGTATAAAATTTCTTGATTTAACTCTTTCTCCCTATTTTTCTTTCTTTCTTTTCTTCTTTTCATCTTTTAATTATGTTCGATTGAAACTGATTGGCGTTATCGCTTCTACGTGCTCATCCCCTCTTTCTATCTTTCCCCTACACATTTTTCTTTTTTGATATATTTTTCTTCCCTTTCGTTCTTGATAGTAAAAACGGAATGGTCGATTATTTAGCTAAGGTGACAACATTCATAAGAACGAAGAATTCGGCGGATAAGCAACATGAGATAATCAGGATTTACATTTTTGCATTCCATCTTGGACGATTTGGACGGTCTCATTTTAAATCAGAGGGTATTCCTTGATGATAACTATTATCTTCCTATTTATCTCATCTCATGTTTTCATCTTATTATACCGGGTGACCCACGAAACACCGAAACAATTAAAAAGTTCATACCTTTCTTGTTTTTAATTTAACTTTTATTTTATTTTTCAGATGTGATAATTAACCCAAGAAAATTGAAAATATCAAGTTACAATGTGAAAGAACAAATTGAAATAGAATTTTACTATTCAACTGAGAGGTGTATAATTTCAACAAAAGATGTTTTTGGTGGCAGAATAATTTCAAGAAATTCAAAATTCAAATGGTTTCCCCATTCGGCTGCTTTGTCTGTCAGAATTCTTTTTGTGGGGTTATTTAAAGGAGTATGTATATTTGAATAAGTTTTACGACATTGCTATTGCTCAGTATTCCCTACTAACCAAGGAATAATATTAGCATTAGTATATCCATGATATACTAACACTGAATACAACGGAAGTAAACACTTAGTTATAAATACAACAATTTTAAAAACTTTTATACATATAATGTGCATACACGTGATATAGAAAATACATCAAGGTGTGTCCCACACATAATACACATATCGTTCCATAAAAAAATCACTAATATCATGGGCTATAAAATAGAAAAAAAGCCATAAAAAAGGTAATATAAACTTTTGGCTCCACCGTTTCCTGAAGGGGGATTAGAGATACTGTTTAAAGAACAGAGGTAAAAAAAGTTCGAGAGTGGGGTTTTAGGAAGTCATGTGGAATCCTATGGTTTCCTATTGAGCATACAAAATATCTAAGGGAGATACATATTTGTTGCATTCACTCCCCCAACACATATAGCGTCTGATGATTGTGCACACCACATGAAACTTCAAGTAAAGGATTTCTATTGTTTATCATTATGATATTTTAAAAAGATTTTATACCCCGCTACAATAATAGCATCAAACTTTTTTATGAAAACTTTTCGTTTTACATAATATATATATATATACATATATATATATATATATATATATATATATATATATATATATATATATATATGATGGCACCAAACTCGTGTTCAAGCATTGCCATTGCTTGATAATAATAATAAATAAATAAATAAAAGTTCAACAGTTCAAAGAATATAACGATGAGCTTCAAAAAGTTCAACAATGAGCTGCACAAAAGTGGCTCTTTAGTCCTGCCAAAGTCTTGCACATCTTCACACAATTTACAGGTAATTCCAGGGAGCACAGGGTATTTTATTAGTCCATCCCGCCGATGCACAGATTGGTGACTGATCAGGCCAGCTTTGCTCATACATAGCCTTCCACACTGGTCACATAGTAGACCGATTTGAAGCCCTTGGTTGTCTACTTTTTTATTCTTGCGAATATCTCGTTTCAACTATATATATATATATATATATATATATATATATATATACGAATGTCATTTGATAAATATGGTGAATTTTGCCAGAGGAGTTAGCAATAGGGATCACTCTTTACATTTACACCTTTTTCAAGAAGATTTATACTGATAGGTCTTTTCATATTCCTGAAGACTGTCAGCATGATCTTCTTTACTTACTGCTGCGCCCAGAACTTTCACTTTACCGGAGTGTCAGTGTGTCTCCGCACCATTGACTGCCTTTTCGACTCAAGGGTAATCACATGTTTCACCCATTTGTAAACATTATTTTTCACTAAAACATGATTTTACGTGCACATCAGACATTTTTTCTGTAAATTTCACATGGTTTGTACTTCTCGACAACAAAACAATTGATAACAGACCTCTGTTCAAGCCTGCAACACCCTGTTTGATTTATCACCATTTAGAATAGTCGCAAAAAATATTTTGTGAAATTATAGTAATTTTTGCTATAAACCAATTCCACACAAAACAGTGTTTATTTTTCTGGTAAAATATTCTTAAAATTTTTTTTAAATCCCCTTATCTATTGAATGCGTGCGTGTGTATGTATGTGCGTGTGTGTGTGATTGAATTTGAACATATACGCGGAAATAATATAACAAGAATGTGATAGTAACTAAGACACATGATCTAAAATGAAATATGTCCCGGGGGATGGGGGTGGATTACTACTGTCATCTATTTTATAAAACCGTACAACTGTTTCGGTAGTCGAAGCTGAAATACGTATAAATATCTTTTTTTATTTCTTCGGGGACAAATAAATCACAAAACCAAAAAATAAAAAAAAATAAAAATATAAAAGAATAAAAAAAAAAAAAGATAAAAAGCTTCGCTTCGACAAATATTTTCAAAATAGAAACAGAAATGTTTGCCTAAGGAAAAAATCTCCCACCTTAGAAATACAATCCCTGACCCCAGACTTTATTTTTCTGTGTTACCATCAAATTCTACGACATAAATTGGAATATCAATATATCAATACGCTTGTACCTCCGTGTGTCACGCCCTGTCATCACGTCACATAAATAATGGATCATTCCGTTTTGAATGTGAGTAAAGAAAGTGTAGAAAGAGAATAGAGAGGGTGATAGAGCTAGAACTAGATAGATATATAGATAGATAGATAGATAGAGAGAGAGAGAGAGAGAGAGAGAGAGAGGGGGGGGAGGGGGTAACATTTTTTAGATATTGAACTATTTTGAAATAGCTCTTAAGTATACATTTCAAATGTTTTAATGATTAAATTATCACACCGTGGAATTTCCTATGTATTCGCTAGTTTTTATTAAAACCGATTACTAATGAAGAAATCGAATTATTTTTTGTGGATTTGATAACAATAGCCAAAAAAAAAATTTTTTTTTCTGTTTTATTCGATCGCTAATCCGAAACTGGAGGTGCTGACTGGCTCTGCAGTTGTCAGTACGGAATAATGGAATTCAATAAGCGAATTGGAATACCGAACAAAGATGTTCAATCATGCAGCATTGCGGCAATTCCTTTTGAAAGAAAAAAAAACCCAAAAAGACTTCGCTTCGTTTCATGCAGCCACACACCACAATGAGTTAGATTGAAGAAAAAGGGAGCGGATGGCAATGAACACTCAAACACAACCACTCTCCCATAAATAACTTATCTACAAGGCAATAACAGTGAACAACAGATTAGAAACCTAGTCAAGCTTGACATTTATCATCTACCTATACAGATCAGCCTCTCTCTTTCTCTTCTCTCTCTCACCCCCCTCTCTCTCTTACACTCTCGTTCTCTCTCTCTTTCTCTATGTTATCTCACTTCAGTTCCGTTCTTTATCTCTGTCCATCTATTTGTCTGTCTGTCTGCCGGTCTGTCTCCCCCTTCTTGCTTTATATCTATTCTATTATGTTCGATTTCTTTCTATCAAGAAAAATAAGGACAAACACACACACACACACACACACACACTCACACACACACACACAACACACACACCACCACACAAATATATATATATATATATATAACATGTGTGTGTTGTGCGTAAGTATGTGTGTGATAGAAAGAGAGAGAGAGAGAGAGAAAGAGAGAGAGAGAGAGAGAGAGAGAGAGAGAGAGAGAGAGAGAGAAGAGAGAGAGAGAGATATTATGAAACTAAGTATTTCCCGAAATCCCAAACCATTTCAGTTATTTCATATAAAGTCCCGTTTTGTTGTGAGTTTTCGTGAACATAAAATCCTCACATGTTTTATGACACACCTAAATATAATGAGCACTGATTTCATTAAACAATTAACGAGATAACTTCATAGAGACAACCAATTCAGTCTTTCCCATAAGCAATTCAAATCAACACACGAGATAATCACATCTTTTAGTCATCATTGTAATCGAAACAATTATTACTCTTATCTTGGGACAACAGAACAATAACCCACGGTTACAAATCATTGGCTCCACATCAACGAACATTAGGGTGCTCATAAAAACCCATAGTTTTACCATCTTACTCTAATGCATACAGGAATATATATATATATATATATATATATATATATATATATATATATGTCTGTGTTTGTGTGTATGTGTGTTTGTGTGTGTGTATGTATAGAAAGAGAGGGAGACACACACAGAGAGAGAGAGAGAGAGAGAGAGAGAGAGAGAGAGAGAGAGAGAGAGAGGAGAGAGAGAGAGAGAGAGAGAATGATATATATATATATATATATATATATATATATATAGAGAGAGAGAGAGAGAGAGAGAGGGGGTGGAGAGAAAGAGAATATTGCATATACATATGTACACCCCTAATAATTTTAACCAAAAATATGAATCTGAAATATGAAAAAGTAACAATCGAACTGACTAATGATTACAATATGCAAGGCATCCTGAATTTACTAAGTTTACTCTAAGACCAAAAGTAAGGGGCACTCAGTGAGAAACGAACTCACTAACAATTGCTTGACTGGTTCACTGACCATTACACCATACAAGGTACCCTCCGTTTACGAAGTTTAGCATATAATCAGAAGTACGGACCACCCAGTGAGAATCAAACTCACTACGAAGTCTACTAACCGGTTTTGCTACCCGTATGTTAGATTCCTAAAATTTAGTCTGATTTTGATTTAACCCGAGGCATCCATTAGAAGAACGAACTCACAACCCAGATATCATTGCGAGATTACCTTGATAAGCATTAAGTCACTTCTTGCAGGATCTGTGGATATACCACAGTATGATAATTTAATTATTACAACATTTGATATGTTTACTTAAGGGCTATTGCAAATTCGTTTGCTTCCATTTCATGAGATTATAGTTTTTTTTCTCGTCCGTTTTGTTTCGACGGTCAACGTTGAGAAATACGTATAGTCAGGTCAGGATAGAACAGATCTTTACTACCTGATACATGGCCGACTTGTCTGGTGAGTTGGGTGTGTGGACACTCAGCCTCATCAAAAACAAAAGATGTAAAAAGGGCGGATGAGTTCCAGGGGAGCCAACAGCTATCCTCACTGATAGTATTGGGATTGAGGTACTACTCACATAAATCCTTGTAAAAAATGGAGTAGATGGGGCTCCTTAGCCTTGGTTGGAAATCCATCTAGGACAAGGAAAGGTCTATTATGAAACCTCCGCTGCCTAGCGGCTTTATCTCATACCAAGAATAGGCTAGGTGAGTAAACCCCGAAATCAAATCCGGAGCTGGAGTCCCTAAAGTGGTGTGATGCTGAACTTAGCGCTATCCAGTAACTCCTGCGACACTATCGTTGCCAAACTGCATAGGTTTCTCTACCTTTCCTTTGGATCACAGCGACAGTGTGGAGAGGGAGGACTTGCTACTTGGGCAACAGCTCATCCTCCATATAAACCCGCCCAGGCTACATAGTTCATACGTACGTATTGCAAAATACTTTAATATGTAAACAAAAAGTATTATAATCTTCATTTAACTCTCTCTCACTCTTTTCTTTCTTTCCTTCTTTTCATCTTTTCATTATTTTCAATTGAAACAGATTAGTGTTATCGCTTCCGCACGCTCACACATCTCTCTATCTTTCCAATACTTTATTTTCTTCTTTCTTTCTTATTATATTTTTTCTCTGTAGCATATCATTTTTCTTTCCTTTTTTCTTTATAATAAAAACGGAATGGTCCTTATCTAACTAATGTAGCGATACTCATAAGACATAAGAATTCTGTGGATAAGCGGCACCAGCTAATCAGGATTTACATTCCTGCATTTCATCTTGGACGATATGGATAGTCTCATTTTTAATCAGAGGGTGTTACATGATGATAACAGTCACAAGATTAAGGAACAAGAGTATTAATATATAGATGAGATCGCCAACAAATTCTGAAGTAAACATACATCTGAAAAAAAAAGAATTCGTTTGGTTTCTTTGTTTTATGTCATATGGATATTCGTGGGTTATTCAATGCTAAAGTCATCCTTGTAGAAGAACAGTAGTAGTAATACTTAATCCATACTTGGCGGGATGGATGAGGGTCTTCGTACTATTCCTTAGGGATTTAGCTGAAAGTCAACGTAATAGGGCTACATGAGTTCGAACACGCTTTCTATAACGTAACAGTTCCGTACTTTACCCATTACGTCATCTGAGTCCGAAAAACATTAACAAAGAAAATAAAACAAACTTAAAAAGTAAAAAATACATAAAAAGCCTCCACCCCTAAAAAGACCAATGAAGAAAGAAAACAGAAAAACAAAAAAACAAAAAAACTATACATGTTTATTTTTTCTCTGACGCAAAAAGAACAAAACGAAAAAAGAAAGGAAGCCATTTGCAATTGTAGCAAATAATTGTTTCCGGTTTTCAAAATCTGATTTAAGTCAACCGGAAGTGATCATGTGACACAGGCCACGAAGCAAAGCAGAAAATTGAATGCAAGGATATGAAACGAAAACGAGGCTCAAAAAGCAGAAACGGAAGCGGAAGCAATCGACCACAGCCACTAAGAAGGTTTTTTTTTGGTGGGACTAAATAGACCCCATCTCAATCAGTTAGCCATTTTGTTTGCGACTTGAAATGATAAAACTGATTCTTTACAACTTTGTAATTTGGGAATTTTTCACCGCTAGACGATCCGTGAACCTGTTGGGCTTTCTTCCTAGCAACGGTTCTTCATAATCTTGCTTGCTCCTTAATCTTCCGATCGTTATCATCTTGCAACACCCTCTGGTTAAAAATGAGACTGTACAAATCGTCCAAGTTGAAGTGCAAAAATGTAAATCCTGATTATATGGTGTTTGCTCATCCACCGAGTTCTTATTTCTTATAAGTATCGTAAACTCAGCTAAATAATGTTTTATTATAAAGAAAGAAAGGGAAGAAACAAAACGCACTACACAGAAAAAGTATGATAAGAAAGAAAGAAAGAAAGAAAGAAAGAAAGAAACGAAGAATGAGAGTAGGGGAAAAATATAGAGAGAGGGTCAGCGCACATAAGCCGTAACGCTAATCTATTTCAATTGGACATAATGAAAAAGATGAATAGAAGGAAAGAAAGAAAAGAAAGAAGGAGAGAGAGAGAGAGAGAGAGAGAGAGAGAGAGAGAGAGAGAGAGAGAGAGAGGGAGAGAGAGAGAGTTAAATCAAGATTATTATACCTTTTACATATTAAACTATTTGCAATAGCTCTTGTAATAATTAGAATATCATACTATATCCACGTGTCCTGCTAGTATTTATGATACCATTTAGGAAAGAATCAAAGAGTCTAATTAGAATTTCAGAGTTAGACAATAAATATCTATTGCCCTCAGAGATTGGACGTGTCCGTTGTATGTTAATGTCGCAACTTTTGCTAACTAAGACTTGACCTTATATCCAGTGTAGATAGGTACTTCAGCAAATATACGTGTATGTGTATGATGGGCCAAAGGCCATAGACACATTCAGTTTACATATCAAAATAGCACATACAAACGCACACATACAAACACACACGTGCTGGCGTTTTCCGATTATACTTCTTTACTCTGCACCTGACAACATCAGGGACATTTCCAGGTCATACCCCCACACACCTGCTATATGTAACAATAGCCAAGCTAGGTGACATAGTTGTCCTACTGCTACATTACTGCACCCGACGACATCAGGGTTATTACCAGGTCATATCCCTATCAAATCTTCTGTATGTAGTGTTATATTAGCTAGGTGTTATAGCTGACATATTGCTACATGACCGCACTCAACGACATAAGGGTCACTTCCAGGTCATATCCTCAACAAACCTACTGTGTGTAGTAATATAGGCGATATAGCTATTCGACTGCTACAAATGTATATTATTTGTGTGCAAGTGTTTTCAAGCGAAAACCCGGTTTTCAATTTTGTATTCAGTTTTTAGTTTTCGAACCAAAACACAATTTATATACACATTTAAATGTGTACTTATACGTACACACGCAAATGTGTACTTATACGAACACACGCATACATATGTAGATAGCTCTGTGTCGAATTAAAATGTTTGGTGAATATAAAGCTGTTTTGTCTTAATGTGGATAAAAAAATCTTAATAAAATGTAAATAAAATTTAAAAAATGGCTTCTTATTCGGTTTTATGAGGATTTAATTGGAAAATCAGTGGGTAGGATTTGTTCCCGCCAAACCCAACGCGTCTTGAAAACGATTTTTCATGTAAAAAGTGACAGTGATTCATTATTGTAATTGTATACAAGTGTTATTTTGTGCACGGTTCTATGGGCGCGCATTTCAATATATTCGCGCGGTTGGGGATGCGACACAGTGGAATCAAAAGAGAGAGAGAGAGAGAGAGAGAGAGAGAGAGAGAGAGAGAGAGAGAGAGAGGGAGAGAGAGAGAGAGAAATAGGGAATTAAGTGAGTGAAAGAGGAAGTGAGTGAGTGAGGGATGGAGGGAGTTATATAGAAAGGCAATGGAAGAGAGTAAAAGAAAATTAAATGGAGTGACTACAGTAGTGAGTAGAAAAAGTAATTCAGTGAGTGAGCAAGAGAGTGAGAGTGTAAGTGAGTGAGGTAGTGAGTCAGTGTGTGAATGTTTGAGTGGGTCAGAGAGTGCGTGTACTAGTGAGTGGGCAAGAGAGAGAAATTGTAAATGAACCAGCAAGAGAGCGACTATATGAGTGAACAAGCAAGAGAGAGAGAGAGAGAGAGAGAGAGAGAGAGAGAGAGAGAGAGAGAGAGAGAGAGAGAGAGTATATAAGTGAGCGAGTGAGCAAGAGAGTGTGTGTATGAGTGAGTGAGAAAAAAATTGAGTGTGACCGAGTCAGGGAGCAAGGGAGTGAGTGTGTGAGTAAACAAGCGAGAGAGAGAGAGAGAGAGAGAGAGAGTTAGAGAGAGAGAGAGAGAGAGAGAGAGGAGAGAGAGAGGAGAGAGAGAGAGTGTAAAAGAGAGTGCGTGTATAAGTGAGTGAGCAAGAGAGTGAGCAAGAGAGTGAGTGAGCAAGAGAGTGAGTGCGTCAGTGAGTGAGCAAGAGAGTGAGTGTGTCATTGAACGAGTAAGAGAGAGAGAAGAGAGAGAGAGAGAGAGAGAGAGAGAGAGAGAGAGAGAGAGAGAGAGAGAGAGAGCGTGAGCATGAGCGTGAGCGTGAGAATGGGTGTGTAAGAGAGTGCGTGTATGAGTGAGTAAGCAAAAGATTGAGTGTGAGCGAGTGAGGGAGCAAAGGAGTGAGTGTATGAGTGAATGAATGAGCAAACAAAAGAATGTGAGTGGAGTGTACGAGCGAGAGAGTGAGTGAGTGAACAAAAGAACAAAAGTCAATGAGTGAGACAATCAAGGTAAAGAGACTGAATAATAAATTAAGAACACTGATCGAAAAAGAGGAGGACTGAAAAGTTAAGGGTGATGGTGATGGTGGTGGTGGGTGGTGATGGTGAGTGAATGAGTAAGTGAGTGAAACACAGAAGTAAAGACCAAAAAATTAAGAATTATGATTAAAAAATAGATAAACTGCGATTGAATGTGCAAGGAAAAATAAAGTGGGTCTGGGAGTAATGGCAATAGAGTAGTGAATCTGCACACCATAGGGCTCCAGAATTGGAGCCTCACTACCAGATGCGGTTTGGTTTAATACCTAGGATCCATCTTTTTTATGTGTGTGGAGTGGGAAGGTTTTACGCCTTTGCATAGGATTTAGTCGTCATATTCTAAGCCCCACCGACAGTGCTGTTCTTGTCTCCTCAGAACTCAATAATTGTAACCACACAATCAGATGAAACTAGCCTTTATCAAAAGAGAGGAAGGTCCCCGTGGCGAACTGGTTAAAGTGGTGGATTGTGACATCGCATCACACGAGTTCGAACTCTAATCGCGTTATTACGTTCACTTTCGAACAAATACTCTTGGGAAAAGTATGAACTCCCCCACCCCCATCTACAGGATAATTAGTACCACTACTATTCTTTTACAAGGGTGCCTTTGGAAGGTTTATATGTAATTAAAACAAAGAAATAAAGGACAAGATATAGCGGTCTGATGAAACTCATAGTTATACACAGATACCTGAGGGCAGAAATAAATATATAACCACAGAATGGCCGATTTTAAACCTTCTTTACCAAATATATATATATATATATATATATATATATAGAGAGAGAGAGAGAGAGAGAGAGAGAGAGAGAGAGAGAGAGGGGGGGGCAATCAATACAGAGAAAAAAAGTAATGAAAGTGGGTGGATTTTTGAGGAAGATAAAACTGTGAGAGAAAGGATGTGGTGGGGGAAAGAGAGGAGGAGTGAACGAGGCGAGTGAGATGGAGTGGGGGCGTCGGAGGTGGTGGTAGGGGGGGACAAAGTAAGCAACAGCGATAAAGAAAAGTGATCAGATAATGGCGTGCAATGAAAAAGGAGACACGATAAAATGGCGTGCATTGTGAAATTGTTTGTGAATTTTTTGAAATTGAAGAAATCAAAAAGGAAATACCATTTCCCTAAAAATTACCTTTTTTTAAATTTTGTTGTTTCTTGAAATCTTTTTTCCTTTTTACTCATTAGTTGAAAACTTCCATCAAAACAAAGAAACAAACAATAAAGGTTTCTTTTTACCATTTTTATTCTTAACTGCAACGGTTGAAGAAAAAAGAAAGAAGAAAGTAGTATTGTTTTGATCAAAATTGAATTGTAGTAGTAATGAGTGAGTGAGTGAGTGAGCAAGAGAGTGAAAGTGTGAGTGAGAGCATGAGTGTGAGTAAGAGAATGGAGAGTGTGTGTGTGTATGAGTGAGCAAGAGAGTGAGAGTGTGAGTTAGTGAGTGACCAAGATAGTGAGTGTGTGAGCAAGAGAGTGAGAAAGTGATTAAGAGAGTGGGAGAGTGAGTGAGTGAGTGAGTGAATGAACAAGAGAGTGACAGTGTGAGAGAGTGAGCAAGAGAGTGAGAGTGTGAGTGAGTTAGCAACTGAGTGAGAAAGTGAGTAAGAAAGTGTGAGAGTGAGTGAGTATATGAGTGACCATGAGAGTGAGAGTGTGATAGAGTGAGCAAGAGAGTGAGCGAAGGAGAAAATGAGAGTGAATGAGTGAGCACGAGAATGAGTAAATGAGTGAGTGAGTGAGTACGAGAGTGAGAGTGTGAGTGAGTGAAAGAGCAAGAGAGTCTTAGTGAGAAAATGAGCAAGTGAGTTTGTGAATGAGTGAACAAGAGAGTGAGTGTGTGAATAAAGGAAAAAAGGAAGAGCGTACCTGAGTGAGTGAGTAAGTGAAGTAAAGTAAGAGAGTGTGGAAAATAGATAAATTGAGATTGAAAATGAATAGAAAAACTTATTGGCTGGATCTTATGGCATGTCAACCCTTGTTGGGTCATTTTATGCTGAAGATGTTTTTGTTTCATTCATTATTGATGGGTATTCAAACATTTTTTAAAACCCATTTTTTCCTATTCAACCCATAGATGGGATCCTAACAGGTACTACCACACGGGGTCAGAGTGGGCCTGGTAGTAATAGTGATGAAGGGGTATTATACATTTCCCAGAGCTCCAGAATTGGTACTTCATCATCAAAGAGAGTTTCCCGTCCACGGCCAATAGGTGCCCCCATTGGGGATGGGGAGAGAAAAACTGTGTGAGTCAATGGAGGAAGCAGAAAATGAAACAAAAAACAAAACGAATATTATTAGATAACATTTATTACCAAACCCTACATCGCTGGAACTCTAACCAAACAGAGCATCTGCCTAGAGACCACACGTTTCTGGGTTCGATATCGATTCTCACCAACTCAGCACATGAATATCACATCTATGCGGTAAAGTAGGGAGCTGATGTTAGGTTTGGCACTCCATCACAAACCCAATAAAAATCTTCCTGGTCTAGCGCAAGTAAAAAGAGGATAGACTCCCTCACTGTTCGGGATACAGACAATTGGCCACTCCATCGACTTCCTAATATAAGGAGTAGGTATTTACCCAACCCATGCGCCACGGGCACGGTGTGACACAAGGTCACAAATATGGGGCATCTAGCGAGGATCGAATTCGCTCTTCTGTAGTAATGAATCTACGAGAATAGCTTACTAACCATTGTTCCACGATGGAACGCCCTACCCTTGGGAAAGGCATAAACCTCCTCATCCCCTTAGCTATGGGTTAATAAGTAATGCTACTTTTCTTCAACAGGAATGGTTTTGGCATTAAATAACCCAAGAAGGTTGATATGCAATTAAACATAAAAACCAAACCAAACTTAAAATTAGATGAATGTATATGAGGCATATACTTTTGTTTGGTTATTTAGTTTTATGGGATGGCGGATATATGAGGCTTTAACCCTTCCCCCGTTGACTTATTTGGCTGTTTCGGGTCATTTCATGCCGAATAAAGTCAATTTTGATATCAGATTGCTGTGCCTTGCAAAATACACATTTTTATGTAAATTTAAGGTGTTGATGTTATCGTCGTTTCTGGTTTAATGTGTAGATTACAATACCACCAAAAGAAAACCGGCCTATTCGACAAATTGGCGGAGATATTATACTTTAAAAAAAACATGACTTACACAACGTCGGAAAAATATCAAGTATTATCAGAAATTGCGTAACAGAGTTTAATATTCCCACTAAGTTATCAGTTATAAGCACTCCTCACCAGACTGTGTACTTTTCTTTCTTTCTTTCTTTCTTCTTTCTTTCTTTCTTCTTTTTCCTTTTTTTTCTTTCTTTTTTTCTTTTAGTTTTCATTTCCTTTCCTTTTCTTTCTTTCATTATTCCATTCATTCATCTTTCTTTCTTTCTTCTTTAGTTTTCCTTTCCTTTTCTTTCTTTCTTTCTTTCTTTCTTTCTTTTTTCTTTTTTTTTTTTTCTTTCTTCCATTCATTTACCCTTCTTTCTTTTTTTAGTTTTCATTTCCTTTCCTATTCTTTCTTTCTTTCTTTTACCTTTCTTTCTTTTTCCTTTTCTTTCTTTCTTCCGTTCTCCTTTACTCCTTTCTGTCTTTCTGTTTTCTCTTTTCCTCTTTTCCGCCTTTCATTTCACTCCTTTCTTTCGTTTATCAAACTCACTGATTGTATATCTGTCTTATATATCCTATTTCCTCCACTCCATTCACAAGCCGAAATATTTCTAACGCTATAAAAATACCGATATATATATATATATATATATATATATATATATATATATATATATATATATATATGTAGTTCATCCATTTAATATTAGCACAGTTTGTTTAGTCCTTCTTCTTATTTTTCTACTAGGAAGGACTATTTAATAATTTTAGTATCCCGCATTGACTTTACTACCAATAGAAATATTCAGGAAGACCGGAAGTTACCTTTCCTCCTCCGTTTCATTTCCGCTCTTGCGCAGTGCAGTATTTCATTTTAGTACACTGAGCCAAGAAAGAATTCTTTGGTATTTATAATTCCTTCTATCGTCCATTTCATCTGATGATTTTGTCTTCGATTCTATAGAAGAAATGTGAAACTTGTAGTTATGAAACTATATTCAGAGCGGGGGGAGGTGTTCGCGTTGTCATGGTTACAGTCAGAAGAAATGGAAACGGTTACCCGAGTTCGAATCCTAGACAAAGCTGTTTGTATTTCATATACCACTAATATATTTGGGGACGGTATGCATCCAACTATTTTCCTCCAGCTATGGGTAAATAATAGACAGACTGGGCTCTTTAACCTTGGTATAGCAACCGGTCCAGTAGAAAGAAAACTCTGAATTCAAACATGTCAAACTCCGCTTGAAAAATGATATGGTGTCACAACTTGCTCGAACGGAAGGGTAAAACATATATTACGAAGGGTGGGGGATTTAATCAATTTTAGTTTTTATACTGCTCAGCTGGCCGGTATTTGAGCACTTTATGATTTATCCAACACTTTTCAAAAACTTAATTCAACTGAGAAGGAATGGGATTATGTGAAAATTACGTTAGCATATGGGAAATAAATACTTTTCTCCTCATTAATTAGAAGACTTATTTATGGAATCTGAATATATATATATGGAAATACGGTGAGGAAATTAATCCGACAATATTAGAAGAAAATATTTAAAAAATATAACAAACACAGGATGTTATGATCAGGGGAAACAATTTTATGTATCAATACTCAAGCATTTCGGTATATTGTACCATCTTCAGGACACTGTTAAGGAATGTTTATGTGAGGGACAAAATTAACGGTTAATAACATCATATTCACACATTGACTATACACTTAACATCTTTCATTTTGTCCCTCACATAAACATTACTTAACAGTGTCCTGAAGATGGTACAATATACCGAAATGCTTAAGTATTGACACTAAAAATTGTTTTCCTGATCATAACATCCTGTGTTTGTTATATTTTTAAAATATTTTCTTCTCATATATATATATATATGGTATTTGTGGAAAAGGTGACTTACCGGTGAAACAGGTCACAATGGTTAGTTGATGCAAGATTCACAATGACAAAGCAGCGATATAACAAATATAAAGTGCTCAATACGCTGGTAGAGCAAATTTATTATGATAATGGTACACGGTAGTAACCTACTCGAGTCTCACCATAAGGATCTTCAAGGTTAAATCCACTGGATTAATCAATATCTTGATTAATCCAGTGGGTTTAACCGTGTAGATCCTTAAGGCGAAACTCGAGTAGGTTATTACCGTGTACCATTATCATTATATATATATATATATATATATATATATATATATATATATATTTCGACGTCTCATCTCCCTAGAGACATAGCAGGCTACCTCCAGCTGGGATTGAAACTCTACCGATTTATCATCAGTCAGAGTTCTAACCCCTATATATATATATATATATATATATATATATATATATATATATATATATAAAAGAAAAAATATTTTACAGAGATAATAGCTGAATACTATATATATATATATATATATATATATATACAGACATACACAGACACTGTGTTTCGAGGTATCACGTCTCGTCACTGTGACTAGACATAGGAGGCTACTTCCAGCTGGTATTGAAACCCGACCTATTTATAATCAGTCAGAGTTCCTAACTCAGCACACCTGCAGACCAAAGTGAGATTTTATTTCATAAATACATACATATGTATATATATTAAAGGCCGTCAGAAAAAACTCCATCCGCAATAAGAGAAACTGTTTTATATATATATATATATATATATATATATATATATAATATATATATATATATATATATTTGTGAACTTAAACTCTGGATCTTTTGTATCTGAAATCTTCCAAAATCTTCTCGGATTTCCATTGATTTTCGTATCTGATCAAAAGATTTATCCGGTTACTATTATTGATTTGTGGTTCGTTTTTCTGACAGATATTCGATTAAATTTGACGAGCAAGGATGTTTACTAAGACTCTGCATGGGGGAAACTGGATCTATTACTCTTTATACATGGATGTACTAAAAACAATTACGTGTGTGAGAGAGATAGAAAACCTTATCATATCGGCACAGACATAATATCACTTATGCATATACGTTCACTAAGGACTGGTGCATACTACCCCAAAACCACTGACCGGCGAGGAGCCAACTCGGAAGGGAGGGTTTCATATATGTTTTTATGAATACTACTCTATGAAAATTGACATGTAGTAGAGTGGGTGCACATATATTTTCTATAAATGCTACTTTATGAAAATTAATGTTTAGTATAGTGGGGCTTCTTATACTTTCTATGAACACTACTTGATGAATATTGACATGTAGTGGAGTCGGGGGTCATATATTTTCTATGGATACAAGTTAGTGAAAATTTGACATGTATTAGAGTGGGGGACTTGTATTATAATTGGGACTGGGAATCATAGATTGAGGGGGCATCAGACCCTACCACCGGTTCCGTGTTCACAGAATCTTTCGAGTAATCAACGTTGATAAAAAATTAATTAATTCAAATCGTTTTAAAAAGTTACTTAACTATTCACAAAACTTCCACCTTAAGAAATCTGAGAGTCATTCAATAAATAAGGGGGAATTTTTGGCTAAGGAGCGACCTATTATATACGTGAGGCCATTCAATAAATGAAGGAGATGTAAAATTTTCATTATTTGAAATTGGTTTTTAGCGAATATTATTTTAATCTCTGAAAAATAATTTGTTTTGAGGCTAATCAAAATGGCTAGAAATCAAACAGAGTGCTCCAGGCTTGAACATAAATCTGTCTAAAGATTTTGGTGAATGAGAAATGTAAACTATATACAATTTACAGAAGAATGTGTGATGTATACGAAGAAATACCTTTTAGTCAAAACAATGTTTACAAATAAACAAAATATGGGTTTGCCACAATGAGTTTGAGTCGAAAAGACAAATCATCGAGTGGAAAAACTGAATCTCCGGTTAAGAAAAATTTTCGGGATCCATCATTATTGATTTCCTCGGAAAATTTACAACTTCAAACTGAACTTCATATTGCGAATTCTTGAGGCAAATTTCCCCCTTATTTATTGAATGACCATCGTATAAGATAATATTCTGAAATAAATATTGCTTTATGGGCAATGAACATTAAACCCAAGGGATTCCGGTTGCAATAGCGATCCATGATGATAGTAATGCTTCTATTTAGCGAGGAGTGACTTAGGATTTAATAGCATGTTGAGGATTCTTTTTTGGTTTGGTTTCTTTGTGTAGTGGCATATGAATCTTTGTGGGTTATTTAATGCCAAAGCCATTCCTATAGACCCTCCTTTCGGTTACATCTGTCCTCCCTGGCTCAGAGTGGTAGTACCTGTTAGGGTCCCATGTATGGGTTAAATAGAAAAAATGAGTTTAAAAAATGTGTTTGAAAAGTTGAGTTTTAAAAATATTGACTACCCATCAAGAATGAATAAAACAAAACGTATTCGGCATAAAATAACCCAACAAGAGTTGACATGCCATAAAATCTAACCAACATTCCTCTAGAAGAATTTTTAATCCATAGCTAAAGGATGAGGTAGTTCATACCTTTCCCAAGGGTTTTAGCCCGACTTGAGTTTGAAATTGCTTATTACGAAGTCACAGTCCAACACGTTAGCCACTACGCTATGGGGGATTCAATCATTCGAGAAATAGAATAAGATGAAACAATATCTGACACTCGTGCTCAAATCCTGATTAAGCGTTTTAAGCGCAGGAGGATTTGCCCGGGGACGTAAATCCGAGAAGTTGAGGACAATCAGGAATTGTAAGACGCAAAGAAGAGGAGAATGCACTCACTGACAAACTTTCAAAAGAGCTTGGATCGTCGAAAGATGACACATGTAGGGAATTAGAGAGAGAGAGAGAGAGAGAGAGAGAGAGAGAGAGAGAGAGAGAGAGAGAGAGGGGGGGGTATCTCGTAAACTAATTTGGTTGCTTGGGCACTACTATGTATCGAGTCTTGGGCAGGAATAGCTAGGAGCCCATCCTATACGATTGTCCCGTGCGGAGATGTTGGTATATATATATATATATATATTATATATTATATATATATATTATATATGTTGTGTGTGTGTGTGTGTGTGTGACTGTTCCAATCCTGTTGCACTTATGGCAAGCCCCCAGCCCCTTTTATCATATATGTACTAGAAGATGGTGCCTGAGGGTTCGTAGTGCCCGGAGTGGGACGTTAAACTACATCTGATTGTGAAGTTTAATTTGGAACTCTTTGGAGAGTGGAGTGCCTCTTCATCACCATTACTCCCAGGTCAATTCTAACCCGAAGTGGTAGTACCTCTTATGCTCCCATGAGTTAAACAGAAAAAAACGTGTACAAAAATGTGTTTAAACATTATTTTAAAAAATTTGAATAGCCATCAAGAATGAATAAAAGAAAACGTCTTCGGCATATAATAACCCAACAAGCGTTGATATGCCATAAAATCTAACCAACCAATTGAGCTCGGTTACATACGCTTTAGAATACCAATAGTTGATTGAGAAATGAACATTTCCTACACACTAGTAGGCTCCTATGGAAAAGAGATAAAAATTGATATTGTTCTTCAAAGTTGCAATTATATATATATATATATATATATATATATTATATATATTATAAAATAGGTACAAGAGATAACCTACTCGAGTTTCACCATAAGGATCTTCAGGGTTAAATCCACTGAATTAATCGAGATACCGATTAATCGCTGTCGATTACACCTGTGTGTTCATTGCATTAAACTGTAAAAGAGTTTAATGCAATGAACACACACGTGTAATCGACTGTGATTAATCAGTATCTCGATTAATTCAGTGGATTTAACCCTGAAGATCCTTATGGTGAAACTCAAGTAGGTTATCTCTTGTACCCATTTTATAATAAATTTGCTCTACTTACGTATTGAGCAATTTGTATTTGTTATATCGCTGGTTTACCCCCCTGAATTTTGCACCATCTAACCATCGTGACGATATTCACTGGTAAGTCACCTTTTCCATTATACATATATACATATATATATATATATATACACATGTATATATATATATATATATATTTGTGTGTATGTGTGTGTGTGTAACATTATGCATACCTTTTCCAAGAGTATTAGCACTATGGGAAATGCAAACAGCCCCGCTCTGGATTTGAAATCGGTTACATACGCTTTAAAACCCAAATAGTTGATGGAGAAATAAAAATGTCTTATCCACTAACAGCCTCATACTGAAACCAGGTCAAAATTGGTATTGTTCTTCAAGGATGCAATTTGATACACACACACACACACACACACACACACATATATATATATATATATATATGTGTGTGTGTGTGTGTCTGTATGTGTATGTGTGTGCGCGTGTGTAACATTATGCATGTCTTTCTTTATTTAAAAAATGATCCGAGTGCGTTTGAATGTGTATCGATCGATGCGTGTGTATCTACTCGAATTTCTTGTTTGATTTTAGCAATAACATTTTGTAACTTTACGACTGGATCTGTTGAAATCTTGGCAGGAGTTTCTTTGAGTTGGTCGGATTGCCAGTCACCTTGATGGGGTCTGAAGAATCTCGTCTAACACCAGGCATCAATGAAATTCAAGGATAAAGGAGAAACTAAACGGATAGAACTGAACAGACTGAAATAGATATTAAAAAGGCTGCAAAAGACAGACAGATAGAACAATAAGACAGACTATAACACACAAACACACACACACACACACACACACACACACACACACACACACATACACATACATACTATATATATATGTGTTTGTGTGCACGTATGTGCGAGCGTGTGTATGCGCGTATGTGTGTGACTGCGAATGTGTGATCTCAGATTCATGGAAAAGTTGCCATACTAACTTTAAAAATCCATTTTTCCATTATTATTTTACCCATAGCTAGAAGGAGAATATTTGGATGAATGCCATTAGTGCTGTGTGAAAATATAAACAACCTCGTTGAGGACTTGAACACGAGGGGTCGAGTTCATTTCTTACGACGATAATCGCATCCAATAGAAAATTATATATATATATATATATATATATATATATATATATATATATCCTAAACCACTGTGTGTGTGTGTGTCCGTGTGTGTGTGTGTGTGTGTGTGTTTGTGTTTAGGCATCAGATTCTCTTGTAGGCATGTTTTATCAAAAATCCCAGACAAGGATTTAGGGTTTAGCTTTTCATTCAGTTTGGCTTTTTGACGGACGAAATATCACAAGTGTTGTTGGGTCCAGTTTTAAAACTGTCCAAATTACCTGTTAGTGTAGTCCAAGCACGGGTACTTTCGACTACCTTCGGTCATTTTCGAGGTTGTGTAAGGAAGTGTTGAAATATGTGAATTCAAAAGTAATCTGGTAATTTGTTTGAAGAATCATGGAAAATAACCAGATAGTTTAATTGACAGCCTTTGATCCCTTATTGACGCGATTGGCGTCTGTCTCCAGAATTCCTGAGTGACGTAGAAATTTAACTATTTTTTTAGTTAATTTCTGCCAATTTTGAGAGTGCCTCTCGAATAACAAATTTAAAATCAATTCCTACATTGGTGACACTCCCCAGTCGCCTTAAATACAATCTTTCAGACACTAGTTCCATAAAACAACATCTTATTACAAAACATACCAATAACACTGATAAAACTCACATCCTCTGAACACACGGAAGATTCTCACCGACAACACTAAAATCCTCTATAAAGACAGCTATAAAAAACGTCTACAAATCCTCGAGGTTATTTGCATTAAAAATAGAAACAAAAATAAAATAGATAAATTATATATTATTATTTATATTTTTGCTTGAGGGCAATTACAATGCGTATATCGCATAAAATTCGATAATTATAGAAGATAATAATGACAAGTGAATTTCGGTAAAGAATTATTCGGTGTGTAGAACATCGTACAGACTGTTTCAACATAAAGTTGAAACAGTCTGTTTCAACATAAAGTTGAAACAGTCTGTACGATGTTCTACACACCGAATAATTCTTTACCGAAATTCACTTGTCATTATTATCTTCTATAATTATCGAATTTTATGCGATATACGCATTGTAATTGCCCTCAAGCAAAAATATAAATAATAATATATACTTTATTCAACAGTCCTTCTAAAAAACCAAACATCCAAAAATCTTATAACATAAATAAAACTGCATATAACACCGGCAACAATATACTAATCATCTTAAATAACTAACACATTAACCTTAACAACCCTCTTATAATAGACTCTTCTAACTGAATAAACCACACACACACACACACACACACACACACACACACACACACACAACAACATCTAAACTTACAAAACTCACTCCAATCGAACAATCAACACAACTAGAGGGTGACCACCGAGATGGTCGAAAGCACTTGGGTAAAAAATATGGTATATTTTCATTATCATCTAGATGTATGAAAAACAACTAGAAGACTTGAACGTCTATACGTGAAAATCATAAAGAAGAAATATTCCATGGTCTTTAACAATACCTTTATATATATATATATATATATATATATATATATATATATATATATATATATATATATATCAAAGGAGCAGATTCTCTTTTAGCCATCTTCAATCAAAAATGACAACGATTTAGTGTTTAGCTTTTTATTGAGTTTTTTTATGATGTTCCAAGTGTGATAGTAGGCATTTTAAAAAGCTGTCAAAAGTCTGTGTTTGTGTAGTCCGAGTAAGGGCACTTTCGACCCTCTTCGACCATCTTCAGTCCTGTTTGAAGACGTAATATATTCTATGTTGTGGAGTGCTGGGTTGATTCTGTGTTCACAGAATTTTAGCTGAGCATCACCGAAGATTATCAAAATTATCCGAACCCGGACTAATCAGGTGGAGATTTTGGATAATTTTAAAACTATCTACAACTAAAATTTTAGCACTTCGATTACCCAAAAGATAATCTGAACACATAGCTAAATATTAAATCTTTGCTTTTTTTTGTTACCCCCCCATACCTATAAGAAAATCAGATGCCTTAATATATATATATATATATATATATATATATATATATATATATATATATATATATAGATAGATAGATAGATAGATAGATAGATAAAAGGTGGCTTACCGGTGAATATGGGCAAGATCGTTGGAGGTGCTCAGAATACAGGGGTTAAGTCCGCGATAAAACAAATACAAAGTGCTCAATACAAAGTAGAGCAAATTTATTGAAGAAATGGATACAATAGAAACCTACTCGAGTTTCACCATTAGGATCTTCAGGGTTAAATCCACTGAGTTAATCGAGTTACCGATTAATTGCAGCCGATTACACTTGTGTTCATTGAATAAGAACTGGAATTAATCGGTAACTCGATTAATTCAGTGGATTTAACCCTGAAGATCCTAGTGGTGAAACTCTAGTAGGTTTCTATTGTATCCATTTCTTTAATAATAATACTAATAATAATAATATATATATATATATATATATATATATATTGGAGGGAAAGAAAAAGTTAAATTTAGTTGGTATGTACGGAAATTTTACAAATCATTAATTGAGAAGTGCAAGAGGTTGGCTGCTGTAGAATTGAATAATGGCTATTCTACAAAGTATTAAATGAAGCTTATGTATTATTTTTTTGTGTTGTACGAATACTTTTTTCACCCATTAAAATAGATAAATCGAATTTATTTCTATTAAATCAATTCTTGTCTGTATTCTCTATATATTTAGTTATTATGCATCTGTGTAAAGGTAATTATAAGTAAAGTATGTTTATTCATTAGTTGGAAATTAAAAATTTGTATGTATACGAATATTTTCATTCCCCATTATACATATATATATATATATATATATATATATATATATATATATATATATATATATATAAATTTATCCTTTAATACCCAAAGCTTTTTTCATTTATTTGTTTTCATAATATATATATATATATATATATATATATAATTATATATGTGTGTGTGTGTGTGTGTGTTGTGTGTGTGTGTGTGTGAAAACAAATAAATGAAAAAAAACTTTAGGTATTAATCAAAGGATAAATTTATTTCGGCTTGTTGCCTCATTAAATTTGAGTGCATATTTTCTGTGAAATCTGACAAGGTAACAGGCTGAAATAAATTTATCATTGTTGAGATTTTTTGTAATATAAGGCGTGTGTTAAAAGCCCACTTTTATTTATAGACTCGGCGATAACCATGTGATCTCTCTTGGCCAATCACTGGCAGTACTCTGCTGCTGAGACAATACTTAAACTGAGCATACTGAGCATACTGGCCATAATTACTTTTAACCTTTGTGGGCGACGGACAGAGGATTAAATCACTGGACCTTTAACAATACGCAGGATAGGACTTATTCGCAGGATAGGACTTACTCGCTTACCAAAGGATTCCATAACTCAGGACTTACTTACTCTAAGCCCTTTTCAACTGGCCAAGGATGACATTTAAAAACTTAACAATCATGTGATGAATACTTATGGTTTTCTTTTCATTTATTTATATTTTTCTCTGCACACACAAACATACGCACACCCACGCACACACCCACGCACACACACACGCACGCACGCACACATATATATATATAAATCCTTTATATTCCTTTATACATGTATATAAAACTCTATTGCCTTGCAAACGGAAGTATCCAAATATTGAACCTTTTCGATACTATATAAATATATATATATATATATATATATATATATATATATATATATATATATATATACCAAACCCTCAGCACGAGCAGGATACGACACGATGTCAATTTCTTAAGCGGAGTTTGATAGGTTTGAATTCAAAGTTGTATTTCTCTTAGACTGGTTACCTACCCAAGTTAAAGAACCCAGTCTGCTCTACTATTTACTCATAGCTAGGGGTAGAGTCGTTGGATGCATACCTTCCCCAAGAGTATTAGCGGTATGGGAAATGCAAACAGCCGCGTATATATATATATATATATATATATATATAGTTTATTGTGTGTTGAAAGATCAAAGGAAAAATGCCTTTTTCAACTCAAAATTTTAATATATTATTATTATTAAAAAAAATATATATTATTATTGTTGAATAGGTTGGTTTAATTGGTAAAGTGCAATAATTTAGTGTATGTTGAAAGATCAAAGGAAAAACATTCCTTTCAACACACAATAAATTATTGCACTCTACCAATTAAACCAACCTATTCAACGATAATATATATATATATATATATATATATATATATATATATATATATATATATATATATATATGTATATATATATATATTAATGATAATAATATATAAAATTTTGAGTTGAAAAAGGCATTTTTTCCTTTGATCTTTCAACACACAATAATTAAATTATTGCATTTTACCAATTAAACCAACCTATTCAACACACACACACA
>CM042155.1:59254490-59301990 GCA_023376005.1 Doryteuthis pealeii | reverse complement strand
TAAATGGCGGTCTTCCTACAAAAATGTTGTAAACTAACTTAACATACGCATACCCATGACCCCGTGGTTGTATTCATCTTATTATGTAGCTTGTTTTTGGTCTTACCTTGTAGTATATTTCTTCTTACTTCATACAGCTTGGCCTGAGTAGCTATCTGGCTGGTTCTATCTTCTTAGCTGTTTCTGGCTGTCTTCTTCTTCTTCTTCTTCTTCTTCTTCTTCTTCTTCTTCTTCTTCTTCTTCTTCTTCTTAAGATTCTCGTTGTGTGTTAGTTTATTCTTAGCTAACAACTCAAGACATTTCTTTGGTGAATTCACATCTATTTTATTAGAGTCTTGATTTGGATCACTCAATTGCATTTGTTTGAGAATCTTGTTTGACGCTATTGCGTCTTTATTCTTCAGCAGAAAACTAGAAACTGATTATCTAAATTATCTCACACTTGCCTGGCAAAATAGGAAGAGGAGGCCAAGATAAGGTTACGAGATATCAATCAAAATCTCTGTAACCGTTGTTTACGGATGGTTTGAATTCAAATTCTATACACTAACTGTGCACAATTAATAGGGTACCCATCAATTTTACAACAAAAAGAGTTAGTTGTAACTTGGCATCAGAGAATACTCTACTCTTTTAATCAATTATTACATTTAATTCCGTAAATATTAAAGTCAGTTATTAGGCTAAGTTTAGAAACTACTAGAAGCGGCTACCCAGTGTCGCCTCAGTAGAGGGGAGGCAAAGAATATCCAGTGTATTGATTTGTTTATTTTTGAGATTCGCAAATACTGAATATTTTTTAAGTACAATGTTAATGCTATTTCTATGTATATTTTAATTTTTAGATATCTTCGAATATAAATCAAATCTTCATAATTTATGCACAAAAAACAAGAACCGATGATATTTAATGTGTATATATATTTACTTTGATGTTAATTATTTTATTATCGTAGTTTCATCCGGTCATACACACATACATACACACAAACTGTCCTTTATATATGTATAGATTTAAACGAGTTATAAGACTTATATTGGCACAAGGCCAGAAATATGGGAAATCCAGTGAAAATCTAACTCACTAACAATGGTCTTCAAGATTAACTCCTCAAACATTAATCCAAGTAAAATATGTTTTGATTTTTAAACTATTGCTGACGTGAAAATATTCCAATAATAATAATAATAATAATAATAATAATAATAATAATGGAGATTCAGTCTTAACTTGTCTGTAACAGAAACTACGTCACTGCTTACGTAATATTATCCAAAATCAATACATAAAAAATAAACCTTGTAATAATAATAATAATAATAATAATAATAATAATAATAATAATAATAATTTTCGCCATAATTCTGTTTGAATAAGTGCCGTGAACGTTGCCAATTTTGTTAAAAACAAAATAACTTTCGATTCGGTAAATTTTCTGGTGTATTTTCTTGTCTTTATTAAGCAAACTTAGACGCAGAGAAATCAACCAAATTCGCACGTGCCATTTAACAAAAAAACTCACTAAACATCTTCTTTTTTTGCCTTAATTATAATTATACCATTTATAATATACACTCTGTCAAAGAAATATTTTAAACACGGACAGAAATGAAATAATCGACGATTAAGCTAGAAAAAAAAATCAATAATGACATTAGATTTAGTCAGCTGACTGGTTTGATTAGGTCACGTGACAATGTCCATTTTCACTGCTTTAAAATCTCGGACATTCTCGTAAAGACTTCATGAAGAACATTTTTATTTTTATTTAAAAACAAAAAAGAAAGAAATTCGTGATTCCTTTGAAAAGAACATCTAATAGTTCAGTTGGTTTTTATCTTCTTTTTCATTCACAATTTACAGATTCATAATTTGCTTTTGTAGAAAACATTAAAAATGGCTGACATCACTCATCGAAAAGCGTCACTTGCGCATGCGCATTTCCTATAATCATAATGCAACAAACGTATTGAATTATTCTGCGCTTTAAACTTTAAAATCAGAGAATACAAAAGAGAGAAAGAAAGAAAAAAAGGAAGGTATTCATACAAATTACAATGGGAACATTTTTCTTGTCGATCTCAGGTAATTAACCAGAGAAAACGATTGTATATTCTTTATAAGAAGATTAAAGAAGAAGAAGAAGAAGAAGAAGAAGAAGAAGAAGAAGAAGAAGAAGAAGAAATAAAAGGAGATTTGATAAGGAGTAGCAAATATCACGTTTATCCGTTCCTTTTTACGTACATTGGCGATGGAAACGCTATCACACGTTATAGAATAGAAAAAAGGTTTTATGGCGCAATTAAACAATCATTTAGGTAAATTGCTTTGTCGTTTAAAACAATCGATTGCATTACAATTACATATAAGGGGAAGACAGGGAGGCATATATATATATATATATATATATATATATATATATATATATATATATATATATATATATATGGGAGTAAAATAGGGACAGTACATAAATATTAGAACAACACCAAGTCAAGAATAAATTTATCATTTTGGAAAAAAATAGTTTTTCTAATTTTTACACACACACACACACACACACACACACACACACACACACACACACATACACACACAAACAAACAAACAAACAAACAAATACGCACACACTCATATATATACATGAGTTAAGATATCGTGGACATGAAGTCAACACGTGGTTATTGACAGTTTCTCGCCTATGTGATCTTGAGACCAAAATTTGGTCTGAAGATCGTATAGGCGAAAAATTGTCAGTAACCTGCTGTTGAATCCATGTCCACGCTATCTTAATTCAAATATAAACGCTCTATCAATGATATTTGATATCAATTATATTGGACACTATCTGCTTAGTAACATAGCACCCATATTATCCACAACACACACACTCACACACATACACACACACATATATATATATGAGAGAGAGAGAGAGAGAGAGAGAGAGAGAGAGAGAGAGAGAGAGAGAGAGAGGGGGGGGAGAGAGAGTGGGGGGGGATTAAACGACAAAGGGTAGATAAAAAAAAGGAAGATTGGTAAATATAGTTTTACTTATCCGCAGAGATTGCTAACTCGTTTCATAACTTGCGAGCTGGCCAGACTGATTGATGTTTATAACCAGTGGATAATGAATATTTTACAAGTACGTAAATTACCGGAAAAAGATGATGTTGAGCCGGATACAATAAAAAGTGGATAGCTTGCTTGCCGCGATTAATCAGTGTTTACATTACCCTCCCTCAACTGTACTCGAACACCAACTTCAAGAAAAAATGTCAGCCTTTTCAACAATCAAACAGGTTTGTAAATAAGATTTGCTTATTTAGACAGACAGACATACACACACATGCGTACATACATACATCCGCTCATTATATTATTTAAAAAGAGAAAAAGTGTAGATTTAAAAGTTTGTTGAATTTGTGGAAAATTATATGAAAGAAAGAAAGAAAGAAAGAAGAAAACTGATGATTTTAATTTCAAGAGAAAGAGAAAGAAAGATAGATACAAAGAAGAAGAAGAAGAAGAAGAAGAAGAAGAAGAGAAGAAGAAGAAGAAGAAGAAGAAGAAGAAGAAGAAGAATTAAATTAATAAAATAAATGCCAAACTGAAGTAGATAATTCTATAGTTGTAGATATTTAAAATCACGTAAGGATTCTGGAACTCCCGTTCTCTCGAGTCATCATCATCATCATCATTATCATCATCATTTTTATTATAATTATAATTGTTATATAACATGTTGTATAGCATCAAACCAGAAGGAGAAAAAATGTCTAAAACACAAACATAAAAAACCGGAAATGATTAGATCGATAATTAAGCTGATAAATCAAAACTGAAATTAGATTTGATCGGTTGATCGGCAAGGAAGTGTTCGATTCGATTAAATGCCAATTCCCATTTTCGTTGATTTATTAATGGATTTCTTCATTCGCCGACAGTGGCCATAGTCCATTCCCTTTTCGGCATGACACTCGAAGCCTTTGTTGCACGGACAAATATGGAGGACGTCTTCCGGCATACAGAACTCGCCTTCTCTGCGCATGCGTTTGCAAGCCAACTTATAAGCAGCCTTCTGTCCTTTGTACTGTGGTCTGTAGGCGATCACCTATAAAGAAAGAAAAGAAAGAAATATTAGATTCACTTAATTATCTATACATATATAAAGGGCAGTTGTATGTATGTATGTATGTATGTATGTATGAATAAGTATCTATCTATTTATGGGAGTAAAATTAGCAAATCAATCTGACAGTATATGGAGAAATATAGACAGACACGGGATCTTACAGTGGATGGAAGCTTATTTCTGGTGATAATGTCGACGCTATAAAGTTTCGGTTTTTCTGACTTTCTTCAGGACACGAGCTGAGAAATAAACTTCCATTTACTGTAACATCCCGTGTTTGTCTACTATCTATCTATACATAGATAAAGGGCAGTTGTGTGTATGTATGTATGTATGTATGTCCGACTGAAACTACGATAATTAAACGATTAACAAAGTAAATATATATACATATTCACTACAATCAGAAATTCCGAAAAACTTTTGCGAAAATAATAAAGAGTTCATTTATATTCGTGGATATATTTAAAAAAAGGAATTGAATAGTAAAAGAAGGGGGCGTCATTGGTGGAGTTCGTGATTAAAACATATACAAACCAAATATGGAAGATCAAAACAATCAATGGATGAACTTTTTTGGTTTTGAAGGCTATCCCACAAAGAAAAATGAGGTAACTATGATGTTGTTTGTTTATCTTTGATTTATTTTCTTAATATTTCGGGATAAAGATCCCTTCGTCAGAAGATTTCCGAAAGCTAAGTTCTGGGGCTGTTACATTGCTGCTAGGATCTGTCCATTCTGTTGTATGACTGATAATATGATCCTCCAAATTCTGTGTGTGTGTGTGTGTGTGGTGTGCTTATATATGTGTGTCTGTCCAGCAATGTCTTAGTATCATTCCAGATTTGGTGGATCCATTTTTTGGTGTGTGTGTGTGTGGGGGGGTAAGGTAGGTCTCTGTAGTTTGTTTATGTGTGTGTGTGTGTGTGTGTGTGATCTCCAGATACAGCTGTTGCTGTGATTTTTTATTACCTGTGGTGTGCTATGTATATTTTTGCTGTGCCTGTACGCTTGTGTGTGTGTGTGTTTGTGTGTATATATATATATATATATTTATATATATATATATATATAATATATTATTAATGTGTATGATTGGCACTAGTATACTAGAAAAAGTAATAGTAATCCAACGTACAGTGTTATTAGAAGAGTGCTCAATATCTGTGATAGAGCGTTGATAGTTCAATGAGAAATCAAAACAAATAAAAGTTTTTGCTTTTATTTATTTATGTCATTTTCAAAGGAACCGTTTCGTCTTACCTGATGAATGCTTTCAGCAAGAAACCGCTGGTTTGTAATACCGTTCCCATAATTAGATAAATAAAAGCAAAAACTTTTATTTGTTTTGATTCTCATTGAACTATATATATATATATATATATATATATATATATATATATATATATATATATATATATATATATGCTAGCTGCCATACCCATGCTTCTCGGTGACATTTCTTTTTTCATGATAAGCTTTCTAATTTGCAATCACGCCCCCAAAAAGAAGGGCCCTGATTGATTTCGATTTCAGACTTTTGTATACATTTGCCACCCTCGCTAGAACCTCAATGATACTATATGAAAATAAAGACCGTTACCATATATTTTATCGTATGTATATATGTATGTATGTATGTATATGTGGGTGTTTATGTTTTAATTAAATTCGTAGCAAAAGAATTTGTTCTTAATTTCTAATTTCATGTCTCTTTACTCACACGCATGCGCGTTTGTGGTGAGCGGGGTTTATTTTGCAAAGAGAATGAAAAACCCGAAACATTAAGAGTTCGTTGCAAATTGCACCCTTTCTTTAAAATCCAATAAAATTAAAATAACTTTCTGAATTTCTTACAAAAGTTATTCACAAAACTATTGCTTAGATCAGGGGTTTTCAAACTTTTAAATCTGTAGACCCCTATAAAAATGTGATTAGCCTATCATGGACCCCCTGCTTATATGTCCAAGTCCACGTGCAGTAGTTTTGTTGCAACTAATTATGTAATTAATGAATTCTGCACAAACGTTTATGTAAAACTATTAATTGTAAAATAACCGTAAAATAGACAGTAAAGTAGGCATAACATGTAAAAAAAAAACTGCAAATATTTAATACGAACTTAATAACACATTTCCTAATGTGATGGGTGAAGCTGATCACTTTTGATAAGGTCATGAATATATTGGGCTTAAACTTTAGAAAATATATCATTATTAATGAAGGGTTAACTTACCTAATCCTCTAAAGCTCGTAATCCGTTCTAAGAAAAGTGTTACTGTCCACGTATCCGATTTAAATAGAATGTACCGCGCATTTTATTGATTGTTAGCGACGACCAAATCAGATGAGCGGGATTAGAATTTTACGACCGTCCAAAAGAATAAACAGTCAAACGTCTTTTAGAGTCTATTGTTAGCGGTTGTATCGGAGTTTGATTACCTCTGATAGGGTCAACATGGCAAGGGAAGTCTGATGTTGGAAGACCCGAAACTTCCCAATGAACCATGCAGATTACATCACTGACGACAACCACCAGCGCCCCAAATGTAGGAGCGTATATTTAAAAGTAATCAACATGGGCATGTTATCCAGGGTCCTTGTGGAATTAATTTCTTCTAATTAATAAGAAGGCTTAATAGTTTCTATAGACCCTTGTAGACCCTCGAAAACTTACAGACCCCTTGAGTTGTTGTATAGACCCCAGGAGAACCCCTTTGAGAAACCCTGGATTAGATATATGAAAAATACAACAATAGATATACAAAATACAACAATAAATATACAAATGAAAAACTCGGGGTAGTTATTTATTAAAAGTTGCTTTTAAAAATCCTTATGCAAATTAGATATCCCATGATGATAAATGCCATTTGTTAATACATTGTACATTGATCATGCTTATTAACGAATTAAGATGGTCTAGGCAGTTTTCTTGTTAACTTAGGTGGGGAAATACACGCAGAATTTCGCATTTATTCACGCATATATGTATATATAAACAACAAAGGAGGAAAAAAAGTTTGTGTTAGTAAAATATATGTGCTTCTGTATATGGAATTAAGTGGAGTTTCCGTGATTAGACACAGAAATCACGTGATCTGCGAAGTAGTTTTGGCTTCCATATTCAACAGACACCAGTTCCATGACAAGTCACCCAAAATTTATCTCCGAGAGGATTGACTCAAATAGAAGATACCTCATATCCTTGATTTTCCTCTCCACCTGACTGGTAGCTCTCTCAATATTTTTCTCTCTATATAGGAAGGATATTTATATTGTTAGTCATTTAGGATCCGGTTTAGCTCAGTCGGTAGAACATCTGCCTAGGAACCACAAGATTCCCGGTTTGATACCGATCCTCGCCAACTCAGCGTATGAGTAACAAAGCTTGGATCTGTGTAATAAAGTGAAGAGTTCATGGTAGGTGTGACCCTCCATCTCGGACACAAAAACTATCACCCTGGTCTAGCGCTAGTGAAAAGGAGATAGACTCCCTTGCTATCAGGTTGATACCAAAAATAGGCCACCCCACCTACATTACTCACTACTGGGAGCAAATATATGCACCTTCCGGATGCAAGTATTTAAGTTTTGATGTAATGAAATATATTACATTAGAAAGGCTAATGAAACTAAATAAGAATGCAGATAAAATTATTTTAAAATGGGTGGTATAATCGAAAAATAGAACAATTGAAACTTACTCTTCCATAACACCCGCCTTTCATTGCTAAAATTTCCTAATTTAACTCTTTAGTTAAATTAGGAAGTAAAGAATAAAATTACAGTTATTTTTTCTTGTTAATTGATTTCTTTTAAGATGCACACCCGGGATTTTTGCTCATATTCATTAAAATAAAAACAAACAATTAGAAATCAATAATAAGTACATATTTATCAAAATCAATTTTTTAATATCAGTATGCAAATTAGCCCTCCCGTTCACATTGTAAACCGCTATTTTGTTGTATACATAAATACAATTGCATATTATTTGTATTTAGATAAGACCAACAGTATTAATAATGTAAAACAATTTGATTAATAATTGAGGTTTAAAAAGATAAAGTCATGGAGAATGTAACGTAAATAACTAAGGGAATTGTAACTTGAATAGTAATATAGTTTCGGTTTTATACTAGAATCGGACAGTATTTTACTAAAGTAATTTAATTTATTCTATTTCCAGATCAGCAAGATTTTCGAAGCTTCACCAGAAACAAGTAAGATGTATATTTTTATAATTAATAGTTACTGACATCAGATGGGCTACAGGGACGGAGGAAAGGAAGTAGAATTGTTATCTGATCACATCAAAGGTCTCAATTTCTGGCATGAGTTTTCAATTGTCATTCTCCTAGACTTGATACCAAACATGGCTAGAAAAAACAGTCTTCTCAGCTATTTTACACATAAAATTTAGAGAGAGGGGGAGGAAGAGACAAATTCTTGTATTCCCCAAGTGAATTAACGAAAAGTATATACGAACTGTTTCAGCATTGGACATCACATCCTATTGTAATGGTTTGCAAGTTAGTCTCGCGGGTCCATTATTACTCAATATCGATTTCAATCTTACAACCTTGTGTCCCATCCTATTTGTGGCAAATGGGTTGGGTAAATAGGTCTCCTATCGTGATGTATTGGACGTCACATTGTATTGTAATGGTTTGCAAGCTTGTCTTGTAGATCCACTACTATTGAATAACGAATCCTGTCCATGCTGGATGCTCCATATTTGCAACCTTGTGTCACATCCTACCCGTGGCGAACAGATTGGGTAAAAAAAGGGGCATCCCATCATGGTGTAATGGTTAGCAAGCTAATCTCGCAGATCCATTACTGCTGAATAACTAGTTTGATCGTCGCAGGATCTTCCATACTTGCGACCTTGTGTCACATCCTACCCGTGGCGAACGGGTTGCATAAATATGAGCGGCCAATCTTGGTGTAATGGTTAGCAAGATAGTCTTGCAGATCAATTACTATTGATTAGCAAGTTTGATTCCCACTGAATGCACCATACTTACTACCTTATGTCACATCTAATTCGAGACGGACGGGTCGTGTAAAAAAGGGGCATCTCATTGTAGTGGTTGGTAAGCTAGTCTCGCAGACCCATTACAAAGAAAAGCTAGTTCAATCGACACTGGATGTCACTTACTTTGACCTTGGGTAAATAGGGCGTTCCTTCGTGGTGTAACGGTTAGCAAGCTAATTACGCAAATCAATTACTATTGAATATCAAGTTTGATTCTCACTAAGTGCCCCATCCTACCCGTGGAGAATGGGTTTCGGTAAATACCTACAAATTATTTCAGCCTAAGCTTGAAATTCGCCATTCCAGTTCCATTTCGCATATTCCTTGCAGGCGAAATTGCATAATCATTGGAGGAAACTGTGTATGAAAAATATTTTAGCTGAAAACTTCTTCATTCAACCGTGTTTATTGCGCTTCTTAAATCTGTTGCAGTTTCCGTGGAAATAAATTGGATCAACCTGAATGAACATAAAGTGTTACGATATAAAAGGTCAATTGGAGATTTCTCTTTATTCTCAAACTCTCTTTTATTTTCCACTAAGAAAAAAGCCTTTATCATTCACTTTCTCTCTCACATGCATAATGTTGTTGTTGTTGTTGTTGTTGTTGTTGTTGTTGTTCTTCTTCTTCTTCTTCTTCTTCTATCTAATCTATCTATCTATTTATGTCTTTTCATATCCTTTTGACTCGACCTAAGTCGGTCATTATCCCTTATATATATATAATGAAACTCGTAAACAAAAAAATTCAAAATCTGCCCCTCAAAGGAAATAAAACAACTGCCAAGGAATAAAACCAAAAAAATGCCCAGTGGTTGTCTGAAAATAATTCACATGAAAGGCCTTATTTCCGGTGCTATTATATATGATATTTCAATCGTATCATTTCAGTGGATTGCAAGTCACAGACGACTTGCTTCACACGTTCACCATGCTGATAAACCTGCTACGCTTTCTGACACAAAAAAAGAAGGAAAAAAAGCAAGAAAAAAAAAACGCGCCAAAAACAGAACCATGTCCATATTTTTTGCTGGCATTGTAACAACACCAACAATAAATTTGAAATCTATGTATCTTCATCCCACCAATGAACGAAGCAAAAACAAAATGGACGTTGCAAAACAAAATGGACGTTGCGAAAAAGACAGCGTTTTTAACATAAACAATATATACTAGATAGAATGTTGTCACAGTCTCCTTATTATCTGTGGTAAATTTTATTGTTTCTAAAATCAACTAAAGCCCTGAAGAAGATCTACTAAACAGATTGAAACACTGCAGCGTTGGCTGAATAAATATCACTCATTTTATTGAACCTGTGTTTTTTCAAATTTTTCACTATATTACACACACACACACACATATATATATATATATATATATATATATCTTCTTATTATAATGGAGATTGTGTGTTTTTCTGTCTGTAACCGAAACTATATCACTACTCAAGTCACAATTCTCTTAGTTATTGACATCACATTCTCCATGATTTTATTTCTATCTAAACCTCAATTATTAATAAAATTGTCTTACATTATTAATACTGTTAACTATGTCTACATACTGACAACATGCAATTATATTTATATATACAACAAAACAGCGGTTTACAGTGTGAACGGGAAGGCTAATTTGCATATTAATATTAAAAAAATCGAATTTAATAAATATGTGCTTAGTATTATTGATTTCTAACTGTTTGGTTTTATTTTAATGAATATAAGCAAACATCTCTTCAATGAATCTTAAATGAAATCCATTAACAAGATAAAATAACTGTCATTTTATTATTTACTTCCTCTTATAACTAACTACTTAAATTAGAAAAAATAACAATGAAAGACGAGAGTGATGGAAGAGTAAGTTTCAGTTGTTCCATTTTTTATTATACTCCCTCTGTTTCAAATCTTTTTATCTGTATTCTTATTTAGTTTCATTAGCCTTTCTAATTTAATACAATATTTTATTACATTAAAACTTAAATACTTGCACCCGGAGGGTGCATATATTTGCTAGTATATATAAAGAGCTTAATTATTTGCTTGAAGGAATGTGTTCATATTGGTTTGGTGGTTAGTTTTGAAGGCAAGTGTAAGAAAAAAGAAGGTAACCATGATGTTCTTCGTTTGCCTATGATTTATTCTTAACCTTTCTTGGTAAAGATTCCTTCGTCAAAAGATTCCTGAGTCCTGAGGTAAATAGCTATAGGACTCCTGCTTTCAGAAATTTTCTGACGAAGAGTACTATATATATATATATATATATATATATATATATATATATAAAGGGTTTTGTAATTTGCTTGGGGCATTGTGTTTATATTGTTTTTTTTATGGTTTTGAAGGCTATTACAATGCACGTGTAAAGAAAAAAGAAAGTAACTATGATGTTGTTTGTTAACCTGTCACTTTATTCATAATATTTCGGGATGAAAAATCCCATCATCATCAGAATACTCGAACTGAAGTGGTCCGAGCAGTTGCTCAATTTGTTCTGAAATATTAAGAATAAAGTGACAGGTTAACAAACAACATCATAGTTACCTTCTTTTTTCTTTGCACTTGCATTGTGATTGCCTTCAAAACCAACCAACAAACCAATATATATATATATATATATATATATATATATATATATATATATATATATATATATCAGAAAAAGAAAATGAAAAGGTGAAAAAGAAAGAATATACAGAATTGAATGAAACAGATGAGGAAGGAAGGAAGAAAGGAAAGAAAGAAAGAAAGAAAAACAAGAAAGAAAAAGAAAAAGAAATCATAAAGAAATAAAGAATAAGAGAAAGAAGAAAGAAAGAAAAAAAGTAAAACGAATGAACAGAAAGAAAGAAGTCTGTTTTCATAGTTAATAGTTGTCTAAAAAGTGAATGATGGTCTGAACAAAAAAGAGATATTGCAGGGAAGAAGAGACGACGTTTCTGCAGTTAAGAAGAAAATTATAAGAAAAAGAGAAGGAAAGACAAAAAAAGCGCGGGGGGGGGAGAGAATTAAGTGTCTCTTTGATGTTCATCTGTTCTTTTCTTTAAATTTATGATCAGTAATTATCGTGTTAGTCGATCAAGGTTTCGTGGTACCATCACAGTTCTGTCTGCCTAGACTGGCGCTATCTAGTCTTTTTTTTTCTTTTGTGGTCATGTTCCCGTATTTATATTTCATCAATAGCCTCCAACTCACTGTATTCTACTCTTGACGTACAAACGGTATTGCCGGAGTTAAGGGCCACCATTCACGAATTTGAATTTAGAGCTATCTATCACCTAGACTAATTGCCCACCAAAACAAGAGAGTAAAGTCTGCCCTACAATTTTATCTACGACGTAAGAGAGTAAAGAAAAAGGATGGCCGAGCAAGTGATTAACAGACTGAGATTATCTATCTATCTATCTGTCCATCAATCTATCTATCTATCTATCTATCTATGGAAATACGGTGAGGAAATTAATCCGACAATATAAGAAGAAAATATTTTAAAAATATAACAAACACAGGATGTTCTGATCAGGAAACAATTTTTAGTGTCAATACTTAAGCATTTCGGTATATTGTACCATCTTCAGGACACTGTTAAGTAATTGATCACGTCATTGACTTTCGTAAACAAACGCACATATAAAAATTAACGGTTAATAACATCATATTTACACATTCACTATACACTTAACATCTTTCATTTTATCCCTCACATAAACATTACTTAACAGTGTCCTGAAGATGGTACAATATACGGAAATGCTTAAGTATTGACACTAAAAATTGTTTTCTATCTATCAATCTATCTATCTGTAATCACGTCTTGGCTTTCATCTTTGTGTGTGTACCAATCACATCTTGACTTTCAAAATGAATGCTGATCAATAAACAGTTATGAGCCTTTTTCTCCATACACATTTCTAACTCGAGTCATTTAAAATCATCCATCACTGTTTAAATAAAGATTTCTTTTTCTTTCCAATAATATTGCCCTGAAAAAGGTTTAGCATAAACCAAAACTTTAAAAGGTCGACGTCAATATAAAAATAAATTAATCTTTTTTTTAACACTTTGTTTTCTAATTTCTATACATTGTCGGATTACTTTCCATATTTTAAAATCTATCTATCTATCTATCTATCTATCTATCTATCTTTGTGACAAATGAATTTAGATAGAGAGATATCTATATCCGTTCATTATCTCTCTCTCTCTCTCTCACACACACACACACACACACACACACCTCTCTCTCTCTCTCTCTCTTCTCTATATATATATATATATATATATATATATATATATATATATAAATTATCTATCTATCAACCTGATGAACGAATTTAGATAGAGATAGATATCTAAATCAGTTCATTATCTATCTATCTATCTATCTATCTATCTATCTATCTCAGTCTGTTCATATCTATCTATCTATCTATCTATCTATCTCAGTCTGTTCATATCTATCTATCTATCTATCTATCTATCTATCTCAGTCTGTTCATATCTATCTATTTATCTATCTCAGTCTGTTCATCTATCTATCTATCTACCTATCTATCTATCTATCTATCTATCTATCTATATATATATATATATATATATATATATATATATATATATATATCAGTCTAATGAACGAATTTAGATATATAGATATCTAAATCCGTTCATTACCTATTTATCTATCTATCTATCTATCTATCTATCCATTAACCTATCTGATGAACGAATTTCGACAGATAGATTCATAAGTATCTAAATTCGTTCATTATCTATCTATCTACTTCCACAGTCATTCATTTTTCCTTATTATGAATTAACCCATGAGGGCCCTATTATATAAAAAAAGAATTCTTGGCATCATCCCTATTCAAAAAAGGAAATGCCTTGATGAAATATGATTTCTCTGCAGCTAAACATTATCGATTGTTAATAAAATCAGGCATTGATCTGTAACAGGAAGAGAAAGCAACACCCGCATTCCACCCGCAATGGCCGCCAAATGCCGCCACCCTGGAGCCGACATCAAGCAGTTTAGCGAATTCAACATGGAATATGAAAACAAAAATAAACTAACAAACAAACCCCCAAAAACAAAGAAATACATTTATAACCAGGTTACAGGCTTGGTTAGTGATCATATATAAACGCCGGATATTTGCTATGTTTAGTTATAGTCTGGCACAAGGCCATGTATATAAAACAAACATTTGGAATTAAACTCCCTGGAAAAATGCATTGTATATATATATATATATATATATATATATATATATATATCAACCCCTCCGCACGAGTAAGATGTGACACAAGATCAATTTATTAAGCGGAATTTAACAGGTTTTCCTTCTCGTAGACTGGTTACTTAGCCAAGGTTAAAAAGGCCACTAACTCCTACTATTTACTCATAACAGGAGGGAGAGTAGTTGGATTCATACATTTCTCAAAGGTATTAGCGCTATGTGAAATGCAAACAGATTCGTCCAGGGTTTGAACTACCGATCGGCGAGTCCATTCCCCCCAACGCTAACCATTAAACCACTCACACATTAAACAGATTTTTTTAAACTCATGTTTTTCTATTTAACTAGATACTGGCAAACTGAGCATAAAATGCGTTTTTTGACAAAATGACTTTAGCCCCCCCCCTACAGAAAATAATTTACCAAAAATCAGGCAATTATCGGATTTTAATGAAATTTTCAGTGTTTATTTATTAATAAATGATCTTTATAATGCATTATTTATTTTATTTCAAAACTTTCCTATTTTTTTCAGGTCACTTATTTTTGACCCCCCACCGCTTATGATGGAGGCGTATCTTTTTTTTTCAAATTGGTCTTATACTGTACTAATTACAGTATAAATAATAAGATAAAAGACCGAACTTATGAATAGAAACAAAAAACAAAAAAAAAAAAATTATGGTGGCTTTTCTATGAGAAAATAAGTACCGAAAATTGAAAAATAAAATGTAAAAAAATAATAAATAATTAATCTTTTGGAGATTTCTTTTTTACTCATTTCGATAATTATTTAATTGGCTATTATCTTATAAGAGAAAAAATTATACATTGATATTTTTTCTGCTTAAAAAAAGGGGGGGGGGTACATTTTCAATAGAGTTTTTCTTCAAAACTTATTACTTTATGTGTCTAAAATAAGGTTTGCATTAAAGAGATATTTATTTCTAGAATTTAAAAATATAACATTTTAAAATTAACATCAGAATATTTTTATTTTAAATAAATTTTATATATCAATTTTTCATAGCAAAAATACTAAATTAAAGTTTTAAAAAAATAACTAATGCATTATAAAATTCATTAATTGATAAATCAATACTGAAAATTTCATTAAAATCGGATAATTATCTGATTTTTGGTAAATGTTTTTGCAATCGCGAATGTTACATAAAAATTGTAAACAAGCGCGTAAAACCATTGAAAAATAGACAGAATGGCGGATCGCGTCGAAATTGACCAAAACAAATAGTTTTAAATCTATTAAAAATAAACTGCATATGTAATGATATTTTTCTTTTTTTTAATGATGGTCATTATGTTCCTACTTATCGATTTAGGCAAAGTTTGACCTTAAATAATAGATTTAATTATTTTTAATTCGCTTTTAAAATTCGTAGCAGATGACAAAAATGCCAGTCCCTATATTTAACCCATAGATGGGACCCTAACAGGATAATACGTTATAATAAGCTTGCAAATACTTGCTCATTGGGAAGAAATATAAATTGCTGATTTAGTTTTACTCCAAGCAGTTACTTTAAAGACGGAAGTAGTTTCGGAGCAGAAAATGATTTCATTTAAATAACTAAGCAATATAACTGGAGATGTTATTATTTACTTGCTGTCCATCGTATCCGATGATGACACCATGCGAATCATTTTCCTCCAATTTATACGGTCACTGGTTGCGTCTTACCAACTACCTATGGGAATGTTTAAGTCCATCGGGTTTCTCTTGATGTCGTCTTTGTACCTGAGCTTTGGTTAAGCAATTCCGCGTGATCCCTCTCTCAGCTGAGAGTACAGAATCTGCTTTGGTAGTCTGTCATCTCTAAGTTTGTTTAAGTTGCCAGCCCATCTCAGGTTGCGTTGGACAGGGAGTCCAGTTCTCTTCAGGACGGTCCTGTTTGAAACATATTGCCACCACTTGACATTTAATATACTGCGCAAGTGACGCATGTAGTAACATGTAGTCTTTGGGCATCCGCTTTGTATATCGTTCAGGCTTCCACACCGTACAGGAGGGTTGAGAGAACTATTGCACGGTATACTGCACATTTAGCTTTCAAGATGTCTCTGTTGAACCACACTTGCCTCTTCAGCTGGCCAAATACTTTGGAAGCATTTGAAATTCGGAGATCAAGCTCTGCATTGAGTCTATTGTTGATGACAACTGTGGATTCCGGGTTCCTGAATGCTATTAACAGAGTAAATACAGTCAATTTGACGCATAAATGAGATACTAAAAAGTACTACCACTCCAGGTTAGTGGACGTTGGATTTAAAGCAATGAAGGGATATTCCGTACTCTCCAGATCTTCAGAACTGGAGCCTCACTATCGGAAGCAGTTTAATGCTATACTCACGACATTCCCTTTTTGGTAGGGGGTGAAGCTGCGCACCCCTCTGCAGGAGATACAGCCAACATATTCTAAGCCCCGCCGACTTGAAATGAAGGCAGCCATCGTTTGTCTGTTTCCGGGTCTTTGAGGTAATTCGATGCTAAAATCTAAAGGTGCCTCTGATCAAATGGTTGTGGATTGGTTGTTTGGAGGATTCTAACGGCATATCAACCCGTCTGGGGTTATTTCCTGCCAAGAGGTTAGGAAGTAATCTTTGTTGTTTATCTATATTTAAACTTTGGTAGTTAATTGTTTTATTAATATGTTAGCATATCAAATAATTTTCCTAGTCTCTTTCTCAGTTTTACTCCAAGCAGTTGGCTTACAAGTTTCGGCTCCGAAAATGGTTTCATTTAAATAACTAAGCAATAGAATTGGAGATGCTATCAACAAAGTAAATATTTATTTGTAAAGATCTCAAAAGATCAGAAATAAATAAAAAAACATAATTGGATTATTAAAACTGGATATGAAAATTAGATATTTAATCAGGCAAGAACCAGTAAATCCCTGGATGAAAAAAGAAGTCAGAATTTAAACCAGTTATATGTCGTTACCCCTCCCCAACACTATGAACAGGATGCGACACAAAGTCAATTTTTAAGCGGGGTATAACACGTTTGAATTCAGAGTTTTCCTTCTCCTAGGAAGGTTTGCATACAATATATATATATATATATATATATATATATATATATATATATATATATATATATATATATAATTGATCATTGAATCATATTACTGATTATTGTCAATTATATATAATTCCTCTATGAAATTTAATATATATATATATATACACACACACACACACACACACACACACACACACACATATATATATATATATATATATATATATATATATATAATCTCCTGTGCTAGCTTATATATTAAAGTACTTACAGAAACGTATTTTATGCACGTTTTTATTTTCATTTGATATTATTCTATTATTAAAGTTTATCTCTCTCACTTTCTCTTTCTGCCCATGTATATATATATATATATATATATATATATATATATATATATATATATATATATATATATATATATATATATATATATATATATATATAACCTTTGTTATATTACGTATCTGAATATCGTTTCTTCAGACTGGCGTGTAATTCTATTTTTCGCGAAGAACCCCCATGAAATCTGAGTCATACATGCGTGAGTTTCAACATAAATCATATCTATTTTGATTTATGGCTTTTCTCGGGGGTGGGGAGAGGGGCAGGATGAATCGGAGACTCTGATTAACCAGGCGAAAAAAGATACACTAATTCGACACCCTAACGTCAAGCATTTTTTAAAAAAAGGTTCTCTATAAATTCCAGTCAAATAAAAACGTTGGTCTCCCATTAGACTCTTTCAGATATCTTAATTAACAATGACACAATATGAGAATATATATATATATATATATATATATATAATATATATATATATATATATATAACGACGAAACGGTTATGATATTTGTAATAGTTTTAGAAGAAAATATTTAAGGTTCTACCATGGTTTTATATATATATATATATATATATATATATATATATATATATATATAGTTAAATTTGAAGGTATAATTTTGTATATCTATAAGTAAATATTGCTCAAAATCATTTATAGAGTATGTATATGTAAGTTAGGGTAGCGAAGATATAAAGTTACCGGCGCTTGGTAACAGTCAGTTTCTCGCTAATGGGATTTTTCAACCGAGTGAATTATCTACAAATTCAATCAGTCTACCCACCATGCCCCATAAACTAAACTAACCCTCCCATCTTGACGTAGGTGTTTGACTACCCTTACCATGGTGCATCACATATCAGTATATAAGGAAAAATAAAATAATATATATATATATATATATATATATAATATATATATATATATATATATGTATCATCCACAGACACCGTGTTTCGACGTTTCACTTCGCCTCAGTGTGGCCTAGACACAGCAACTGCCTCCAGCCAGGAGCTAAACCCGACTGTCTTTTCACCAGACCGTTCGTTAACTTCTCGGCCATCGACAGCTGCCATAAAGGAGCGGCGTTTTAATACATACATCTGTGTATATATTTTACTATTACCAGATATATCAAATCTATAAACAACAGACGATCATTGATTTATGCTGCCGGTGAAAGTTAATTAAAATTGATATATACATATATATATATATATATATATATATTATATATATATATATATATGAACAGCTCTCTTTTAAAACCAATTTTATTAAAGCCTAGTAGGATATCCGGATTATATAATATCCGACTAAATTTAAGTATTAAGTTTTTAGATCTCACATTGCTCACCATTGGATAGCCTAACCTATCACTCGATGTGCTGATTGTAAAAATGTTACAACACCCCATTTATCAATAACACAATATTCGTAAAAATAGAGGTAATCTACAAGATATCATTTTTCGCAAATAGCTAAAAGTATTGGATTATATTTTAAGACTAAATGATTGATTTCTTTATGAGTCACTCTCTTATGGGCCACCCTGTATCGACGAATGAAATTCAATATGGAACTTTATCAACAGAGTTTGTCTATTCCATAAAATAGTGATAGAAATAAAAAACGTAAAATCACCCACTGGAATACAGTAGCAACGTGAACTTTCATCCCGTATAATTTACCACCCTGTGGTGTAATGGTTAGCAAAGTAGTTTTGCAGATCATTGTTAGTGAGTTCGATTCTCACTGGGTGCCACATACTTCTGGCCTTGTGCCACATCTAAGCTAAGCTTAGTAAATAACTATAATTTACCGCCATTTCGGCTGGTGCTATAGAATACGCCGACTACACCTTTGTAGAGGGATAAGACTCTCCAATGGGGCCAGTTATTGGCCGTGGGTGGTGACCCATGATGCTTAAGGACGTAATTCACATGGCTGAGCAGTCCATGACATTCAGCACTCCACTTTCGCCCTTACTTAAGCTAGACGGGCGGTCAGAGAGCCCCCCCCCCAACGATCAATCGGCTGGTCACGCCAAGCCCTACTACCAATATGATTGTCTTGACCCTCCAACCCTTTTTATATATATATATATATATATATATTATATATATATATATATATAATATATATATTAGACGGCGGTCGCTGAGGTTCGCTGAGTATCCTGGATATGACGTTAAACTTAATCTAATAGTGAAGTTCCAATTCTGGATCTCTGTGAAATGTGGAGCACCCCTTCATTGGCATTACTCCCAGATCCACTCTGACACTGAGTGGTAGTACCTATTAGGGTCCCATTATATGAGTTAATAGAAAAATATGAATTAAAAAAGTGTTTTTAAAAAATTAAATTGAGTACCGATCAAAAATGAATAACACAAAACGTCTTCGGCATAAAATAACCCAACAAGGTTTGACATGTCGTAAAATCCAACTAACTAACCAACCAATCGTATAATTTAACCAAGGAAAACGGCGAAGAAAATGATTGGATTATCGCAACAGCGAGAAATCAATGAAAACGGCCATTTCATATGGACTAGATTTACAAAATGGACATCTTAGGTTTCCTCAGGTTACAGCTAACACTTTCTTGCGGTTAGTCTTCAAGTCACACACACACACACACATATATAATATATACATATATATATATGTGTGTGTGTGTGTGTGTGCGTGTGCGTGTGTAAGATAATCCAAATGACTGGTAAGTAAGAGATGATTCTATTTGGGATCATCGAAATCTCATTGTATGTCCATACTGTATGCCCTTGTAGGTGAAAAATTATAAACTCATACACGGATTTTTATAAATCCCTAAGAGTGCTCAATGTATAATAACTAATAAATTAATTATATTCAGAGCAATATTTTGTAAAACTTGATTTTTTGGGGTAAAATCTATCTGAAGAGACTAGACTCATTTTGAGTTGGTAGACGAAATAGATTTATCATATTCAAATGACGGTTTGTTAAGTTTTTCTTTCTTTGAAAGTGATCTATCTATCTATCTATCTATCTATCTCTCTCTCTCTCTCTCTCTATATATATATATATATATATATATATACATCTATATCTATATCTATCTATCTATCTATCTATCTATCTATCTATCTATATATATATATATATATATATATATATGTGTGTGTGCTTAATTGGAGTCGTACCTAATTTTGAAAATTAATTAATTAATAATGAATTAGGCGGGAATGCCTATTTAAATGTATGGCTAAACAAATCGAGAAAAATCAATCTCTGTATGTACATTTCGGCCTATTAGGCCTCATCAGCAGAGCTATAGATAGGAAGGCCGCCCTGTGCGTGATTTGAAACCGGACTGCCAAGCTGACAGGCCGATATCACAACCCCTACACCAAACGGACCTCCTAGATTTTACGATTTGTTTAGAGTAGGTTAATATTCCTCTTCAGTGACTTTTATTACACGACGATATGATAAGTTGTAAACACGGTATGTTTGGAATGGCTTTTTTGCCGACAATTTTTGGGAGAATAAGTGCTTAATTGGAGTCGTACCTAATTTTGAAAATTAATTAATTAATAATGAATTAGGCGGGAATGCCTATTTAAATGTATGGCTAAACAAATCGAGAAAAATCAATCTCTGTATGTACATTTCGGCCTATTAGGCACCAATGCCTCCACACGATCAGGATACGATACAATGTCAATTTCTTAAGAAGAGTTTAACAAGTTTAAATTCAGAGCTTTCCTTCTAGACTGGTTACTTAGTCAAGGTTAAAGAACCCAGTCTGTTCTACTATTTATCCATGGCTGGAGTGAGAGGAAGTGGATGAATACCTTTTCCAAAGGCATTAGCGCTATGGTAAATGTAAAGAGCCTCGTCTGGGATTTGAACTCGGGTCATCGGGTCCATTTCTTACAACTCTAACCATTATAGCACGCGCCTCCAAATATAACCAAATTTCAAATGCAAATGACCTTCGCATTTGAGTGTTTTTTTTCTAAAAAAACGCAACCAATGGTTACTTTCTGAATCTCTACAATCTTACGCCTTTCATGCCATTCTTAATGGCATTAGCGCGAAGGAAAATGCAAACAGCTTCGCCAAGGATTTGAACTCGTGTCACCGATTCCATTTCCTCTGACGATAACCGTTACGCTATGAGATAATTTCTTTTTCCATATAAGTAAAAGTAAAGTCGTCGGGGTGGCCTAAAGTCGGTATCAGCCCATCAGCGAGGGAGTCTATCCCATTTTCATTAGCGCTCGACCATTTAGCGTCTGAGGTGGAACGTCACATCTAACATCAGCTCCTTACTTTACCGCACAGATCCCTGTGCTACTCATACGCTGAGTTGACGTGGACCGGTATTGAACTAAGAACCTTGTGGTTTCTAGCAGAACGTTCTACCAACTGAGCTAACCCGGGCCATTCCATATATATCATCTAAAAATAATCGCTAAACGTGTTAGCAAAGAAGATAAAAAGAAGAAACTGGGGAAAAAAGCATCCAGTCAAGAAAGACACACAACGTGACAGATTCAGTCAGAATAGAATCAACTCGTGATATCTAACGGCGGATTGTGCAAATCCAGATCTACGTCAAATTGTTGCGTCAATCTTTTTTTTGTTGTTGCTACTCCTTATATATCCTTTTCTGGCTACGGTAAAGTCACGTCGATAACACCGGATCCTGCTTGATCATTGAAGATAAGCAGCAATGGACCTGTTCAATAAAATATTGAACAGGATCATTGCTGCTTAACTTCACTGCTCTAGCGGGAATTGGTGACTGTTTAAGTAATAAGAGCTACATATAACAACCCGAATAAAAAAAAAATACTTGATTCGGTATTAAATGGGTTGATATACCATAAAACAAAACAACAAATCATATATCCTACTATCTCATTCTTACGGTCCTTTTTTCTTAATCCACTGCTGTTCGAGTTACAGTTAGATATGAAGGGAAATGGGCCTTACTTTGGTGTGTTGGCCCATGACGTATTGGTCGAGTGTTTCAATTCAGTATTGTTCTTTACGTTGACCGTTAATAAACCAAAGCCAGAAAGACCAGTCTATCCTACTATTAACCCATAGTACCTCATACATCGCCGCCTCTTTCTTTCTGCGTGTCTGTTTGTCTCTCTCTCTGTCTCTCTCTGTACCTTTTTCCATACACACAAACATACACACACATATATGTAAGTGTGTGTGTGTGTGTGTGTGTGTGTGTGTGTGTGTGTGCGTATACAGTGTTACCTTAGCTTACGAGTACTCTAACTTACGATTCTTTCGAGTGATGAAATTTAGGCATTTTGACAGTTTGACAAAAAGTGATTATAGTTAAACTCCCACTAAGAATGGAAACCACTGGCAAAGGTTTGCGAAGCATTAATCAATTGTATGTACGATCAGGATGTGACACAAGGTCAATTTTTAATCACAATTCAGCAAGTTTGAATTCAAAGTTTTTTCCTCTTAGAAAGTTCATAGAAAGTTTGCCATAAATAGCCCAGTCTTCTCTACTATTTACCCATAGCTGAAGGGAGAATAGTTGGATGTATACCTTTCCTAAATGCAAACAGCCTCAACTTGCATTTAGAAAAGATAATCGTTACACACGAGCACCGAAATAAGTAAACCGAATACATTTCTGTTCAAAATTAATTTGTTAGTATTTTTTAATTATATCAGACGACTTGTTGGAATCTCCATCGAACTGTAATGGTTAACAAGTTCATTGTAATTGATTTGTGTTAGATCTTCTCCAAATGACTGACTCTGTTATGTGAAATGAAAACAGTCTCGTCCAGGGATTGAACTCGGGTCATCGTATGAATTTTCCAACGACGATAACCATGACACTTCATACTCTGATTGGTTGGTTGTTTTCGTTTACGGCATATCAACTCTTTTCGGGTCATTTAATACCGTAATTTTGATTAACAACGAAGTTAATTGGCTTAAAATAGCTGCCATTGCTTAATTGGTCACATAATTATATAGTGAACAAGTTCATCACTTAACTTCGATGATCTAGCAGAAACCAATGCTTTCAATGTGACTTGGCACATAATCTGCCTCGATTGGTCTACGGTAGGTGCCCTAATATTGGCTGTAGATAATATATAGCCGAAATAACCGGGCTCGGATGGTCTACGGTAGGTGCCCTAATATTGGCTGTAGATAATATATAGCCGAAATAACCGGGCTCGGATGGTCTACGGTAGGTGCCCTAATATTGGCTGTAGATAATATATAGCCGAAATAATCGGGCTCGGATGGTCTACGGTAGGTGCCCTAATATTGGCTGTAGATAATATATAGCCGAAATAATCGGGCTCGGATAGGAGTTAGCTCATTTCTCGTAACGCTTTCAGTAGAGATACGTAGTGTAAAAATCGATCCGAACTCAACACCTCGCGGGAATATGCCGACCATCGTTCACCCAGCCGCTCTCCTGCCTGTCCCCCCTCCCGGCCACACAACAGGTTGCGAATACAAATAAAATGAGACGGGAGAAAATAATGAATGGACCCATGTGACGTCAATGACTGATGATATCTAAAAATCTCTTTTCTTTTCGGATGCACGTATCTCTTAAGCGATTGGATGATCGACATTCTTAGTTGAATCCTTCACTCTCTCAGTACCTCTTATATAATCTCTCTCTCTCGCTCTCTCTCTCTCTCTCTCTCTCTCTCTCTCTCTCTCAGTCACACGCACACACTCTCTCTCTCACTATCACTAACTCTCTCTCTCTCACACACATACTCACATAAACACACTCGCACGCTGATACACACATTCTTCCACTCAGTCTCTCTCACACACACTCTCTGTCTTACATACGCACACACACACCCCTCATACTCTCGTACACACAGACATACTCTCTCACTCTCTCTCTCTCTCTCTCTCTCAAACACTCACTGTCTCAAACACACACTCTCTCTTGCTTTCTCTATCTCACACACACACTTTCTCTGTCTCCTCCCACACACACTCCCTCACTCTGTCACTCTCATAGACACACACACACTCTTTCTCACTCTCTCTTACACAAACTCTGACACTCTCTCTCCCTCACACACACTCTCTCTCTCACACACACACCCTCTCACTCTCTCCCATACAAACTTTCACGCTCTCTTTCCCCCACATACATACACACACACACACACTCTCTCTCTCTCACACACACTCTTTCTCTCTGTCGAGCAATCGATCACTCTATCAACGTTTGTTAAATTCTACCCGATTCTCTTCCCATTCAAGAGTTTCACTGTTTTCCTATTTGATGATCGATCGATCGATCCTTGTAAAAACCCTAAATCAATCTCTTCACATCTATCTCTCTCTATTAATAACTATCTCGGTCTGATCGAATTATATCATTGCTTATAATCTATCTATCTATCTATCTATCTATCTATCTATCTATCTATCTATCTCATTCATTATCTATATATCTCACTCATTATGTTCATATCTATCTCACTCATTATGTATATATCTATCTATCTATCTATTTATGTTCATATCTATCTATCTATCTATCTAGTCTGTTCATTATCTATCTATCTCTATCTATCTATCTATCTATCTATTATATCTACTTAGAATACTGTATTCTTTGCGTTGGTACAAGCTACGTTCCCAAAAGTGTAGCATATGTATGATACTAAACTACATTTGGTGGTGAGGCTCCAGTTTTCGAGCTCTGAGAATAGATGTCACGTGAAACTTTACGATCATTAAAAAACTATAGTGGGACATATGAAGTAGGCCGGGTACAACGGCCAAAACGTTGTGCTTTTTTAATATCACGATAAAGATGAGAACAGTCCGAAAATATATTAAGTCTCATTTAAAAAATTTAGACAATTAAGATCTTTTGGTATTCTTCAAATATATTTGTTATATTTGTCTTAGGGACTTAATGACTAAGACAGTGGGTTACAATTTTTTTGTTGGGGTGGGATCACTTTCTAATAGAGAAAAATAGCGCATGCCCCCCCCCTATGAACAAAAAGGAAATCTCTTAGGAAATGGACATGGTGAGACAAAATCAACTCCTGGACAAGGCTGTTTACATTTCACATAGCCCTAATACTCTTGGGGAACGTATGCATTCAACTATTCTCCCTCTAGCTATGGGTAAATAGTAGGGCAGATTAGGCTCTTTAACATTTAGGCAACTAATTTAGAAAGAAACATCTGAATTCAAATCCGTTAAAAACTTAAGAAATTGGCCTTGTGGCATATCCTGTTCCTGAGTAGCGGTTGTGTAGATATGTATAAAAATGTTTTAAAATCAACTTCTAAAATAAGTTTCCAAAATAAACGTTCTTCATATCTTTATTTTATTTATTTCTCTATCTACGGCCTTCGTTTCTTTTCTTTCTTTTACCTCCCCTTCTTTCTTTCTTCCTTTCTTTCTTTCCCACTGAAACAGACGATATGCATCTGATGCATAGCGGTATCGACCCTTATCTCTTTTTCCACTTTCTTTTCTATTATATTTGCAGTCTTTATATTTCTGATGTGTAGGTTTTTTTCCTTTTTCTTTTTTTACTTACAATCAAAACGGAATGGTCCATTATTTATCTAAAATGATGACAAGCCGTAATATTCGATAACCTCTGTTCATGTCTTATTCTATTAATATCATAGACGTTTACGGTACAGAAACAATAGATTTGTGTATAGCAATAAACAAATCTCTGGGATTTTGGTTTGGCTTGATTTATTTATGAGTTATTCAATGTCAGAATTTGATTCATTTGTAAATGTTTGATTATAATTATAACCTTTACGATTTCAATTTTCCATTGCTTTTTTAATTAGACACTTTTTATTGGTCTAATGCAGGGATCACTAAACTTTTCCGCATAATTGAAAAAAAGAATTATTGTGTTCAATATTTGCTAGCCAGAACGAAACCTCCGAGAAAAAGATGTAAAACAAAATGTATCTTTCCATGTTATATTCATGGATGAGTGGTGTAAGATGCACTAAAGATTTAACCAACATATTTATTTTTAAAACATTATCAAAAACATTACAAATTCAATTCGGTGGGTGTAGTTTGGTAACACCTGGCCTAATGGTATAAAATATTCCTATCTCATAATTGCATATTTGCACACAGCTGTATGGTTTCATGTGTTTCTATCTGATACTAATTCTTATGTAACTAATACTTCTTCTCTGAATGTTTGAGATGAGGCTTGATGATTAGTATTATCTGCGTTATTCGGACTATTGTCTGTACAACGTTTCGGCCGATGTGTCCTTCGGCCTTCTTCAGGTATTACTTGTCAGATTCGGGAATCTTCTGGGACTCGGGAACCTTCTTGTCGTAATCAGGAACCTTCTTGTCGTAATCGGAAGCCATCGCGGAGCTTTGAACCCTTTATTCAGTCCACGGGGGTATCCTGTTCTCATTCCGCCAACCATAGCTGGGATGCAGGTGTTAAGCTGTGTTAATTATCATTCTATATTACTGCTGCCCTTGACCAGGATGGAACCTGCAGTTTAAAGATAACTATCACTTAGAACTGTCTTAACCTAACTCCTTTATCCACTAGGCCATGTGTCCAATTGGACAATCCAGTGTGAATCTTGGGAACTTATAAACCTCTTGTTTTGGCTAGAATATCTACCTATTCACTTATGCATGATTTTTTACCTAGACTCATATTGGGTGTTTTCAAAACTTTTAAAATTAAAAAAAAAAACAAACTAATCTAGCCTATTTAATTATGGGTTCCCATATTGTGTTCATAGAAATGAACACAATATGGGAACCCATAATACTAATTATTATTACTTCTATTTGATAATAATGTTGCACACCATCTTATCGAATAGGAATAATTCTTAAACAGACATATTTGACCAATAGATGAGATCCTAACTGGTACCACTAATCCAGATGAGATTTGATGTGGGATTAATGGCAATGAATGTGTACTATACACCCCCCCAGATCTCCATAACAGGATACTACTTTTTCAGGGAGGGAAACTTACCTCTCTACCGGGATTTCTAAGCACAACCGACAGGGCATACCTAATTTGATATTATACGAAAAGGGAAATCGGAAAAGGTAGATTGTATTGCGCCAGTATTCAAAGTGAGAAAGATTTGTTTGCTATGATTAGAATATCTCAGAAGAAAACTTATAGAAACCAAGCTCTGTAGCAGAAATCTCATCAAGGGAATAAATAATCAACATTTGAGATCTTGTCTTTTCCAAGGATCCAAGCATTTTCCCGTGACACCAATAGGAAAATTGGGCCTGGATTTCTGGAGTATACCGTCGATCACGTGATCTGTCAATATTTCCGACGTTTCATTCAACGACTAAAAACGTTGCTCCAACTTATCTCTGATAGAATATTTCCTAAACTTTTTCTTGATCGTCGTGCAATTAAAAAGCAAGAAAAATATTTTTTGAGCATTTTAAATAAATATTTAGAGACCAACACACACACACACACACACGCACACACACACACACACGGAAAAATAAATTTGAATGATATAGATATCATTAAACATAAAAATACATTCACATACACACACACAGACATTATCAAACAAGCATATACACAATCAAAAATTACAACAAAATGATTAGATTCTAAGAATAGTTAACATCTCCTTTTAAAGGCCCCATGCTTTCAGAAATCTCCTGACGAAGGGATTTTTTCATCCTTAAATATTAAGAAAATAAATCAAAGGTAAATGAACAACTTCATAATTAACTCGTTTTTCTTTACACTTGCATTGTGATAGCCTTCAAAACACATGAACAAATCAATATACACCCAATGTTTCAAGCAAATTATAAAGCTCTTAAATATTCATCATTTTAACTCATGAATGTAATCAAAATCGCTGGACTTTATTAGGAATTGGAGAAGTTGGTCACGTGACCATCATCGTCGTAGGAATTGGACTCAGCCACCCGAGTTCAAATCCTGAACGTGGCTGTTTGCATTTCTCATCCCTTGGGTAAAGAAGTCAAATTCACTAAGTATGGCCAACATTTTACGTGTTCTTTGAAAACCCTCCATTTATTTAAATTCCACAAAACTCTGAGAAAATGAATGAAATTTAACGCAATTTTTGCTATATTATGAAAAAGAATGATAATAAAAATCATATGTATCGCATCCTGTTCATTGGGAGGAGTTGGGTAAATACATACCCCCACAGCGTACATAGAAACATTTCGCGACGTCCCAGGGGGGCCACGGCCTATAGATTGGGAATCATTGGCAATATAGATATTTCAATCTTCACTGGACGTCCAGCATAATTCAATTAGACTAGATTCATTTAGAATAAAGAATATCTAAGTCAGTCTCTCTCTCTCTCTCTCTCTCTCTCTCTCTCTTTTTTCTCTCTTACCCGCCACCCTCTCTTTAAAATCAATCTCAGACAGCATATATCATTTTTTGATATTGTATTTCTTTTTATTTCTCTTACATTCGTACATATTAAAGGATATTTGCCGTGCGCATGCGCAGGCCTGATATGATAAATCAATTGCGTCACTAATCAAATAGTCAATTGACGTTCTATCTTTACACGCTTCCCTGACCCTGGCGTTCATTTTGAAGTTCCGCAGCAAATGACTCATTCGACCATTAAGACATCATTCGAAGATACTAACACCTTTTTCAATACTTGTTATTTCTATGTCCACTGATATCAACATGTATAGGATTTATAACACAAGATATCAGACGATATCCTGTTGACAGGATGGTTTCAATTCTTCCTCTGATTTCCACTTCCTTCGCTCTATTGTGCACCAAGTACAATTGGTATCACATTCACCCTCATATTCCACAGTTATTATTTCTTCTTTTTCAGTTTTCACATCAGCATTAGCTGATGGTCTTTCACTGGAGTCTGAGTGACAACAATTCTCCTCAGGTCTCCAGGACTCTTCTGAGTATCCTGTCAGATTGCAGCAGTGCAGTGTTCTGAATGGTATCAATCCTTCCTCTGATTTCCAGACTTTCCAAACCCTTTCACAATCCTTTTGGGACCGTTCCAAGTGCACCAACTACAATTGGTATCACTTTCACTTTCATATTCCATAACTTTTTCAGTTCTCTGGCAAGGTCCAGATATTTGTCCATTTTTTCATCTTCCTTTAGCTTCACCCTGTGATCTGCTGGAGCTGCAAAATCCACCAGTTGACAAGTTCTTTCCTTTTTGTTAATCAGCACTAGGTCTGGTCTTCTTGCTGGGATAAGGTGATCCGTTTTCATTTCAAAGTCCCAGAGAATTTTATGCGTTTCGTTCTCAAGAATAGATTCTGGTTTATGCATATACCATTTTGTTGTATGGTCAAAATTTAATTTTTTGCATAATTCCCAGTGGATCACCTTCCCAACCCAATCGTGTCTAGTTTTGTACTCCCTTTGTGCTAGTTTGCTACATTCGCATAGTACATGGTTTACGGTCTTATCTCTATTACCGCAAAGTCTACATTTACTATTTTGTTGGGTCTTATCAATTTTTGCTTTGATATAGTTTGTCCTTATGGCATTATTCTGTGCAGCAATTATTAGTGATTCAGTTTCTCTTTTAAGGTTTCCTTTTCTTAACCACATCCAGGTTTTTTCATGTGCAACCTCTCCGATTTGTCGTTTGAAGTGTCCATTATTATTATTATTATTATTATTATTATTATTATTATAAAAGTTCATGATAATAATAGTAATTTTTTTTCAATGTAAATGTTTACTTACCTCTTTAACACAACAAAATCCCGGTCTACAAGAATCTTTCTTGCCCGGGTGACAATCATCCTGAACATCAACCAAAACTCCATTAATCTTCTTGATTTCGCCACTTCCAACAACACTCAGCGCCTAAAAATGTGGAAATGAAAAAAGAAACAATTTACATCTGGTCATTTGAAATGAAAAATAAAATAACATCTGGTAAGTGTTCATCTGTCATTTTGAATAGAAAAACGAAATAATTAACACCTGGCTACTGTTAGAGATCATTAGAATTAACATCTGGTAATCTAGTATTTTGAAATGAAATATGAAATAACATTTGATTTGTGTTAGAGTTCATAATAACTAATAATTAACATCTGGTACGTGTTAGAAATCATCTGTTCTGGCTAATGTTAGAGTCCATGTGTTATTTGGATGTGAAAAAACAAAATATTCAACAACTGGTTAGTGTTAGAAGCCATCTTTTATTTTGAAATTAAAATGGAAATAATTACCATCTGGTTAGTGTTAGAAGACATCTGTTCTGATAAGTGTTAGAGGTCCTTTTTATTTTACAATGAAAAGCAAAATAACTAACATCTGGTTAGTGTTAGGGGTCATCTGGACTGGTTAGTGTTAGAGATCCTTTTTTTTTAACAATAAAAAACAAATTAACTAACATCTGGTTAGTGTTAGAAGTCATCTGTTATTTTGAAGTGAAAAATGAAACAATTTACATCTGGTTAGTGTTAGAGTAAGGGTCCAGTTTAGCTCAATCGGTAGAGCAGCCATCTTGGAATTGCAAGGTTACGGATTTGATACCAGTCCCCACCAACTCAGCAAAAAGAGTAGCATAGATTGGGTAATCTTATCTGTGTATTAAAGAGAGGATCTGGCGATAGAAGTGGTGCTCCACCCCAGCAAGAAAATCTCTCTGGTCTACCGCTTGCGAAAAGGGATAGACTCCCTCGTTGTCCGGTTAATACCGACAATAGGGCTCTTTGCTAACTTTACTTACTTTAATTACTAGAGTTAGAGTTCATTTCTTGAAATCTGTGATTCTTCAGCCGAATAGTTTACAAATTCTTCTTTTTTGAGACACACTTCAGATGCAGCAAACATTTTGGTGAACTTTGTAGAAAATTCAAAAATGGTTTCAAAATATAAATTTATACATTTTAGCTGATAAAAATAATTGATATTTTCGAACATTATTAGTAATGACTTTTTTCATTCGGTAAATTTCGTCGACTTATAAATGATACACATGGATTGGATATTTCTTAGATAAGTTTTGTTGACTCGAAAATAGACAGAATTCAGATTGATAAATTGATGCGTCAACAAACTTGAACTCATTAGAATAAATCGATTGGTAAATGGACTGATGCAAAACAGTTTAAGTGATATGAACATATATTGTTAGAACTGTGTAAAATAGATATTGAGTAAAAGGAAAAATTAAATGTACATATACACACACTTATATATATATATATATATATATATATATATATATATATATATATAATATAATGTGTGTGTGTGTGTGTGGTGTGTGTGTGTGTGTATGCAGAGAGACAGACAGACAGACAGACAGACAGACAAGACGGAGACAGAGAAAAGAGAGAGAGAGAGAGAGATTAGAAATAACTGAAATGTTGTCAGAGTGAGACAGAGATTAAGGGAATGGGTAATATATATCGTGAGGAATACTCATAAAACACACACACACACACACACATATATATATATATATATATATATATATATCACTGGTTTTAACAGTGAAGATGGAAGAAAATAACCAGTACTCTTTTTATACATTTTTTTTAAAGAAAAAAAAAGTTAAAAGATTTGTGATGTTCATGAAGAAGGGGCCGTGAATACTCAAACGAGGCAAAAGTGGCTTGCAAAACATATCGAGTCGAATGTTTCCAACTGAACAATCCTATATTGTCGGGTAGATCGATCAAGGTTGATAGCGATTAAGTAAATATATTACTTAAGAATATCAGGATAGACTTCGGTTCTTTAATCTTGGCAAGGCAACCAGTATAGGAGAAGAAAAAGACTGAATTCAAACTAGCTGTACTCCGCTAAAAATGATCACATATTCATTGTGGCGTAGTAGTTGGGTAAGCACATACTTAAAATAATCAATAGTGTCTTAGTGTAATGGTTAGCAGGTCCATGTAGCAAACCACTACTAGTGAGTTTGAGTCTCACTGAGTGCCCAATACATCCAATCTAGTGCCATAATTGAGCAAAACTTGGTAACTGACAAGTTGAAAATTCTTCGAAGCCATAGTTGTAGCTACTGTATATCAGCATCACCTCCCTCAGCTATGAGTAAAATATCAGGGTAGACTGGGCTTATTAACCATGGCAAGGTAACCAGTCTAGGAGAAGGAACACTCTGAATTCAAACCTGTTAAACTCCGCTTAAGAAATTCACCTTGTGTCGCATCCTGCTCGTGTGAAGGGGTTTGTATATATATATATATATATATATATATATATATATATTGTGTGTGTGTGTGTGTGTGTGTGTGTGTGTGTGTGTATATGTTCTAATTTTTTTTCGTCCTACCTTGTGCAAACAAATCAGACCTAGGCACTCGCTTATTTTATTGGGTGAGTGTCTGGGGCCTGGTGTCACTTAATGGGGATTTAAAACAATTTTTTTTCCTAAACCCCCTCTTGTATATACCCATATTTATTTCAATTTACAATTTGACTTTTAGTCGTCTCTGGCTGTATAACCTTGATGAGCAACCGGACGAAAGGGCCCTTGTTTTTATCAAATAAAACACATTTTTTTCTCTCCTCCTTTTTTTTTTGTACTCCCTTCGTATCCACCTATATAGGTGATCATAATGATTACCCTTAAAGCATTATTTAGATTTGCCTGTACCAAAAATTTATTCATATATATATATATATATATATATATATATATTATATATATATATATATATACATTATTATCATACTATATATCAGTGCAGCTGAGTGAATCAATGATTGTTTCCTAAAGCATTTTTCCTATTTCGTTTAATGACACAAAATAAATTACGCAAAATTGTAACTTCTATTTACGAACTTTCCCAACAGCAAGCAATAAGATAGACGGGAGCTGACACTGAGATGCTGCGTGCGATCTTAAACAAATTGAAAAAGACACCCTACAAGGAAGTATCTGTATGGCCACTTGTATCCTAGCACACAGACAATCCGAGTGAGATGAACAAGATATACTGGAGAAGCAGGGACGAACTCATAAGTGACGTTCTCCGATGGAAACTAGCACATGGGCACACCAGTGTTGGTCGTCCAGCAAGGATCTACATTGATCATATCTATGCGGATACTGGATGCTGCACAGAGTACCTCTCGAGGACAATGAATGATAGGGACGGTTGGCGAGAGATTGCCATGGATATCCGTGCAACTAGCGCGACATGATGATGGACTTTTAGGAGATAGTCGATATATTCAAGCTGTTTATATCAAGGCATGGACGAGTGAATATGTCTGGAGTCCCCGGATGTCGTTAATGGTATTTTTGTTCAGTGTACGTAACGCTTCCTGAACTTCATCGCCCATAGAATAAATAAATAAATATTTGACAACTATAAAACGGATACGACAATGTTGATAACAATCACACGTTGTCATTGGTTCAGATGATGATAATCATGATATTGTCTGTTGAACGATTGTCTTATTTTTTCCTTTCTTGTTCGTCCGGTTACATAAACCACTGGATATTGTGTTGTAAATGATAAAAATATTGGAGGGGTATGGTGTAATGGTTACAGTCATAGGAAATGGACTCGTCGACCAGAGAGAGAGAGAGAGAGAGAGAGAGAGAGAGAGAGAGAGAGAGAGAGAGAGAGAGAGAGAGAGAGCAACGCAAACTGCTTTGTCCATGGTTTGAACTCGATTCTCCGCGTCCATTTCATAAAACGATAACCGTTACCTCACGCATCATTTAAAACATATCACGTGATAGGCTGACATTATAGTAAGCGATTTCAAAACTTCAGCCGTTCACTTTCGGACTAATAACCTTTGGGAAAGTATGGATCTTCTCATCTCCTTAGCTATAAGTTAAATAGTACCATTGCTGTTTTTCTACAAAGTTGGCTTTGGCCTTAAATAACCCATGAAAGGATGATGTGCCATTAAACAAAGAAACCAAACAAAACCAATAAAACCAACAATAATAGAGAAGGCATTGCAATATTTACCAGATTTCTTTTGAATAAAGTTAATAGTCTTTTCTCAAGAGAAAGTTGAATTGTAAAAAGATGATCTGGTGGTGAGGATCCTGTTCTGGAATTCCGAGGAGCGTGGAGAATCCCTTTATTGCCATTACTCCCAGCTCCATTCTGACATTGAGTGGTAAGCAATTTTCAGGATACAATCAATGGCTCAAATAGATCTGTTTTAAAATTATTCTTATTCGATTGGACCGTGTGCAAAACCCCACAAATTCCTAAGTAACAACTCCACAATAAAAATAAACTAAAGAAGCTAACCCCGTTCAATGATTATTTCGATTTATTGCCGGGGATTTGTCGATAGTTTAGTGCTCTCTGTCTGCTTTTACCAGTTCTTTCAAGTTCTATTCTTAACTCGTTTTTGTTGCATTGTGGGTAGAGTTCATTAACGATCGTTTGTACTTAGAAATCTTTTTTTTTTCACGGCTAAAAGCGTTACAAAGTATAACAGAATCAGACATAAGTGTTCAGAAACAAAACATGTTTAGAAACTAAACGGGTTTGGGTGATGAGGTGCTTCAGGCCTTCAACAAAAGTTTGTTGATTGGATATGAAATAAAACGAAAAAAAATCTTTACAACGTTTTATTTCATCTATTAATGATAGGAATTTCAACATATCGAGCGTAGCAAATATTATTATTATTATTATTATTATTATTATTATTATTATTATTATTATTATTTACTCCTTTTGAGTTTTCACATCAGCATTAGCTGATGGTCTTTCACTGGAGTCTGAGTGACAGCAAGTCTCCTCAGGTCTCCAGGACTCTTCTGAGTATTCTGGCAGATTGCAGCAGTGCAGTCTTCTGAATGGTATCAATCCTTCCTCTGATTTCCAGACTTTCCAAACCCTTTTCCAATCCTTTTGGGACCGTTCCAAGCGCACCAACTACAATTGGTATCACTTTGACTTTCATATTCCATAACTTTTTCAGTTCTCTGTCAAGGTCCAGATATTTGTCCATTTTTTCATTTTCCTTTAGCTTCACCCTGTGATCTGCTGGAACTGCAAAATCCACCAGTTGACAAGTTATTTATTTTTTTGTTAATCAACACTATTATTATTATTATTATTATTATTATTATTGGTTTGATATGTTGGATTTTACGGCATATCAACCCTTGTTGGGTTATTTTATGCTGAAGACGTTTTATTGTATTCATGCTTGATGGGTACTCAAATATTTTTTTAAACAATTTTTAAAAACTCATTTTTCTATTTAACCCACAGATGGGACACTAAAAGGTACTACCACTCCGGGTCAGAGTGGAACTGGGAGTAATGCCAACGAAGGCGTACTCCACACCCCTAGAGCTCCAGAATTGGAACTTAACCATCAAATAGAGTTTAACATCATACCCAGGACACTAAAACCCTGAGCCCCCACCTACTACAACATAAATAATAAAAAGAGTTTGTGGGTCAGTCATAAGGGCAATGGGATAATCATATAGGTGATAGGGATTGATGTGACCAGCCGATTGATTGGAGGGGGCGAAAGTGGAGTGTTGCAGGTCATGGACTGCTGAAACACCATGACTGCGTCCTTAAGCATCAGGGGTCGTCACCCACGGCTAACAGGTGGCCCTTTTGGGGAATTTTTCCTTCTGTAGAGGTGCAGTCAGTGTATTCTACCGTCTTAGCTGAAAGGGCGGGAGACGGTCTCTAGAAAAGCACAAAGGAAAATAGAAACCCCCAAAATATTTTGAATTAGTAATAAGTTCTGGGTATATTGATCTATGGAGAGCGTGGGGTTGGGTCTAACATGATGGACTGCAACATTGTAGTAAGTGAGTTCAATCTTCTGACATGCTATTACGTTCGCATTCGAAATAATAATAAAAAAATTGAACCAGCATAATATCCTACTCACGCAGAGGGTTTGGGTAAAACATATTTATCCATGGTAGTATATATTCTTATATTTGTTCGTCATTCCAATTCTCTCTCTCTCTCTCTCTCTCTCTCTCTCTCTCTCTCTCTCTCTCTCTCGCTCTCTCTCTTCCTGTGAAACTATAAGGTTCACACACCCCATGTGATCACTATTAGGTCCTGGCACGGCACCCATTGTGAACGTATGAGGAATGTGACCCTATATGCTTCGCAAACGTACCCCACTGATAATACGTTGTCCATAGTACCAAATGTTATACGTGTCCCATACGCACTGGTGAGAGTGAGTATTCTTTGGTAAGAACTTTCTTTAGGGAGAGAGAGACTTATTATGAAAGATATTAGAGAGAGATTAGACTTACTTGCAGAGCTTCTACCATGTCCACCGGCTTCTTCTGATTGTGCTTCTAGCTAAGGCTGATTTGGTCAAAATAAAAGGAATTAAAAAAGACAAGACATCCATTTTGCGACTTGATCAAGTAATTATTTATTTTGATTTCATCCATGATCACTGCACGGGGAAGATCAGGCCTTAGCCCGTCTTCACCCGTGGCCGACCAGGTGCAAGCTTCTGTCTTCACCCGTCGACGACCAGATTCAAACTCCTTACTAACTTCTAACTATCACCTCTCACTCTTCCTTTCTCTCCTTCGCCACGTCAACATTCCAATCATCCAATCAAATCTATCCACGCGTATTCGCTGAATCAGCACTCAATCCAAAACAATGGTTATACGTCATAACCATAGTGTTACACTCCCCCTCTCTCTCTATCTATATACCCTGTCGACAAGGTCGGCTGAAACGATCATAGCTTGGCGATATACCCTCATGGAATGGGACCAAATGAGGTTTATTTTTCGGCAGAGTCCTTTTTGCAGTATACATAAGTTTTGTAGTGTTTAGATCCCATTGGTCAAAACATTGACTGCAGATATGACGTCATCATATGAAATTTTCAGCTTATACAACTTTTCTGTCCACCCTCGTTATGGGTTAAATTGTTTTTCTATAAGGTTAGCATTAAATAACCCAAGAAGGTTCATAATGCCATTAAATTAAAAACAAAAAAACAAACCTAAGATAACTATTCTGAAGGAGATAAAGTCCTCTCGTAATTGATTTCCTAGAAAAAAAAGGTGCAACTGTAAATAGTGATTCCCACTGTCAACTCCTTAGGCAAAATTCAACTTATTTATTGAATAACCCTCGGATATATGCAATCTACGATAAGTTTCTGAGAGATTCTTTTGTCAGTCATTCAAAAACCCGGACGCAACATCGAGAACGGGAATTGGGAGAAATCTTTTTCCTTCATTAGATCTAATGAAGTTCGTAGTACAGAATTGTCTAGGCAAATTATAAATAGAAATGGTGACAAGAACATTTAAAAAATATAACAAAAAAGAAAAAAGAAAAGCAAAACAAAATAAAAAAGATAATGAAATCAAACTGGAAGCTGAGAATTTAGCAACTAAAATAAAATCAGCAACAGAATAAACAAATGAAGAAAAACAAGAACACCCCCCCCCCCCAAAAAAAAATCTCAGACTAAAAGCCACCCTCCTCCAAAAAATCAAAAACAAAACAAAAAACAAAAACAACAACAACAAAAATACAAAACCAACAACATTAAAACAAAACTGGCATGATGACTGATAAACCCAACGAACTTGGAAAAATCTAAATATTAGAAAAATAAACCAAAAGCCGAGAAACAAAATAGAAGTAAACTTATGGGAAAACACACACACACACACACACACACACACACACACTCACTGAAACACTCACTTACACATATACAACATACTTATACACGCAACGAGAAAAAGGAAATAATAAACTAGTTTTCACAAAGATAAAACAAAACAATTCGAATTTGTACAATTCAATATATAGGAATCTTATCTCTCCATCATAGAAAAAAAACAAACTTCAACGAGGCAATAGAGATGACTAAAAATAGATATGAAAATACACAGAGACAAACTAAATATTATAAAACATAGGAAAAAAATGTATTATTCAGGAACGAAAATGAACAGCAGAAAAGAAAAAGATATGGAAACCAAACTTTGATGTAACAATGGGGTTCTTATATGGAGCAAAAACGTGTCAACTAGATGGTACACACACACACACACACACACACACACACACACACACACACACACATATATATATATATATATATATATATATAAACGCAAACAAATAGTTATCTTATTATAATGGAGATTCGGGGTCTGTCTGTCTGTAATTGAAACTAAGTCACTGCTTACTTCACAATACCCCAAGGAATTGCGTATATATATCAATGAGTATTTTATTTATAGTCAAAATCATCAATATATATATATATATATATATATATATATATATAAATCGAAGTTAGATTTGCTCAAAACAGTCCATGTTATTAGTGCATTTAAAATCCTGCAATATGTCTTATATATCACAAAGAAATAAAGGTTTACATAATATATGGTGCAGTTAATTTGCATACTGGTTTAAAAAAATGGGTTTAATAAATAATTACTTGGTTTTATTGATCTCTAACATTAGTTTCATCCTCCAGAGTATTAAAATCAATCCTATGAGTGATTTCATATAGAAACCAATTACAATATAGTTAAAATAATTTTACATCAAAACTTAAATACTTATGCCCGGAGTGCGCCTATTTTTTTGCTAGTACATATAAAGCAGTCAGTTTTGGTATGTACATGTCGACTTATAAATAGAAAAAGAGATGTTGCTGAGCATTATAATCGCACATACACTTTAATATGTTTGTCATCCAAAGGAAAAGCTATCATAAACAGCTATAGACCAAAAAGACAACAAGACGATACTTAGCAAAAAAATAAATAAAATAAATAAATAAATAAGATAAAAATAAATAAATAAAAACATATAAACACACACACTTATAACAAATCCTACTTCCAGTTATCACTTTTACATGACATATTATATATCTCCACCAAACCCAACGCATATGACCCACCGACGACCTCTTTCAACACCAAACACCTGTGGCATCAATAACAGAACCTTACATGATACACCCCCAACAGAGAAAAAATAGAACTCCCACTACCAACTTAAACACTCCTACTAGTACCAGCAATTGACCAGCCTTCCCCTATTTACGACCTCCTAACTCCCTAGTATGAAAATATCCACCGTTGAAGCAAGAACTCAATCCAATGTCCTGAAGAAGGTCTAACAGACCGAAACGTTATAACATCGACATCACTACCTACAATAAACATCAATCTTGTACAACATCCCATGTTTGTCTACCTTTCTCCACTTTAATATGTCTATAATAATGAAAATTACAAAATTTAGAAAATAATGAATTAAATATAACACAGTAGATAAATGTGAAAATGGCAAAATTAATACAATGTAAACCAGTATATAAAAACGCAGTGAAAATTCCACCTCTTTCCCAGAATGCACCGCAAACTAGATTGTCTTTACCATCATGAAGCACACAACAATATATATATATATATATATATATATATATATATATATATATATATATATAATATATATAAGTGATACCCACCGCCTGGGAACCAGTTGAACCGGTGATAACATAGGCGAGAAACAAGTGCAGTCTATACTAAACATAGATCTACATATACTCTTTAATGTCTTTACATTCTTTAATTACAAAATACAGAAAACTACATAATATATATGAATATGTGTATATATATATATATATATATATATATATATATATATATATATATATATATGAAAGTACGCAAGCAGTTTGTTTGATATGGCTATGCCGACAATTTTTGGGAGATTATGTGCTTAATTGAAGTCATACCTAATTTGAAAATTAATTAGTTGATAATTAATGAATTAGGCGAATATATCTGTTCAAATGTAAAGCGTAAACAAATCGAGAAAAAGTCAATCTCTGTACGTACATTTCGGCCTATTATGCCTCATCAGCAGAGTTATAGACTGGAAGCCGCTTTGTGTGTGATTCGAACCCTAACTACCTGCCTGACAGGCGGGGATTCTAACCGTTACACTAGCAGGTCTTCCCAGATTACAATTTTTAGAATGACTTTTTCTCGATTTGTTTACGCTTTACATTTGAACAGACATATTCGCCTAATTCATTAATTATCAACTAATTAATTTTCAAATTAGGTATGACTTCAATTAAGCACATATTCTCCTATATATATATTCAGTGTATTCCCAGATGAGGGGGTTGATTTGACGTCATAAGTTCCCCAGTTTTTGTGTTGCCCCTCGTATATCTACGTGATTGGGGGGGGGAGAATTTAGTTTACTGTAAAGTTCATAGGATGACGTCATATCTACTCTCTATGATTTTTACCAAAAGGACCCAAGCTCTGCAACACCGATGGAAGAAATTTGTGGACAACATGGGGGGGGGGACATGCTGAAAAATATACTTCATTTGGTCGTATTTCTGTGGGAGTATCTTAGTCAGCCTATGAACTTTTCAGCTGACCCACGTATATCTTTGATTGAACATGGCAATCTTTTTATTAATGAAAGAAAAAAAATCGAAGTGCTTTTGTGCGTTGCTAATAATGGTATGAAAAGTGCAATTTTTTTTTTTTTTTTGGTCTGCCGTGTGTGACTATTTTTTTTCCGCGCTGGTGAAAGTGACAAAAAAAAACAGAGTCAGTGCTTGTAAGTTGTTGTTGGCAGTGACGTAGATGAAGAAGAAATCTTTAGGGTTACTTACAAAAGGGCTTTCAATTGCGCCCAAATGATTTAATCTTTCCGACTTATTGGCACGACCCAGCTGGAAAAAATCAAGAAAACTCAAAGAAGGGAACAAAAAAAAAGAAACTTGATTGATTGACTAATTGAAAGAGAGAGAGAGAGAGAGAGAGAGAGAGAGAGAGAGAGAGAGAGAGAGAGAGAGAGAGAGAGAGAGATTAAATCAATGGGAAATAATAATAATAATAATGATAATAAAATAATAATAATAATAATAATGAAAGGAGGAAAAGTCGAAGTAGAATAATGAAAATGAATGAGTGAAAGTAGAAAAAAAAGAAGAAAAAACTAAAAGGATCAAACGGAAAAGAAGAAAAAAAAGAAAAGAAAATGAAAAATATGACCAAATGAAAACAAGGAAAAAAGTGTAAATCGAGAAAAAGAATGAAAGAAAATGGTTACGAGAAAATAAGTGAAATAAATGAAGAAAAAGAGAAAGAAAAAAGAATAATGGGAAAAAAGAAGACGAGAAGATAAAAAGAAAACGAGAAAATGAGTGAAATCATTTATTTCAATCATTTTCTCGTTCTCGTTTTCTTTCTTTCTTTTTCTTTCTTTCATGTTCGTTGATTTTCTCATTTTCCTTTTCCTTTTTTCTTTTCTTCATCATTTAATAAGAAAAAAGAATGAGAAAATAAATGAAGATGAAAGAAAGAAAAAGACAGAAGAAAAGAAAGAAAGAAAGAAAAAGAAGAAATGAAAGAAGGAAAGAATTAAAGAAACATGAAATAAAGAATAGTAACAAATATAGAAAGAAGAAGAAGAAGAAGAAGAAGAAGAAGAAGAAGAAGAAGAAGAAGAAGAAGAAGAAGAAGAAGAATGGGAATGAAGGAGGAGGAAGAAGAAGAAGAAGAAGAAGAAGAAGAAGAAGAAGAAGAAGAAGAAGAAGAAGAAGAAGAAGAAGATTCTCTGAGAAAACATTGAAATAAAATTAGAAACTCATGTTTATTTCTGTCTTTCTTTTTCCGTCTGTTTTAAAAGTTTCATTTGAGCTGAATTCTTCCATCCAAATTCCTTAAGTTTATTTGTTGATGACACGAATCTAACAAGTTTCAAAGGTCAATTAATTGGTTGGAATACCATTCTATATCCTTTTAGTAAGATTTCTTTTTTTTTTGTTACTAATAGAATTTCCTTTTGTGCAAAGAGCATTAAAATAAACAGAATTAATGGACCTTTTGATGAAGGTTTTTTCTCAAAGTAGTCCATTTGAAACCCCTGGGGAAGAATAATTCTTTGGCACGGAGAATAAAAACATAGGGGCTCCACAAGGAAAGAGAATTTTGTAGTTTCTATTTATAAACCCCCTTTTAACAGGAGAAAAAAATGCTGGATCATGTAGACAAGTTGCTAGATATTGTACACTTAACCACAAGGGTCCTCAGAGTGCCTCATAGGGGCCAATACAATTTTAGTAGAGTGATTAAAAGCAATGGGTTTCATTGGCGTTGAATTTACTAGTTTTTATTTATAAACACATTTTCTAACAGGAGAATAAAAGTTGTTGGATTATGTAGACTCGTTACCAGATATCATACACCTTGCAGAATTGGGTGTGATGTCCTCTGGTGATGTGCCGTTCATATACGACCCGTTAAAAAAAAACTCACAGAAAAACAAAAACAAAACATAGGGACCATTTAAATGAAAGATCAATGATGAAGTAGAAAGTGCAAATTTAGTGCACATTTTGAGAGCTTTCTTAAAGAAGAATTTTTCAAAGTGGTCACGTGATCCCTGGAAATGCATAGGGGTCAACAGGGGGTCATTTTAATGGTTTTCATTTATAAATCGCTTCATATCAAGAGAACAAACATCTCTTGACCATGTAGACTAGTTGCTACACACATCACAGAATGTCTGGTTGGATGGGATCGCTACTATAATGACTGTGTCCCTCACATACATAAACAAAACATGGGTTATTTAAATAAGCGAACAAACAACCCTAATAATAATAATAATAATAATAATAATAATAATAATAATAATAATGAACTTGTCAACTGGTGGATTTTGCAGTTCCAGCAGATTACAGAGTGAAGCTAAAGGAAAATGAAAAAATGGACAAATATTTGGACCTTGCCAGAGAACTGAAAAAGTTATGGAATATGAAAGTGAAAGTGATACCAATTGTAGTTGGTGCACTTGGAACAGTCCCGAAAGGATTGGAAAAGGGTTTGGAAAGTCTGGAAATCAGAGGAAGAATTGATACCATTCAGAATGCAATCTGCCAGAATACTCAGAAGAGTCCTGGAGACCTGAGGAAACTTGCTGTCACTCAGACTCCAGTGAGGGACCATCAGCTAGCGCTGATGTGAAAACTCAAAAGGAGTGAATAATAATAATAATAATAATAATAATATAACTCCCACATGGATTGTTTTTGTTGGGTTGGAGCGCCACACCTACCATGAACTCCCTACTTTACATCACAGGTTAGATTACCCATTCTGTGCTACTCATGTGCAGAGTTGGTGTATATGATATTACTGAGAAGAATCGATTTCTGACTTAGATAATAATGATAATCTTTAAGAATATCAAATGCGTTTTACTCCCCTTTTTTGAAAGAACATATTTTTGTTTCAAGCTGATAGCTGAATTTTCATTGTAAATATTTCTATCTTCGGTTTACTATAGTATTATAGGAGGGAAATTTAATAATACGACATCTGGATAACGTTGGCATAGAATTAACGGTGGTTGGTGACTGGCAGTTTATTGCATATGAGATGATCAGACCAAATAATAAATAGACCAGGAGACGAGAAACTGACATTCATTTAGCACCGTGACTCTATATCTACGCTATCTTATATTTGATCTATACATACTTTATCACTGATATTGAGCACTTTTTATTTATAAATATAGCAAATTACATTATTAATACTAGCAAAAGTATGCGCTCGCTGGGCACATGTATTTAAGTTTGTTGGATTATTTGTAGGATATAAGCCGTACTGCAATCTACCACTTAAATTTATAGACTAAGCGAGGTCACGTGGTTTAAACCTCAGCCAATCAACAACCCGAATACATGGTTAACTACTTAATCGCTGATACTGACAGACGTCCATTTGCAATCATTGACGAAGGACCTGCAAAACTGAGGAGCACCAAGGAACAACCAAAGGATTCTTCACTAAGAATCGCGCTCTGCTTAACAGAAAGGATCTCCGCTGGACAGCGCTCTTGCTTGAAGCCTAAAGGATGGCCACAAAAATCGTAACAAAGTTTTAATTTAATGAAATATGATATTAAATTAGAAAGACTAACGAAACTAAATTAGAACGAATATGAACAAATAAACTTATTTTAATGTTATTCTAAGTGATTTCTCTATAAAATTATATATAGTATTGCTTTTAATACATTTGAGAATAACATGATAGTATTAGAAATCAGTCACAGCTAATAATCATTTATTAAACCCAGTTTTGTTAAAATCATTATGCAAATTAATCCCATCATATACTATTTAAATCTTTATTTCTTTGAGATATATAACACATATCTCAGGATTTTAAATGCATTAAGAATATGGGTAGTTTTATGGAAAATCTAACTCAGTTAGACTTTAATAGAGACATTGTTAATAAATAACGATGCTAATTAAGATTAAATAATGTCTATTTCATAATTGGTGAGAATATAACTGAAATAAATTAGGAAGTCGTGACGTCAGTAGTGATGTAATTTCGGTTACTGACAGACAGTTACATAATATTGATTATAATATATATATATATATATATATATATATATATAATATATATGTGTGTGTGTGTGTTGTTAGGGTGTATGAATGTATGTAAGTATGCATGTGTGTGTGCATGAGTGTGTGCATGCGTGTGCGTGCATGTGTATGGAAGGAGTCACAGAAAGATAAAGGCAGAATGAAAACAACATGAAATCATGAATCGCTGTGGCGTTGTGACTCATGTTTCTGGACTTCAACATCGTAGGAAGAAAGTTCAAAGTCCAGTTCAATTTCGGACTAATAACCATAGAAAAGGTATTGACCCCTCTATCCTTCCAGCCATGTATTAGATAATACTACTGTTCATCTACAAGGATGACTTTGGCATTAAATAATCAATAAATTCTGGGCGAGTTGCAATTGCAATTGCACTTGGTTTGAGATTCGTATAGGCGTGAAACTAACAGTAACCAATGCCGTTGACTTCATATCCAAGCTACCCTATTACACACACACACACACACACACACACACACACATATATATATATATATATATATATATATATATATATATATTATATCCAATTACCGCTTTAACTTTTCCGTTGCAGTGGCATCAGTAGATAATCCAAAAGTGCTCAATATATTAAACACATTGAGCAGTTATAATAATAATAATAATAATAATAATAATAATAATAATAATGGAGATTCGCTTCCGGTTTTTGTCTGTAACAAAAACTACGCCGCTGCTTACGTCACATTACCCAAAATAGTAGTAACAGAATAAATACACTCAAAATTTGAACATGCAACATTAGACAGTCCTCATAGTTTTTTAAAACAAGTTTTAATAAATACATGACTGGTAATATATATCTATATATAGCTTGTTTTATTTTAATACATATTTAAAGTTTACATTTGAAATTGTTTTATTTTAATCCTTTAATGAATTTGATGATTTTACTTACTAAGGGTAGAAACTCGCTGACATCGAATTTTGAACTGCCACCCCTCAGGCAATATGTTTCAAAAATCTATTTTTACATCGCCCAGAGGGTTTTTTTTAATTTTGTACTAGTAATAATAATAGAGGAAAAATAAAGGGTCTATCATAATTTCATGAGGACCCTACCCCATATTTGACTCAGTCGATGTAATTCCTTAATTAAATTAAAGATATTCTCCGGATAATAATGGTTGAACGCTGCGTTATTTTTCTCTTTTTTTTGAGAGAGAGAAAAATAACGTAGTTATTATCCGAAGAATATCTTTAATTTAATTCAGGAATTACATCGACTTAGTTAACGTAGGGTAGGGTCCTGGGGAAATCATTTCAATTTGATTGAAACCATGGTAGACCCTTTATTTTTCCTCTAATAATAATAATAGTATATATATACATACATATATAAGAATCTGTTGGCATTTCACATAGCGCTAATACCCTTGGGAAAGGTATGAATCCATATATTCTCCCTCCAGCTATGGGTTAAATAGTAGGGCAGACTGGGCCCTTCAGCCTTGGGTAGGTAACCAGTCTAGGAGAGGGATAACTCTGAATTCAAAATTCCCTCCAGCTATGGGTTAAATAGTAGGACAGACTGGGCCCTTCAGACTTGGGTAGGTAACCAGTCTAGGAGAGGGATAACTCTGAATTCAAAAATTCATGAGGTCCGTCGTTGATTGGGTTTGTGGCAACCCTTGATGCACCAATTCTCTCCTATCGACTGTGCCAAAAAGTGCGGATGGTCCAACACAAGCCTTCACCACTATAAACAAAACACTGTGTGTGTGTTCATTGTGTGTATGAACCCTTATACGTCGAAAATCGACGGGAGAGTCCATAACATATATATATATATATATTATATATTAGTTTTGGTATATATTTAATTGCATGGAAGCTTATCTGCTACCATTTGGTTTTATGCTCGTTTAATCATGCGTGTTCTAAATAGAACATATAATACATATCTATTTATTCATTATTCAGACCGGTGAATAATAAAAAGTGACTGGTCAATGTCGTTTACTGTACAGCCGTCTGAGGATTGTAAAATGTACGTGAAACTTGAGTAACGGAATTATATAGTCTCATAATCTTTTTATATATTATCTTGTATTTTAAGTTTTTAAACGGCTCTGGTAATTGAGCATTGAGCACTTTTCTATGCAAACACTTTTCTTATTCACTATCCTTCATTTATATATATATATATA
>CM042155.1:59231990-59246990 GCA_023376005.1 Doryteuthis pealeii | reverse complement strand
GCAAAAATATGCTGGAAACTTTTGCACCAACATAATTTAATGGAATAGGAATTTAGAAAAGAAAATGGCGTTAGATCGTTGAAACTCAAAAGATAGAAGGGTGAGTCAAAACTTTGACAATATTTTGGTAACGTGAGGTATAATTCGGAAGCTTTCTGGATTATGGATGCTTTTGCCGAAATCGTGAAGGTCACTAATCACACTGCATTGTAAGATGTCTAGCTCGCCCGATACTCTCCGACTGCTATTCACTGGATTGGATACTGTGATTTGGAGCACGGCCTCGGAATCTACGGCTTTTGGCTTACCCATCGGATTTGCTTTAATAGTTTGGAGCCCGGTATCAGAAGCAATGGTTTAAGTCTACCTGACTTTGTTTAATCGTCGAGATTCTTGAAACCGAAAATAATTTCACACTTTCACAGAACAAATATGTATTGGTCATGTTTTGGCCCAGTTCGAAATCGTAAAGTACAAGATTCCAAATTGTATTGCCCGTTCATTTTTCAAATTCGCTCATGGAATTAAGTGATGCACAAAATATCAGTGAACCAACCACTACTAGTGTACTACCAATCACACGGCGGAAAACTATCACCACAGATTGACTCCCCAACTAGTACGGTACTACCAATCACACAATAGATACCTACCATCGCAGCTTGAATTGCTTCGTTGCAGTCGAACTCGTCCTGTTTGCTTTCTAATCAATAATAATAATTGATTAATAGAAATGGACATAATTGTTTATTAGATAATTACTGAAAATTAATAACAAGTCCTTTCCTGAAAGTTTTCCGATAATTGTAGATTAGTTGTAATTTAGGTTCACAAAAACCTTCCTCCAATGAAAGACTGAAGATGCATTGCTAAACAGGACTTTACTTGGTATCTATTTACTCAACCCCTCCGCCACGGTCAAGATGTGACACAAGGTCAATTCTTAAGTGACCGGAACGTGGCTTGAATCAAGAGCTTTCCTTCTCCTATACTGGTTTTCCATCTAAACAACCTAGTCTGACTTACTATTTACCCATATATAGAGGGATCTCATGGCGTAGTAGCTAATGTGCTGAACTGTGATATCGTAGTAAGCGAGTTCGAATTCCAGTTTCAACTTCAGACTAATCCCATTGGAAAAAGGTATGAACCTCTTCATACAACACATATGGGTTAAATAGTACCATTACTGTTCTTGTATATTATATCTTAACATTGAATAACCCATGAAGGTTGATATGCCATTAAAACAAAGAAACCAAACCATATCAGGGGTGGGGGTGGATTCAAGGCTTTTCCAAAAACATTGGTCGAAGGGAAATGCAAACAGCCTTTTCCAGGAATTGAACTCGGTTCACCGATTTAATTTCTGTCTACTTTGTATAGCCACGAAGATATACGATTAATATTTTTTTTTCTTGTGACATAACGGTAACTCAAGTCTGTCTCGCATCTCATTATTTACTGTAGTGAGTTTGACACTCACTGGGTGTTTTACATCTATGTTCTTTTGCTAATTATTTATAATTTGTAAAATAAGAAGGGAGGACTGTTTCAATTATGGTATTTACAAACATAAATATAGGATGATTATGTCGATTTCAGGTTATTATATTTTTCATTTTGATCAGTCGCATAACAACACACCCAGGTACTAAATCCGTTTTTTTACAGTTTTCAGTCAGTATAATAAGAAATTAATCTAAATGATAAAAAGCAACATTAAAGTAACTTTATTAAAAGATTTACCCCAACATCATAACATTACTTACTTGTAGAAAGTGGACTCAGCTACCTGAATTCAAATATTGAACGAGTCTACATTTCACATCACGCTGATGCCATTGGGAAAGGTATGAATCCAACTATACTCCCTCCAGATATTGGCAAACAGTGAGCTCTTTAACCTTGGTATATCACCCGATCTAGAAGCAAAACTATGAATTCAAACCAATTGTAGAGCCAAATAGTGATTGACTCAGTTAGGCTATTATAGACCCAAGACACGTTACATGAGTTTCTAATCGACCCCCGCCTAAAACAAACACAGGTTACGTGACAAATGAGTGAGATTTTATTTTCTAAAAATTAAATTTTCTGTAGTAAATTAGGAGTATTAGTAATTTACAATAGAAGAGTCAATTAAAATCTCTTGTAGATTTCAACTAATATATATATATATATATATATATATATATATATATATATATATATATATATATATATATGTATATATATAAGAAAATTTGAAAAACAAGTGTTCCGAAAATGGGATGAATTTAATTATCGATGTTTAAAACATTTCGGTTACATTGAACCTTCATCAGGATGTCTCTTGGGGTGAAGAAAATGATGGATGTTTTTATATGTGACTGGAGATGAAAATCTTTTTAGTTATGTAACTGTATTTGATCAGCGTTTTATTTTTGAAAGGCAAGTCGCGATCCACACATGCGAAGGTGTCATGACACCTAAATAGGGATTTAATTGTAAAATTCACCGTTCTGGCATGTAGTTCATTCGTTTGGCGAACGAAAGTTCATTCGGGTCTCAAACCCGGCCAGGGGTAGCTGTTAAGGTATAACCACACTGACGAGAGATGAAACCTCGAAACACGTGTCTGTGGATTACCACACACACACACACACACACACACACACATATATATATATATATATATATATATATATATATATATATATATATATATATATATAAACACGTTTGGCAGAGATGATAATTCCAAAACTTATCATAATTATGAAACTTTATGAATGAAATTATTAGTCTAAATTATATCAGAAAATTAAAGGCGTGAATATATATATATATATATATATATATATATACTCCATGTCTATTCACGCCTTTTAATTTTCTGATATAATTTAGACTAATAATTTCATTCATAAAGTTTCATAATTATGATAAGTTTTGGAATTATCATCTCTGCCAAACGGGTTTATAAATATTTTTCTATGACAGGTTTTCAATGGCAATGTATTTTAGTATTTCAGGATATTAACTTTTAGAGAAAGAAAAAAAAACTGTATTTTCTTGATAATATTCAGGACAAAAATGATTCATTTACAAAATTAATCTTCCATTTTATTATCAATCCAATAAAAACGTGACAAGTTTTAACGATGAAACAAAATTTGACAAATTTTATTTGATTTTATTAGCATTAACAAATAATCGATTTTTTACGCAAGGAAAATGGCGTTAGTATTGAAAATGAATCAAATAACTCAATCCAATTATAATCGAACTGGTGATCGAATCAATAAAGTTGTACATATTAAATGAGTAAGTTTTTTTTAACTTACTCAGCAAAGAAGCCTGAAATATTCAGAACTATTTACGATATTATGACAAAAATGTGAAGGGTCTTAGTATATATTATATCTAATCATCATATAAGGGAAGAAACAAACTAATACACACACACATATATATATATATATATATATATATAATATATATAAGAGTACGCAAACATGCGTACTCTCATACGTAAGTCTCAAAAAAATGTAGGATATATCAACAAAATTAAATGAGAAATCTGGAAAAACAGCTATTTCCCCCCTCTCTCTCTCTCTCTCTCTCTCTTTCTATATTATATATATATATATATATATTATATATATATATATATATATATATATATATATATATGTATTATATATATATATTATTAAAAATCAGCCGCCTTAAAAAATTCCAATATTATTTTTAACATCATGCACGCACGAGGGGTGACACACTGATGAATGAAAGTGAGAACGCTATATATAAGGGATATTCATTAGGATGTCATTTCCAATGCGATTTGTCTGATGATAAGCATCTAATGCTTTGAAACCAACAGTAGCAAATAAGCCATTAAATGTACAGATTATAACACACAGACACGAAGACACACACACGCGCAAAGACACACACACATATATATGTATATACATAACATAATATAATGGAGAATGAATGTGAAAAGTTTTAGCATATAAAGGTGCTCAATGCTAAAATAGCAGAGCATAATATTTCACCTCTGATATTCACACACATACATACACACACACATAACGCATATATATATATATATATATATATATATATATATATATATATATATTAGTTTTCTATATTTCTAGATAAAGAGCTGATAAACCACAAATAGATTTAAGTTAAGATAGCATAGATCAACTGAACTTGGTGACTGTCATCGATCCGATGATAGCATAGGCGAGAAAATGACAGTCACTAAACACCGTTTGTTATATATATATATATATATATATATATATATATATATATAAAATGGGTACAAGAGATAACCTACTCGAGTTTCACCATAAGGATCTTCAGGGTTAAATCCACTGAATTAATCGAGACACTGATTAATAGCAGTCGATTTCATGTGTGTAGTCATTGCATTAAAATATTCGTTGCGAAAGAACGCTGACTTTCGATTCAAAAAAGTCTCACACCGGATGTTGATTTTTGTGGGATTCGAAAAGTAAACAATAAGTTAGAATTGATTTGTGTTAATCTATTTACTAGAATGCAGCTGTCTAATTGTATGTGTCATAATGTTTAAAAAGCGGTTTCATTAAAAAAGAAAAAAAGGGGGGAGGTGTTCAAATCTATTTATATTTTGTTTTGATTAGAGTTATTATGAAATGAGCGTAGTAATACGTATAGGTGTAAATTGTATTCACGGTAATTTTGTTATTATAATTAATTTTGTTTAAGGATGGTTTGTATTGTTTTATGTATAAAGCTTCTAGTATTTTGGAGTTTTTGTTTATTTTTTTCTTTGTGCAGAATGTGTGTATTTTCCGTTAGAATATTTCGGTAATTCTACACAAAGAAAAAAATAAACAAAAAACTCCAAATACGAGAAGCTTTATACATAAAACAATACAAACCATCCTTAAATAAAATTAATTTCCAATGCAGTACACACATTTTAAAATGCCTATAGCACCTTCCCCATCAATTCTTCTCCTTCCAGCCTCCACATACATTATATAATTTGAAAAAACTGGATCACATCACCCCTGATGATGGCACTTCGAAGTGCCGAAAGTACTCGAGACATGAACTTTGGTGGACTAATCCACGAATTCCACCCAAATATTAAAAAGTTGGCCAGAAAACTTGAAAAGATCACAAATAAAATTGTTAAACAGGAGATGTGTCTTTTGTTTAATTCTACAGGAATAAATGAAAAATGCTGCCCAAATACACATATAAAAAGTAGTATAGATGTAAAAGTAAGTAAAGTGGGTAGAGTGGCCTTTTGTCGGTAACTGCTGGACAGCAAGGGAGTCTATCCCTTTTTGCTAGCGCTAGATCAGAGATATTTTTGCTACCTACCCTCAGTTACCCATTTAATCGCACAAAACAGATTACCCGAAACAGTTATTCACGTGCGCTCAGTTGGCGGGGACCGGTAAAAAATTCGGAACCTTGCGATTCCTAGGCGGGTGCCTACCGACTGAGCTAAACAAGACCCTCGTAGTCTTTTATTGAGTGAATTGCTTAGCTGAATCTGATCGTATTTATTCACTTGGAAAAAGCAGGTGTTCTGAATGATGAGAAAATAAATTTTTCAGAGAGGCCCATTGTTTTTTTTATGTTGTTTTTCTTTCTGTTTCTTCGAATATATAACTTGAAATAAGCAAAATGTTTTCTCAATTATTCATGGCAGTCTACAAACATCAGATGAAATGTTTCATCTGGGGATTGTTTTTTTTTTTAAATAAAATACAAGAAACATAGTCACGTGATTGAAACAAGAAGGTGAGAAAACATTTATTTTAGGTTTTACCCTGCTCTACTGGCCAGTATCTGAGCACATTTATAATTTACGAAAATTTTTTTTATGATATATATATATATATATATATATATATATAGTTTGCTATATTTATGATATAATATATTAATATATATATATATATATATATATATATATATATATATAGTGTGTGTGTATGTGTGTGAGTGTGTATGATTTAGGTATTATATATATATATATTATATATATATAGTTAGTTTAGTTTCTCCCTATACGATTATCAAACAAAGTCCTCAGCATAGGCAATAAACTGACATTACGGCCGTTGACTTTATATCTTTGCCAACCTAACTCATAAGTATTCTGTTTATAGCAATAGCTAGGATTTCTATACATTTCAAGATCTTATGGCAATTATTTAATATCTGAATAAGTTCTTCTATTTTGATGAGATTTGTATATGTAGTACAAATATATGTCACTTTTCTTGTAGAGAATTTCAACAATTTATATATAAAAAGCTTTACACACAATCACAATTTACAAAAGAATGGTCAGATTCTAGGAACTGTCAATATCCCCGTTTAGGGGCTCCGTGTTTCCAGATATCTTCTGATGAAGGTTTTTTCATCCCGAAATATTAAGAAAATAAATCAAAGGCAAATGAACAACATCATTGTTACCTTGTTTTTCTTTACACTTGCATTGTGAAAACCAACCACCAAGCCTATATATATATATATATATATATATATATATATATATATATATATATGTGTGTGTGTGTGTGTGTGTGTGTGTGTGAGTGTGTGCGTGTGTGTGTGTGTATTGATATGTAGTGTGCTATATTTATAAGTAAATAAGGCTGAATATCTTATTGATATGGATAAGTATATATGGATAGGGTATGCATATCTAAGTTAGGGTAGCCTGGACATGAAGTCAATGGTGCTTTGTTAATGACAGTTTCTCGCCTAAGCAATTTTAAACCCAACCGTTAACTTTATATCCACGTTACCCTATCTTACACCCCCTATATATATATATATATATATATATATATATATATATATATATATATATATCTTACCATAATGGAGGTTTGGTGTCTGTTTGTAAGTGCCTATGTCACAATACCTTCATGAATTGCGTGAGTTTAAGTATTTAATTTATAGTCAAAATCATTAATACATAGAATATATCTTATTTATTAACATTGTCTCTATGAAAATCTGAGTTAGATTTGTCTCAAAACCGCCCATATTATTAGTGCGTATAAAATCCTGTAATGTGTTTTATATATCAGTAAGAAATAAAGATGTATATAATATATGATGTGGTTAATTTGCATACTGGTTTTAAGAAAACCGGGTTTCATATATAATTACTTGATGTTATTGATCTCTAATATCATTGTTTTATTCTCCAACGTATTAAAATCAATCCTTGGAATTATTTTATATAGAAATCAATTTCAACTATAATCAAAATAAGTGTAATCTTTTTATATACGTTTTTATTTAATTTTTTTAGTCTTTTTAATTTAAATATTTCATTTCCTTAAAACGTAAATACTTACGCTCGAAGGGCGCATATTCTTGCTAGTATATATAAAGTCTAAACATATCGTCATTTGAATCGAATGGTTGACGGATAGATAAATAAGGGAAGAAGTACTTGGATAAGAAAAAAAAAAGCGATCTCCAATCTCTGGGGTAGCAGTCAGAAAGTGTCGTCCCATTATCACCACTGACATGGGTCGACCGTGCCATTGTGTTTCTTAGGTAATTCGCGAAGATCGATTTTGAAGTGACAACGACTATTCTCCAAAAAGTCTTCGTATGGGTTTGGGGTATGTATTGAAAAAGGAAAAGGAAAAAGGAAAAAGAAAGGAGAATGGCGCCTACCTGTCTTTGGGGCTGACAACCTTCAACTTGATTTGTATACGACAGCAACTCCCACAAAACCGATATTAGTGTGTGCAAGGCCGAGCAATATTCAAAAGCGGAAAGATGATCCAACTGACACAGCATCTTTCTTCCCTATTTTTTCTTCTTTTCTTCTTTTCTTTTTTCTTTTTTTTTTTAGAGTTTGGCTTCCTTAGAAAAAAAATCTTTTTTGAGCAACAAAGAACTCACGGAATTTCTTTTTTTTTTTCAACGTCAAGAAAGTTTTACTTGTCTTGCAATAGTTCTTAGAGCACAAGATGCAGGCAGATGTACGTATATATACATTGGTATATTGGGAAAGAATCTTTCTAAGAGTTAGATGCGTTTTGCATGATTGACAGTAGGTGGCGCTTTTATGTCGCTTCCGTTACTAGTAAATGCATAAGGGTTCCTGATTCAGGTGAATGCATTAAGCAAAACAGGATGTCGATATATGAGCGGCTATGTTATTTTAATCGATTAATATCATATATGTATATCAATACATTATATATACATATATCCATACATTATATATATATATATATATATATATATATATATATATATATATATATATATATATATATATACATACAGTTTAGGTTTAAAGATCTTTGTCTATTTTTGCCTGACGCAGACAAAGCTTTTTGAAATATTTGAAAGAATGGAAAGTGTGATAATTTTTCTAAAAAGAAAGATTGTCAACTGTATATGCAGAATATAACTGAGGTATGCGTAACACGTGTTTTTCAAAAGGAGAGCTCAGTGCCAAGTGTCCAGAATAACAAAAATGTTCAGTTAAAGACATTTGGATTTCAGAAAATAATTTTCATTTAACGAATTGGATATTCTAGTTCACCGGTTAATTTTTTTATCGCTTATCTAATAGCATATCGACTCTTTTAAAAATTTTTTCTTTAAATTTAAAAAAAATCAATATTCTTTTACAACAACGTGAAAATTACATAGGAATAAGCGATGTGGACGGAGTAGCTCATTTTAGTTCGAAGATTTTTACCAATATGCTAAACATGGTTTACCACGATGAGCCTTAGTCGAAACAACTGTCCATGGAGTGGAAACTTTGATTCTCTGGTTGAAAAAATTCCCGAACGCTGCCGTCAGTAAAGAAGATCATACTGACCATCTTCTGGAACATGAAAGATCTCATCACTATTGATTTCTTTGGAAAAGGCGAAACTTCAAAGATTTCTTCTTATTGCCAACTCCTTAGACTAAAAACCCAGTCTGACCTACTATTCAACCATAGGTAATAAAAGAACATATGGAGTAATATCTTTCCAAGGGTATTAGCGCGAAGTGATAAAAGCCTAGGCTAGTATTTGAACTCGTGTCACTGATTCGATTTCCAACGCCGGTGATCTTCCTTCAACCTCTGCCACGCATGAAACTCCAAGTAACGGAATCAGTGGGAATATTATTTAAAGTTTTTAGGTTTAAAACGTGCACTGCTAATAACAAATTTGACCACTTTTTATGCACATTTTATTTGTATTTTATCCAATATATATGTATATATATATGTGCTCCCAAACCCCGGTAAGTTGAGCTCTCTGGAGAAAAAAATCGATGACTGCCGTCGATTACGATTACATTGTAAGGCTCTCTTATGAAACGGATAAGATTTATCTAGTGTCTTACATATATACGTATGTATGTTAAATTCTCTCTCCTACTTAGAGGTGTGCTGATAATATATATATATATATATATATATATATATATATATTCTCTCTATTTATTCTCTCTCTCTCTCTCTCTCTCTATATATATATATATATATATATATATATGTGTGTGTGTGTGTGTGTGAGTGTATACACACACACACACACAGAGAGAGAGAGAGAGAGAGAGAGAGAGAGAGAGAGAGAGAGAGAGAGAGAGAGAGAGAAAATGAAAAAATGAACTATTTTTTTAATGATTGACACAAATTTTCATGAAACTTGAAGGATTTAAGCATTCACAGGAAGTAGTTGTTTTCCTTTATTATTGTTGTTAAAGTTCCCCTAGTTGTAGTGAAAAGTCATAGATTAAAAAAAAAAAGCCGAAAAAATTCTCAGAAAATTCCCTCCAAAAAAGAAGAGAAATTTCTAAGATTTAAATCTAAACGTACAATCAATGCGATTCCTTAATTTCTCGGCATAAAATAAAAGGAAATTGTTTCGAAAAGAATTCATTTTTCTTTTAAGAGAAATGGAAATCAAGATCATTTTTAAAGTGTTTTGCTGACAGTTCCTTAATTTCAGTTTTGATTTTTCTTTTTTCTTTTTCAGCGTTTTTTAAATGAAAAAAAAGTCGGCGTCTGCAAAACGTGAAAGGAAAATGGCGTCGATATTCTTAAAGGCGTTGCAATGTAAAACCGGATCCTTTTAAGAAAATGGCGGATTTCAATTTCATGTTTGCCACTTTTGCTTCTTTCTCTTGCAGATTTCTTAGGTTTTTTGGGGGGAGGGGGCGGGGGGTTCTTTCAGATTTTTGATTTCTTTCTAAGCTTAATGGCCAAGTATTTCTTGTTTATTAAATTTGCAAAGAAAAACATTCACATAAAAACTGTCAAGAAAAGAAAAATTGTAGATTTGATTGAAACTGAAGCACGCATATATATATATATATATATATATATATATATATATATATATATATATATAAGTTCATAAACGAGATTGAAGCTGTATTTATCAAGGTAGAAATGAACAATGAATAGAACGTTAATTTTTTTTAGAATACAAAGTGTGTCATAAAAGTGCCTAGTTAGAAGCTGTATTTACCAAGATAGAAATGAACAATAAATGGAACGTTAATTTTTCAGAATACAAGGTGTGTCAAAAAGTACAAAAATCTCGATACTTTTTTGGCACACCTTGTATATATATATATATATATATATATATATATATATATATATATTGGCAAGATATATATTTCCCCTACTGTGTGATAAACCCCCCTTAAAGTCCCCCTAGGCATTACGCTAAACTACATCTGATGGTAAGGCTGTAGTTCTGGAGATCTAGGAGTGTGCATTACTCCTTCGTTGCTATTACTAACAGGTCCACTCTTACCCGGCGTAGTAGAACCTATCAGGGTTCCTTCTATGGGTCAAATAAATCTGTTTAAAATAATTAGTATTCGATAGGAACCAAATCATTTAAGAAACATCTGTACAAATAATCTAAATCTAAACATGATTTCCTAACCTCTAGAAATAAAATAACCTAAGATGGTTTGACATGCCTTTTAAAATCCACAAATTAATCATATCATATTTGCCTTTTACAATATTATAGTTGCATTATTTTTAACTAGAAAAATTAGCGAGTAGGTATTTAATAAAATACTATATTAAATTAGAAAGACAAATGAAACTAAATAGGGACGCATATAAAAAGATTACACCTATTTTGATTTGATTTTAATTAATTTTTATATTAAATTATACACAGGATTGCTTTTAAATACGATTGAGAATAAAAGATAATTGGAAATCAATAACACCGAGTACTATTTTTAAAAAGCCGGTTCTGTTAAAACCAGTGTGCAAATTATCCACTCCATATACCGTGTAAACCTTTTCTTATAAGTGATATATAATATACCGTAATAATATTGAATGAATTGAGGCAAATCTAACTAGAATTTAATAGAGACATTATTAATTAATAGGATGTTAAGATTGAATCATGATCATTTGATAATATTTTAGAATTTAACGTATATATTCAAGGGATTTGTGGTGACGTTGTCTTGGTTACAGACTGACAGACACATAAACTCCATTATCTTCTGGTTATAATAGAAATTCGATGTATGTCTGTCTGTAACTGAAACTACGTCACTGCTTACGTCACAATACTCCCAGGCATTGTGCTGTAAGTTTATCAATGAGTATTTAATCTATCATTAATATGTAGCAAAATCTGAGTTAGATTTGCCTTAAAACTGCCCATGTTATTAGTACGCTTAAAATCATGCAATGTGTCCTTTTTTCAGTGATTCTCAACGTTGTCCAGCTGGACTATCTGTAGTCCACAGAACATTTCTAGTGGTCCACAGAGAGTAATTTTAACATATGGTAAAAGCAGGATTGGTCCATGGGAATTTTTTGAATAAAAAATGGTCCATAAGCCGAAAAGGTTGAGAAGCACTGCTTTATATCACTAAGAAATAGAGATTTACATAATATATGGTGTGGTTACTTAGCATACTGGTTTTAACAAAATTTGGTGTTATTGATCTCTAATATTATTGTTTTATTCTCCAATGTATTAAAATCAATCCTATGAATGATTTTATATAGAAACTAGTTAAAATACAATTAAAATAAGTGTAATATTTTTATATGCATTCTTATTTAATATCCTTAGTCTTTCTGATTTAATATATTCCATAACATTAAAACTTAAATCCTCACGTCCGCGGGCGCATATTCTTACTAATGGTAATAAGACACGTCACAAATGGCGGGAGAAAATTTTATCAGAATGTCTATGACTGTTAGAATGCACATCCTGCACTCAGATTAAACCCCAAAATTGTATTTTCTGTCTGTTTAATTATTTCCCGCTAAAAACTAATCATTGTAATGTATAAAATATACTTTAAGCGGTATTTCTCTTGTTAGTAGAAATGGTGTATAGTTGCTTTTACAAACAACCCAGACTGTTTCATTTCTTTCCTCTTTATCAATGGCCGACTAAAATCTTCACCCCCCCCCAAAAAAAAAAAAAAAAACAACAACAAAAAACAAACAATGATGTGATTCTTCCTTCTTAACTTTACGAACAATTCTGATAATTTTTTGATGTTAAAATTTATTTATTCTCAATTTTTTTTGTAAAATTTCATTAGTCTTTCTTTTTCTTTGCCTTTTTTGTGCTTTTTTCATTTTATTTTCTTTCTTATTTTAGAGAAAAAAAACTTTAATTTATTTCCTTTACAAGCAGTTTTGAACAAAAGCCCATGCAGTGTCTACACAATTTAGAAATAAATTGCCGAAGGCTTAAGTCGAGAAAATAATGGGAGTGGGGGGTAGTAAAGAAAGAAAGAAAGAAAGAAGAAAAGAAAGAAAGAAAGAAAGAAACAAGGCAACAAGGAAAGAAAGAAAAAAATGAAAGAAGACACACTTTATGAAAAATACAGAGATGGGGAGTAATAAAGAAGGAAGGAAAGAAAACCGAAAGAGAAAATGAAAGAAAGAAAAGAAAGAAGGAAGGAAAGAAATAAAGATGAAGAAAAAAGGAAGGAAGACACGCTTTATGAAAAATAAAGAGCATTAATTAAAAGGTTCCGGGTATCGAGAAAATACGAGATATCGATGAAAGGCCGAGATTTGGTCAGGTTAGTGGGTGGGTAGTGATGGAGTGAAAGAACGGAACTATAGATGTCTGACGCCATTTTTTCAATTTTGTTATGTTACGTGATTTTTCTGGTGAATACAGGAAATATTATTTAATTTGTTCAGAAAAAAACCAAAAATCTGGGGCAACTATTGAATACAGTTAAAAGGTTTAAAATAATTCAGATTAGGAATATAGGATCATAGAAATTATCTCCGAGGAAGGTGATTATATGCACAGATAAATGTATATTAATATTATATATATGTGTGTATATGCTTGTGAGTGTGTGTGAGTATGAGTATATATATATATATATATATATATATATATATATATATATATATATATATATATATATATGAGTCAGGTTAGCGTGGACATATGTTAATATCACATAGGTGAGAAACTGTCAGTAACCAGGTATTGACTCCATATCCACGCTACCTTAACTATCAATGATATTGAGCACTGGTCGCTTAAAAATATAACACCCATATTGTACACAATATATATATATATATATATATATATATATATATATATATATATATATATATATATATATCAGTTTCGGGTTGGTTTCTTTGTTTAATAGTATATAAACCGTCGTGGGTTACTTATAAACTAGAGGTACTATTTAACTCATAGTTGGAAGGATAAGTTGTTTTATACATAGGTATTAGTCCTTAGATCCTTATATATACTAGCAACAGAAAACACCCTCCGGGCATCGTAAAGATTAATTTTTGAAAGACATTGCCTGAGAGGGTGGGAGTTAAACATTCAATGTTAGAGGGTTTGTATCATAAGTAAGACAAATCCTCATATTTATTAAAGGAGTAAAAATAAATAAAACAATTTGAAATGAAAACTGAGCCCCGTCCCTCTCAAATAAAATGTTGCGTGCGTGTAATAATCAAACAATTATTTTGAATATTTTCCACATCAATTTTCCACAAAATCGTTGGTATTTATTTATTTGTAAACTTTTTAGTTAACTTCTTGTTACTGTAAAAAAAAGGACGAGAGTAAAAAAACAATTTTTAAAATTGCTTACTCAAATTTTGGGTGTATATAGCATAAGAATATTGTGACGTAAGCTGTGACGTAAGATGTGACGTGGAGCTATAACGTAGTTTTTGTTACAGACAGAAATAGAGACAATCTCCATTATATATATATATATATATATATATATATATTATATATATATATATATATATATATCCGTTGATGGGTTACTAGTAAAGTTGGTATAGGATGATTCTAAGTTAAATCTTTTTGCCCACAGCGTAATATCAGCGTTATAAACAACGCCCCCCAAGACGATGAAAAGAACTGAAATCGAAACCTTAAAATCCCTTAAATTTTTAGTTTACCATTTTAAAAAAAGTTAGTGGTCTGATGAAACTCATATGTATAAAAAGATACCTGTGGGTAGAAATAAATGACCGATTTTAAACCATTTTTTGTACCAATTATATATATATATATATATATATATATATTAAATTGAGAAAAGTAGATGAAGCGAAATACTCTAAACCAGACGTTTTCCGTTTTAATAAATTCTTAGTAGTAGAGTAGGCGATCTTGTTGACTAAATTAAAGGAAACATTTCCAACTCAAAGATCTAAAAGCCTTTAGATCCATTATGGACAGCATAACACCAATCAATAGAAACATGTGTTATTGCTGAGAGAGAGAAAGAGAAGAGAAGAGATAGAGAGAGAGAGAGAGAGAGAGAGAGAGAGAGAGAGAGAGAGAGAGAGAAAGGAGGGGGGAGGGAGTCTAATATATATATATATATATATATATATATATATATATATATATATGGGGCCGAGCTAGCTCAGTCGGTCGAGCGTTCGGATAGAAACCACAAGGTTCCTAGTTCGAT
>CM042155.1:59219490-59226990 GCA_023376005.1 Doryteuthis pealeii | reverse complement strand
ATATATATATATGCATTCATGAGTGTGTTTTTCTGGTTATAAATATGCGGTAGTATACGTATGTTTATTAGTCTATTGATTGGACGGACGAATAATAATAATAATAATAATAATAATAATAATAATAATAATAATCAAAAATGAAAAAGGGCTGGAAACCCTTATAAAAACCATAAGAATATAGGAGTGAAATTCGGTATCGACAAGTGTGGTATAGTCGTGATGAAAAAAAGGAAAAAATGAAACAATGAAGAAAATAGAATTACCGAACTAAGAAGAAATTAAGGACACTTGGAGAAAAGGAGAATTACAAATACGTGGGGATATTTGAAGCAAAGGCGATTAAACAAACAGAAATGAAAGAAAAATCAGAAAAGAATAAATCCGAAGAACAAGAAAGCTACTAGAAACAAAGCATAATAGCCAAAATCTCATCAAGAGAATAACCACCTGAGCTGTCCCTCTTGTAAAATACTCTGGACCATTCTTAAAATGAATAAGAGAGGAACTCTGACAGATGGACCAAAGAACAAGGAAACTAGTGGCAAAGGCACAAGACACTACATCTGAGAAATGACACAGACACACTATATGCACCATAAATAAATAAATAAATAGATAAAATTAAAGATTGCTTAGGTGTGACAATTTATCATTCGAAAAATACACTAATAAAAGTAAGGACGGACTAATTGCATCATCCAGAAAAAGCAATTGCAACATATTGACAAGCAGAAATGTAACAAAAACTAGAAAACAGAAATGGGAAGAAAAGCATTCTAAATGGACAAGCGACAAATTGCACACGAGAAGACCTGGTTATGCTTCGGGAGGGGAAAACTAAAATGAGACACTTAATCTCTCATAATTTCAACATATGAAAATGCAATAATAACAAACTATATTAAAGCAAAAATAAATAACGCACAACAGAATAGTAAGTGTAAAATGTGTGGAGACAAAAACGAAACGATTAATTATATAATAAGCGAATACAGCAAACTGGCACAAAGGGAGTGTAAGACTAGGAAAGGAGTTCCATTCGAAATTGAGCAAGAAATTCAATTTTCACCATGCCACTTAATGGTAGATGCACAAACCGGAATCTATCTTAGATAATGAGACGCTTAAATCCTTTGGGACTTTGAGATACATATGGATCACCTAATCCCGGCTACGAGAGCAGACATAGTGTTAATTAACAATGAGAAGAAAACTTGTCATCTCGTGGATTTTGCCCCCCCCCCGGTGGATCACAGAATGAAGGTGAAAGAAAAGGAAAAGATAAACAAATACTTGCACCTTGCCAGAGAGCTGAAAAAAAAAACAAAAAAAAAACTGTGGAATATGAAGGTACCAATTGTAATTGAAGCCTTCAGAACGACCCCCAAAGATTTGGAAAAGAGTCTGGAGGAATTGGAAATCCGATGCAGAATCGAGACCATCCAAACAACAGCATTGTTAAGATCAACAAGATCAACTTGTTGTCACTTAATCTCCACTGAACCACTAACTTAGGCGGGTGTGAAAAACTTTCATGGAGAGAATAATAATAAAACTTGTCAACAAGTGGATTTTGCCGTCTCGGCAAACCAAAGAGTGGAAATGAAAGAAAACGAAAAGATAAACAAATACTTGGACCTTGCCAGAGAACTGAAAAAAAAGTGGAACATGAGGGTGAAGCTGGCACCCTTGAAACAGCTCTAGAAGGTCCACTCTGACCCGGAGTGGTAGTACCTGTTAGGGTCCCATCTGTGGGTTAAATAGAAAAAAATAAGTTAACAAAGGATATGTATAAAAATAAACTTGGAAAAAGAATTGAGTATTCACCAAGAAAGAATAAGACAAAAACATCTTCGGCTTAAAATGACCCAGCAGGGTTTGACATACCGTAAAACCCAACCAACAAACTGACGTAAGAATTGGCAATGAAGAAATTGAGTGAAATCCAAGAGATCTTTTAATTGAAATGAAATTGTTTGTCTTTGTGAAAACGCGTGGGTTTTAGTGAATCAACTGGGGAGTCAGGTTAAATCTCATGAAATAGAAGCAGATATTTCGAACAAAATATTTTAATTCATTGTTTCGCTTAAGTTAATGGATGAAAAGTTATATGCCTTCCAAGACTCCGGGGTAAGGGTGCGTGGAATCGGGTGTACAGGACTGGAGGAGGGGGGAGAAACAACAATATTATCAACATTCATATCTGTATCAGTTTAGAATCTCTCTCTCTCTCTCTCTCTCTCTCTCTCTCTATATATATATATATATATATATATATATATATATATATAATATATATATCAGTTCGTATATTCCTATCTATCTATCTATCTATCTGTTCATATATATTTATTAGTTTGTTAACACACACACACACACACACACACACACACACATATATCTATATATAGATATAGATATAGATATAGATATAGATATCAGTCTGTTCTATCTATCTATCTGTCTTTTCATATATACATATTAGTCGTTTCTATCTATCTGTGTGTCTGTCTGTCTGTTCATATATATTCATTACTTTGTTCACCACACACACACACACACACACACACACACACACACACATATATATATATATAATATATATATATATCAGTCTGTTCATATCTATCTATCAATCTATCTATATCTATATCTATCTATCTATCTATCTATCTATATCTATCTATCTATCTATCTATCTATCTATCTATCTATTATATATATATATATATATATATATATATATATATATATATATATATCTGTTCCTATATACCTATCATTTTGTTAATGTCAATATATATATTCCTATATATTTATTAGTCTGTTAATGTCTATCTATCTATCTATCTATCTATCTATCTTTAGTTTTCAATTGAATTAAAAATCAACATATCATTATTTTCAATTCATTATCACTAATTATTTTTAAAATTTCCCACTAAGTAGTTATCCTTTTTCTGTAGCTTAAAGACATTTCATTCTGACTGAATATTATATATTTATCTTTCTATTCATATATGCTAATCAGGGTTTTCTTTTATACTCTGGACTTCCCTTTCACCACGAGTCATTTCATTGGACGTAGGAGGAATTTTAGTGATTTTTATCAATGTTAACTTGCACGGAATTAAAAGCATTGTTAAAATTAAGAAGAGAAGATAATTAAAAAGAATAATGAAAAATGCTGAAAACGGGCTACTTGAATATTGCAAAAATTCTTCAGATTACTATCCCAATCATTGATATTTTTATCACAATGATTCGACTGACGAGTTCTTCGGCTTTCTCCGGGCGTATTTTGCATTCTTCGCTCATTTTTACCTCCAATTTATAATAAAATGTTCAATATACAAATCTGAACAGTAAAGATTGAAGAAAATAAAACTCAAATCTATATTAGTGAAAACTAGCAAGCATACCTGTTAGAGGGAGTTATCTCCCCTAACCAACTATTGACTCTTCAGTGAAAAAAGTGTAGTATCAGACAACAACATGGCTGCCTGATGAACACAACACTTGTTGACAGTTAATTGTTTATCCAATCCAATCCTGCTGTTTCCTGGGCGATGGGAAAATAAAAACGGATATTGTTGTATTTTAAAACATATTTAACTGTTTTTTTTTTATATTTTGTTATTCCTAACATTTTGGGATATAACATGATGTCAACGCGACTTGATGTTTCTGTGTCAATCAAAAAGAGCTGCATAAGTCCAACAGTGATTACGAAGATAACTATTAAACTACACGTCTAAGTGCATCAATAATATGGCCTTTAGGGGCCTGTGTTTGTTAATGTAAATTAACAGCGTTGATCCCAGGGGGTTATCCCCACAGACAATACCTACCCCCTTGATTTAAAGGGACAGGGCTGGGTTTATTGCCCAGCGCCTGAGGCGCCCCATCGAGAGGGAAGGCCGACGGGATCGACGCATTTCTTGTGTCTACCACCCATGAGCTTCGGCTTGTGGTGGGCCCACATAAAATGACCTTGTGTCACGCCCTCATAAGTGGGGTGAGAGGCAAATACCTTAAACTACACGTCTAAAAATACTAATTCTCTCTCTATTGTCTATCTCTCTTCCTCTCTCAATCTCTCTCTCTCTCTCTCTCTTTCTCTCTCTCTTTCTCTATATAAAGTCACCCCCTCTCTTTCTGTCACTCCGCCTCTCTTTCTGTCACTCTCTTTTGTCCATTTCTCTTCCTCTATCAGTTTGCCTATCTGTCTCTCTCTCTTTCTCTACATAAAAAGGAGATAGACAGAAAAATCCTTATCTACACAATCTATTTGTTCTCTATTTTCTTCTTTTCTTTCACAATTCTCCCCCCCCCCTCACTATCTCTCTGCCTTTCTACACAAGATGAGGACAGACAGATAAGCTATCCTTACTAAGTTGATTGACGCAACATATTTTCTTCCTTCGCTTTATATCCCCTCTTTTTCCTTGATAAATATCTACGCACTAATCGTGTTTCTTGTGCGTTGAATATCAACTTTGATACAAAACATTGATTTCGATTATTTGTAAAACTGAGGATCGTTAAAGTTTGTTCCTCGCCGACAAGAAAATCGTATCGATTGATTGGCAAAAAATGTCTAAAAATAAAAAAAATATTTCGTTGAAAATATTTGCATCATGCACAACTGGGAATGATCACAAATCAAAATTGATTGAAAAGGGTTAACAGTCAGGATGAGAGGGCACTCAAATAAATTGAATTTAATGATTAGAATCATCCCTTAATCCTTAGAACCTTGATGCTCTCCCCAACCGTAGACCCACCCTCCGCCATCAACCTCTCCTCAACCATCGCCCTCCCCCACCAACCGTCATCTTCTCCACTGTCGTAGCCCTCTCCACCACCGTAGTCTTCTCCGCTACCATAGATCCCTAACCGACTGAAAGTTTACCCACTAACGTAGGCTCCTCCCCGCCTGTAGGTCTCTCCATTACGGTAGGCCCCTCTCCAACCGTAGGTCTCTCCACGATCGTAGACTCCTCTACATTATCGTAGGACCCTCTCCAACCATAGGCCTCTCCACAACCGTAGGCCTCTCCACTGCCGTCTGCCCTTTCGCGATCGTAGGCCCCTCCTTGACCATAGGCCCCTGTCCGATCGTGGGCCTCACCACGACCGTAAGACTCTCCCAAACTGTAGGCCGTTCCCCAGTCGTAGGCCCCTTCCCAACCGTAGGCCTCTCCACGATCCTAGGCTCCCCCCAACAGTAGGCTACTCCCCGGCCGTAGGTCTCCCCACGCCCGTAGGCGCCTCCCCACTGTAGGCCACTCCCCGACTGTAAGCCACCCCACGACCGTAGGCTCCACCCCGACTGTAGGCCTCCCCACGACCGTATGCGGCCCCTACCCGACTGTAGGCCTCTCCACTACCATAGACCCCTCCTGGAACGTCGGCCCCTCCACTACCGTCAGCCGCTCCATGAGTGTAGGCACTCCTCAACCGCAGACCTCTCCCTGACCGCCGGCCTTTCCACCTTGAAAATGGCTGATAAATGTAAAATGTTCTAATTTGTTATTTAACCGATTTAACAGATAAAGAACAGGTTACAACATCCATTAGAGAATTTAGAATATATCAAAATATGATAAATTGTATATAAGATATAAAATTGCAACATTTTATTGGCCGTAGCTTTCTGCACTACTTAATGCCATCATCAGGTGTGAAGTGGTGAGTTGTTTCCATGGTTCTTTTTGAAACAAACAATAGCAGTAGGAATAAATAGGAGGAGGGGCTCACAAGTTTATAATAGTGTTATGGGGAATGGTGGGAGGAGAATTGGCGGGAAATTATAAGCATTTGAGAATATGTTGGCTCGTTTTGAAGTTGATAAGGACATAGGGACATGGACCAACAGGTTTTTATACACTTGTATATATTTATGATAAATGAAACGTGATATGCGCAATAGACAAGGAAAAGTCAATAATAAAACCTCCACTGCCTAGCGGCTATACCTCAGTCCAAAGAAAGGCTAGGAGAGTAAACCCCAAATTCAAACCCGGGGTTGGGGTTCCTAACTTCAGCGCAATCCAGCAACTCATGCGACACTATCGTCGCTAAACTCCTTTGTTTTTTAGCTTTTTCTTCCTTTCCTTTAGATCACAACAGCAGTGTTGAGAGTGGTGACAGCTTATCCTCCATATCAACCAGCCCAGGCTACGTGGTTCTACCTTTCTTGGACACTATGCTATTGTCTCTAGTAGACGGATGGATGCCAACCAAATTGATATGCGCAAACGAGCCAAGTTCGTTTTGTTTGCCGGAAATCATTTTTCTTTTTGTCGTGTGTTGAATAAGACTTATTGAAAGTTTTCTGTTATATTAATCTTGATTTTTTGAAAAGTTCTTCCTAACAATCTCCAGTCTGGAAATTCTTGGCCTTAATTTGATCTTATTTGTGAATGTTTTACGCCATTATATTATAAACATGTCGTCTGCTATGGATTTTTTTTTGGTCGAGATTTGGTTGTTGCACAAGGGGAGGTAATTTCAAGTAGATTTCTTTTTTTTCTTCTTTTCTCCTGAAAACGTCAAAACTGTTTCGTCTTTTCTTCTTTTCTTTCTACAGAAATGTTTAGAGAGTTCATCTTTAATGTTTTCTTTTTATTGATATATTTCAGACACCAATTTGGGCCATTAAAGACTATTTAAACGTGAACGTGATATTACTTTTATTTTTACGGCCAACAACGGGGCGGGGTGGGGGTGCACTTAGATGCATCGAATTAGTCTTCATTATATCCAGCTGGGTTATTTTTTGACTTTTTATTATTTTGTATAGGGGAAATTTCGATCTGTCTGGCGGAAAATAAAATTGCAATACCCTGAAGGATGAAGCTGAGTAGAGGAGGGGGGTCAGAGTGTTGTTAATGTATCTATTATTTCGAAACTTGGATATATTCAGGGTATTGCAATTTGATTTGATTTTTTTTTGGTTTATCTATTTATATATCCCCTCATCTTATCTCTCTCTTTATATATATAATATATATATATATATATATATATATATATATATATATATGAATTTAGTTGTGCATCAATATATTATTCTTGTGGACATTTTTGGTGATATTTGAAGCATAGGAAATATATAAAAAGTGAACAAAAACAGAGTTCTAAAAACCGTTGTTTTGCCCTTGGTTCACTTTATATTTCCAATATTTCGGGTGACTTTCACCTTTTTCCAAGGTATGTTTTGACAACAGAATATAACTTAATAGGAAAATAAAATAAAATAAACGGGGAAAAAATCAATGAGATAGTATTTGGCGTTGTTTAGCCATTACTTTTGTTTTGAAATTGTGTGACGTATCTCACGTATTATTTATTCGAAAATCAGCTTGGACTATAACCGTAAAAGTCATGCGCATCATAATGAAAAATTGAAATAAATAGAAATAAAATTTGCAAAACAACATCAAAGAATTAACATATGGTCCCTCGCTAGGTCGTACCTCCAGTTTTCCA
>CM042155.1:59149490-59201990 GCA_023376005.1 Doryteuthis pealeii | reverse complement strand
CACAGTTTATCAGAAGATCAGTTAACGACCTCAAGTAGTGTTTTTGAATCGACCTTTGTCGGTAATTACGGATTTTGGATCCTAGCCTGGTACAGTCAGCAAACAGGGCATACATATACACGCATTCACAATGGAAATATTTGCATTATATACATATAAGATGTGTGTGTGTGTGTGTGTTGTGTGTGTGTGTGTGTGTGTGTGTGTGTGTGTGTTGAAAGGAAAAATAATAAAGGAAAGAAAATACTGAATGGATAAATAGATTATTTTACTAACTAGTGTTTCGGCCAGGAGTTTGTCTATGTAACATGTATTCTATTTATTATTATTTTAAATATAAAATAAAATAATAAATAATTGAAACTACAATTATTTGTATTGTAATAGAAAAATACTTTTATTTTTTTATATGTAAATAGTAATAAATAGAATAATGTGTACATAGACAAACTCTGGCCGAAACACCTGTTAGTAAAAAGATCTATTTTATCCATTCAGTATTTTCTTTCCTTTGTTTATTTTTCCTTTCTACATACCGTCGGATTCTTTCCATTTTCAAATCACACACACACACACACACACCACACCACATATATATATATATATATTATATATATATATTTATATATATAATATATATATATATATATATATATATATTATTAGTCAGAAGTATTTTGATGAGCATTCATGTGAAAACTAAGTAGATAGTGTCAGCTCATTAAGGTCCTTATAAATATGTTCTACTTAGCGTATTGAGCACTATTTAAATATTAACTTCGCAAACCCCTCGATCTTTTACTCTTTTGGCACTTACATACGATGCTGATGATTATTTCAGAAAGAATGAGTTAACTGGTCTTTTCAATTTTTACGCAGATATCAGCTTGAAATTTGTTTTAATTTTTGAAAACTGATTTAACTGTGGGGTTTTCACACGATAGAAATGAATAAATAATAATAATAATAATAATAATAATAATAATAATATATAATATATAATATATATATATATATATATATATATATATATATATATATATAACTTCATACAGTGACTGCACAGCAGATTGCTTCCAACAAGATTTCATTAGATGATGACTCTGTGTTCAGGCAGAGTTTAAGTACTGAAGCATTGCTACCACTAAAAAGCCAGAGAGTCCCAGCAGTATCTCAGTATACCACAGACTTTGTTGGATTGTTATCATCTATGGGATTTGTCATATCCATGCTGATGGAGTTAGAGTTTATCTATCTATGTATCTATCCATATTATATATATATATATATATATATTGTGTGTGTGTGGTGTGTGTGTGTGTGTGTTGTGTGTGTGTGCGTGTTGTCCGAGTGCCGCTCAATATTTCCGTTGGTATAGCATTGGTAATGGGATTAGCGAGATTGTAACGATTGCATCCGTACTAGGCCCCACTTTTTTTACAAGTATATATATATATATATATATATATATATATATATATATATATATATATATATTATATATATATATATACGAATAAAGTAGAATAAAGAATAGAGACAATAAAATGGAACTTAGGGTGGAGTTTTATTTACAATTCTGTCTATTCAGAGCTGTATAAGCATTCATGATCATTTCTCCATACTTCTAAATTATAACCATTTTGAAACGTCGATCGGAATTTGTAGAGAGATTTTCCCTTTTGGTTTAAGAGAAACTAAATCCATTGTCTTGTTGGCGCTCTTTTTCCATTATCCTGCCCAATCCTGGCACGTTCTCGATTTTCCTTTTCTCATCGAAATGTGCAAAAATGTCATTTGCGGCGGCGGTGGTGATCGCATTCTGTGAGAAAGTTTCGTTTCTCATTGGTCATATTTTTGAAATCTCTTCATTTGCTTTCACTCGGGCAGTGAGAAGAGATTTTCATCATTTTAGTGCGAAACCATTCTGCACAATTGCCGTTGCATGGCAGCGAGTGAAGGAGATATAAATGAGAAGAGAGAGAGAGAGAGAGAGAGAGAGAGAGAGAGAGAGAGAGAGAGAGAGAGAGAGAGAGATCATATAAATGACAGAAGAGAGATAGATTAGAGGAGAAAAGAAGATATATACAATAAGAGAGAGACGGAGAGAGAAGAGAGAGACGAGAGAAGACATATATTGAGGAGAAGAGAGATAAGAGAGAGAGAAGATATAAATAGAAGAAAGAGAAGAGAGAGAGGAGAGAGACGAGAGAGACATAAATGAGCAGAAGAGATAGAAGAGAGAAGGGAAGAAAATTAACTGGAGAGAGAGAGGAGAGAGAGAGAGGAGTGGGGGGGTGAGTGAGTGAGTGATGAGAAGAGGAGAGAGGAGAAGAGGAGAGAGAGAGAGATGGAAAAGAGAAGGAGTGGTCAAAGAAAAAAGGAAATAAAAAAGAAAAGAATAGTATATTCTGAATTTCATCGAAAGCGAATAACTTCCTAAAAAAGCAGTATTTAGGGCATATCAAGGGATCTATGAAGGTACAGTTTAACTTGCTACTGGCTAGGAGACACAATGTTGCCAGGTATTAGCTAACCCGCTATATAAAACTAGTTTGTGAATTTCGCATATTCTTCTGTTAGACTCTGGGCATTATTACGGCAATATAACCGTTTGCTCATTATTTACCCATATGCTTGTGGGGACAGATGGATTCATGTGCGGTGTGCGTGATAGGAAAAGTAGATGTTGATGTGATATTTTAAGAAAATTGAACGGCTACATGAAAGTTTAGCTAGTTATGAGATAATATCTTTGGTATCTTATGTATAAAGATAAAGGTGTTTTTATGAGAAATTTATTTTGAGGAATAATGGTCGGAATTGGGAAGCTAATACTGAAAAAAAAAGTAATTGCTTTAATTTTAAGGGAAATGCAGACAACAGTCTGAGATATCTGGGTGGTCGGGTCGCGTGTGGATGTGGTGGGGTGGAATTTTATATTATTAGATTAGTCCAGCCTTGAAAGAGTTTAGATCAACTTATGGGAGTGGAGGTTGTCTCGTAGAGGTATTTGGAATAGCTAGACTTCATTGAGTGAAGCCAGAATCGCTTAGGAGTTAACCAACTTTTTTTTCAGCTGAACACAAACGTAAATATAACTATTCTTCGCACCTCATCTGTACAGAATGTTCAGAACTTCTTTCCCATCAGTCTCCGTTTATAAGACTTTGTTGCTTTTTTTTAATCCTTGTTGAACTGTTCTGACCGTGCTTTGAATCGGCCAGCCAGAATATCACAAGTTGGGTATAGAATTGTGGCAACGAAGGTGGCAAGGCGAGTTGCAAACCGGATGTTGTCAACAACAAACATACACACCCACAACACACAACACACCACATATATATATATATTATATATATATATATAGGAAGAGAGAGAGAGTGGGGAGGGAGAGAGATCGAAACACTCACGGGGTTTTGAATACAGTTTTTCTTTTTTTAGAGCAGTTGCTTTTACCAAGGTTAAGGGCACAGAATACCATATATATATATATATTAATCTATATATATTATTATATAATATATGATTATAACTTCCACACAAAACGCTGGCTAAACAAGAGGAAACCTTACACCCTAATCCTTGGAGATATAAATTCATACGCAACCAAACAAAAAGAACATTCCATACTACTGAAGCAGACACACTCAACTATACATGACCCCAAAGAAGTTGGACGCTTTACTTAGTTATACAACTACGCGTATATATACATAGAGTATGCAAATGTATATATAAAATTGCATAAATGATTTATGTATATATATCGGAAAAGTGATTTTGAACCAATATATTTAACTATAGCCCCGTGGTGTTTGGTTAAAGTCATGGGAAATGGTACTTCGTCACCCAAAGTTCAAATCTGGATTGTGGTAATTGCATTTCATTAGTGCTAATACATTGGGGAGGTAATGAATCTACTCTTCTCTCTCTCTCTCTCTCTCTCCAGCTATGGATTAAATAGTAGGGCAGACTGGGCTCTTTAAAGCTGGTTGGCAACGGTCTAGAGAAGGAATATCTGAATTAAACCGGTTTGAACTCCGTTAAGAAATTTCCCTTGTGTCACATCTGCTGTGCGGATGGGTGGTATATTGGAAAACCTGGAGTACGACCTAGGAGGGACATATGTTAATTCTTTTGATGTTGTTTTGCAAATTTTATTTCTATTTATTTCAATTTTTGCATGTATGATGCGATGATTTTACGGTGATAGTCCAGTGATTTTCGAATAATATACGTGAGATACGTCAACAAATTTTCAAAAAAGTAATGGCTAACAGACAAATACTATATTGTTTTTTTTCCGCGTTTATTTTTTTTATTTTCGCTATTAAGATTTATATTCTGTTGTCAAAAATACTTGGAAAAGGTGAAAGTTCCCGAAATATTGAAATATAAAAGTGACCAAGGGAAAACAAGTTTTTAGGAACTTGTTTTTGTTCATTTTATTTGTTCATTTTTTTTATATATTTCTAATGTTCAAATATACCAAACAATGTCATGAAGAAGTAATATATTGATGCCACAACTAAATTCATATATATATATTATATATATATATTATATATTATATATATATATATATTAAGAGAGGACGATAAGATGGGGGATTGAATATAAATAGATAATGGAAAAAAAAAATCAATTCAAATTGCAATACCTGATGATATCAAGTTTCGAAATAATAGATCATTAATCACATCTGACCCCTCTCTCTCTCAAGCTTCTATCCTTCGGGTATTGCAATTTTATTTCGGCGCCAGACAGATTTTGAAATCTTCCCTATCAAAATAAGTAAAGTCAAAAATAACCAGCTGGATATAATGAAATAATTCGATGCATCTAAGTGCAGCACCCGCCGTTGTTGCCGTGAAAATAAAAAGTAATTATACGTTCACGTTTAAATAGTTTTAATGGCCAAATTGGTGTCTGAAGATATATAATAAAGAAAACATTTAAGATGAATCTTAAACATTTCTGTAGAAGAAAAGAAGAAAGACGAAACGTTTTGACGTTTTCAGGAGAAAGAAGAAAAAAAAAGAAATCTACTTGAAATTACCTCCCTTGTGCAAAACCAAAATCTCGAACAAAAAATCAGTAGCAGACACATGTTATATATATGGCGTAAAACTTCACAAATAGATCAAATTAAGCAAGAATTTTCAGACTGGAGATTGTTAGGAAGAATTTTTCAAAAATAGATAATATAACAGAAACTTTTCAATAAGTCTTAATTCAACACACGAAAAAGAAAAATGATTTCCGGCAAACAAACGAACTTGGCTTCGTTTGCGGGCATATCAATTTGGTTGGCATCCATAAGTCTATTAGAGACAATACATAGTGTCCGAAAGGTAAAACACGTAGCCTGGGCTGGTTTGATATGGAGGGATAGCTGTCACACTCTAGGGGAAAGGAAAGGAAGAAAGCTAAAAAAAGGGTTTAGCGACAGAATAGTGTCGCATGAGTTTGCTGGATTGCGGCTGAAGTTAGGAATCTCTAACCGGGTTTGAATTTGGGGTTTCTTCTAGCCTTTCTTTGGACTGAGGTATGCCGTAGGCAGTGGAGGTTTTATTATTGACTTTTTCTTGTCTAATGCGCATATTCAACGTTTCATTTATATAAATATATACAAGTGTATAAACCTGTTGGTCATGTCCTATGTCCTTATCAACTTCAAAAGAGCCAACATATCTCAAATGCTTATAATTCTCCCGCCAATTCTCTCCCACTTCTCCATAAACTATTATAACTTGTGAGCCCTCCTCACTATTTTTCCCTACTGCTATTGTTTGTTTCAAAAAGGAACATGGAAACACTCACCACTTACACTGATGATGGCATTAAGTAGTGAGAAAGCTACGGCCCAATAAAATGTTGCAATTTTATATTTATATACAATTTATCATATTTTTGATATATTCTAATTCTCTAGATGGATGTTTAACCTGTTCTGTTAAATGGTTTAAATATAACAATTAGAAATTTTACATTTATCAGCCCATTTCAAGGTGGAAGGCCGGCGGTCAGAGAGAGGTATGCGGTTGAGGAGTGCCTACATCATGGAGGGCTGACGGTAGTGGGAGGGGCGACGTTCAGGAGGGGTTATGGTAGTGGAGAGGGCCTACAGTCGGGTAGGGGCCGCATACGGGGTGGGGAGGCCTACCAGTGGGGTGGAGGCTAACGGTCGTGGGGTGGCTTTACAGTCGAGGAGTGGGCTACAGTTTGGGGAGCGCGCCTACGGGCGTGGGGAGATACGGCCGGGGAGTACATACTGTTGGGGGAGCCGTAGGATCGTGGAGAGGCGCTACGTTGAGGAAGGGGCTACGACTGGGGAACGGCCTACAGTTTGGGGAGAGGTCTACGGTCGTGGTGAGGCCCACGATCGGACAGGGGGGTTGGTAAGGAGGGGCTTAACGGATGGAAAGGGCGGAGGCAGTCGGAGAGGCTAAGGTTGTGGAGAGGCCTATGGTTGGGGAGAGGTCCTACGATAATATAGAGGGTTATACGATCGTGGAGAGACTACGGTTGGAGAGGGTACCGTAATGGAGGACCTATCAGGGGGGAGGAGCTAGTTGTGGGTACACTTTCAGTCGGTTAGGGATCTAATGCGTAGCGAAGAGACTACGGTGGTGGAGAGGGCTATCGAAGTGGAGAAGATGAGGTTTGGTGGGGGAGGGCGATGGTTGAGGAGAGGTTGATGGCGGAGGGTGGGTCTACGTTGGGGAGAGCATCAAGGTTCTAAGGATTTAGGGATGATTCTAAATTAAATTCAATTTATTTGGTGCTCTCATCCTGACTGTTTAACCTTTTCAATAATCAATTATTGATTTGTGATTTCATTCCAGTTGTGCATGATGCAAATATTTTCAACGAAATATTTTTTTATTTTTAGAACATTTTTTGCCATCATATTCGATCGATTTTCTTGTCGGCGGGAAAACTTTTAAACGATCTTCAGTTTTACAAATATGATTCAATGTTTTGTATCAAAGTTGATATTCAAGCGCACAAGAAACACGGTTTAGTGCGTAGATATTTATCAATGAAAAGAGGGGATATAAAGCGAAGGAAGAAATATGTTGCGTCAATCAACTTAGTAAGGATAAGTTATTGTTGTCGCTCATCTTGTTGTAGAAAGGCAGAGAGATGTGAGGGGGGGGGGGAGAATTGTGAAAGAAAAAGAGAAATAGAGAAAAAATAGATTGTGTAGATAAGGATTTTTCTGTTATCTCCTTTTTATGTAGAGAAGAGGAGGAGCGGCAAACTGATAGAGGAGAGAATGAACACGAGAGTGACAGAAAGAAAGGGGGTGCGAGAGAAGGGGGAGAGTGGAAGGAGGAATTGTGAAAGAAAGAACGGATAGAGAAGATTATTATATAAAGGAATTTTTTTGTTACTCTTTTTATATAGATGAAAGAGAAGAGACAAGAGAGAGAGGAGAGAGGAGAGAGAGAGAGAGAGAGATTAGAGTAGGAAGAGGATGACAATAGAGAGAGAATAGTATTTTTAGACGTGTAGTTTAAGGCTATTGCCTCTCACCCTTAATTGAGGGGTGACCAAGGTCATTTTTATGTGGCCCACACAATGCGAAGCTCATGGGTGGTAGACACAAGAATGCGTGATCCCGTGTACCCCCTCGATGGGGCCTCAGGCGCTGGCAATAAACCAGCCTGTCCTTAAATCACGGGGTAGGGTTATTGTCTGTGGGATAACCCCTGGGATCCCGCTGTTAATTTACATTAACAAACAAGGCCCAAAGGCCATATTATTGATGCACTTAGACGTGTTGTTTAATAGTTATCTTTCGTAATCAAGTTTGGAAGCTTATGCAAGCTTCTTTTTGATTGACAAGAAACATCAAGTCGCGTTGCATATGGTATATCAAATGTTGGATAGAAAATATTTTAAAAAAACGTTAAATATGTTATTAAATACAACAATATCCGTTTATTTTCCGCATCGCAGGAACAGCAGGATTGGATTGGTAAACAATTAACTGTCAAAAAGTGGTTGTGTTCATCGGCAGCATGTTGTTGTCTGATACTACACTTTTTTCACTGAAGAGTCAATAGTTGGTTAGGAGGAGATAACTCCTTAACAGGTTGCTTGCTAGTTTTCACTAATATAGATTTGAGTTTTTATTTTCTTCAATCTTTACTGTTAGATTTTGTATTTGAACATTCTATTATAATTGGAGGTAAAAATGAGCGAAGAATGCAAATACGCCGGAGAAAGCCGAAGAATCGTAGTCGAATCATTGTTGATAAATATCAATGATTGGGAATAGTATTGAAGAATTTTTTGCATATTCAAGTAGCCGTTTCAGCATTTTTCTTATTCTTTTTTACAATGATTCGACTGACGAGTTCTTGCTTTTCTCGGGCGTATTTTGCATTCTTCGCTGCATTTTTTCATTTATAACTAGAATGTTCATATACAAATTACTGAAAGTAAAGATTGAAGAAAATAAAATAATCTATTTTAGTGAAAACTAGCAGCATACTTTGAGGGAGTTATCTCCGCTAAAACTATTGACTCATTCCAGTGAAAAAAGTGTATAATCAGACAACAACATGGCTGCCTGATGAACAAAACACTTTGTTGACGTTAATTGTTTATCGATCCAATCCTGCTGTTTCCTGGGCGGTGGGAAATAAAAAACGGATATTGTTGTATTTAAAACATATTTAATGTTTTGTTTTTAAAATATTTGTTATTCCTAACATTTTGGGAGATAATAAATGATGATCAACGCGACTTGATGTTTTGTGTCAATCAAAAGAGTTGCATAAGTCCAACAGTGATTTCGAAGATAACTATTGAACACACGTCTAAGTGCATCAATAATATGGCCTTTAGGGGCCTGTGTTTGTTAATGTAAATTAACAGCGTTGATCGGGGGTTATCCACACGACAATACCTACCCATTGATTTAAAAGGGACAGGGCTGGGTTTATTGCCCAGCGCCTGAGGCGCCCCATCGAGAGGGTAGGTCGACGGATCGAGCATTTCTTGTGTCTACCACCCATGAGCTTCGGCTTGTGGGTGGGCCACATAAAATGACCTTGTGTCAAGCCCCTCATAAGTGGGGTGAGAGGCAAATACCTTAACTACACGTCTAAATACAATTCTCTCTCTATTGTCTATTCTTTCCTCTCTCATCTCTCTCTCTCTCTCTCTCTCTCTCTCTCTCTCTTTCTCTCTCTCTTTCTCTATATAAAAAGGAGGTACGACAAAAACCTTATATAGATAATCTGTTCTTATTTCCTTATTTGCTTTCAAATTTCTTCTGTCATCTCCCTTCTCTCTGTCACCTTCTTTCTGTCACTCTCTTTTGTTCATTTTTCTTCCTCTATCAGTTTGCTGTCTCTCTCTCTTTCTCTACATAAAAGGAGATAGACAGAAAATCCTTATCTACACAATCTATTTGTTCTCTATTTTCTTCTTTTCTTTCACAATTCTCCCCCCCCCTCACTATCTCTCTGCCTTTCTACACAAGATGAGGAGACAGATATGCTATCTTACTAAGTTGATTGACGCAACATATTTTTCTTCCTTCGCTTTATATCTCTTTTTCTTGATAAATATCTACGCACTAAACGTGTTTCTTGTGCTTTGAATATCAACTTTTGATACAAAACATTGAATTCGATTATTTGTAAAACTGAGGATCGTTAAAGTTTTTTCCTCGCGACAAGAAATCGTATCGATTGATTGGCAAAAAATGTCTAAAAATAAAAAAAATATTTCGTTGAAATATTTTGCATCATGCACAACTGGGAAATGATCACAAATCAAAATTGATTGAAAAGGGTTAACAGTCAGGATGAGAGGGCACTCAAATAATTGAATTTAATGATTAGAATCATCCTTAATCCTTAGAACGCTTGATGCTCTCCAACGTAGAGCCACCCTCCGCCATCAACCTCTCCTCAACCATCGCGCTCCCACAAACCGTCATCTTCTCCACTGTCGTAGCTCTCCACCACCGTAGTCTTCTCCGCTACCATAGATCCCTAACCGACTGAAAGTTTTACCCACTAACGTAGGCTCCTCCCGTGTAGGTCTCTCATTACGGTAGGCCCTCTCCAACCGTGGTTCTCCAGATCGTAGACTCTCTATATTATCGTAGGAACTCTCTCCAACCATAGGCCTTCCACAACGTAGGCCTCTCCACTGCCGTCCGCCCTTTCGCGATCGTAGGCCCTCCTTGACCATAGGCCCCTGTCCGATCGTGGGCCTCACCACGACCGTAGGACTCTCCCAAACTGTAGGCCGTTCCCCAGTCGTAGGCCCCTTCCCAACCGTAGGCTCTCCACGATCCTAGGCTCCCCCAACAGTAGGCTACTCCCGGCCGTAGGTCTCCCCAGCCGTAGGCGCCTCCCAACTGTAGGCCACTCCTCGACTGTAAGCCACCCACGACCGTAGGCTCCACCCGACTGTAGGCCTCCCCACGACCGTATGCGGCCCCTACGACTGTAGGCTCTCCACTACCATAGACCCCTCCTGGAACGTCGGCCCTCCACTACCGTCAGCCGCTCCATGAGTGTAGGCACTCCTCACCGCAGACTTCTCTCTGAGCCGGCCTTTCCACCTTGAAAATGGCTGATAAATGTAAAATGTTTTAATTTGTTATTTAACCGATTTAACAGAACAGGTTACACATCCATTAGAGAATTTAGAATATATCAAAATATGATAAATTGTATATAAGAAATAAAAAAAATTGGGCAACATTTTATTGGCCGTAGTTTCTGCACATACTTAATGCCATCATCAGGTGTGAAGTGGTGAGTTGTTTTCATGGTTCTTTTTTGAAACAACAATGAGTAGGAATAAATAGGAGGAGGGGCTCACAAGTTTATAATAGTGTTATGGGGAATGGTGGAGGAGAATTGCGGGAATTATAAGCATTTGAGAATATGTTGGCTCGTTTTTTGAAGTTGATAAGGATAGGGACATGGACGAACAGGTTTTTATCCTTGTATATAATTTTATGATAAATGAAACGTGATATGCGGATTAGACAAGGAAAAGTCAAATAATAAACCTCCACTGCTAGCGGCTATACCTCAGTCCAAAGAAAGGCTAGGAGAGTAAACCCAAATTCAAACGCGGGTTGGGTTCCTAACTTCAGCGCAATCCAGCAACTCATGCGACACTATCGTCGCTAAACTCCTTTGTTTTTTAGCTTTTTTCTTCCTTTCCTTTAGATCACAACAGAGTGTTGAGAGTGGTGACAGTATCTGTATCAACAGCCCTGGCTACGTGGTTCTACCTTTCTTGGACACTATGCTATTGTCTCTAGTAGACGGATGGATGCCAACCAAATTGATATGCGCAAACGAGCCAAGTTCGTTTTGTTTGCCGGAAATCATTTTTCTTTTTGTCGTGTGTTTGAATAGACTTAATTGAAAGTTTTCTGTTATATTAATCTTGATTTTTTGAAAAGTTTCTTCCTAACAATCTCAGTGTCTGGAAATTCTTTGGCCTTAATTGATCTTATATTGTGAATGTTTTACGCCATTATATTATAAACATGTCGTCTGCTATGGATTTTTTTTTTGGTCGAGATTTGGTTGTTGCACAAGGGGAGGTAATTTCAAGTAGATTTCTTTTTTTTCTTCTTTTCTCCTGAAAACGTCAAAACTGTTTCGTCTTTTCTTCTTTTCTTTCTACAGAAATGTTTAGAGAGTTATCTTTTAATGTTTTCTTTTTATTGATATATTTCACGACCAATTTGGGCCATTAAAGACTATTTAAGACGTGAACGTGATATTACTTTTATTTTTACGGCCAACAACGGGGCGGGGTGGGGGTGCACTTAGATGCATCGAATTAGTCTTCATTATATCCAGCTGGGTTATTTTTTGATTTTTATTATTTTGTATAGGGGAAATTTCCGATCTGTCTGGCGGAAAATAAAATTGCAATACCCTGAAGGATGAAAGCTGAGTAGAGGAGGGGGTCAGAGTGTTGTTAATGTATCTATTATTTCGAAACTTGGATATATTCAGGGTATTGCAATTTGATTTTGATTTTTTTTTGGTTTATCTATTTATATATCCCTCATCTTATCTCTCTTTATATATATATTATATATTATATATATATATATATATATATATATATATATGAATTTAGTTGTGCATCAATATATTATTCTTGTGGACATTTTTGGTGATATTTGAAGCATAGGAATTATAAAAAGTGACAAAAAAATGACAAAACAGAGTTCTAAAAGTTCGTTGTTTTGCCCTTGGTTAACTTTATATTTCAATATTTCGGGTGACTTTCACCTTTTTCCAAGGTATGTTTTGACAACAGAATATAACTTAATAGGAATAAAATAAAAATAAACGGGGAAAAATCAATGAGATAGTATTTTGGCGTTGTTTAGCCATTACTTTTGTTTGAAAAAATTGTGTGACGTATCTCACGTATTATTTATTCGAAAATCAGCTTGGACTATAACGTAAAAGTCATCGCGCATCATAATGAAAATTGAAATAAATAGAAATAAAATTTGCAAAACAACATCAAAGAATTAACATATGGTCTCGCTAGGTCGTACCTCCAGTTTTTCCATATATACGCAACCATCCGCACGAGCAGGATGTGACACAAGGTAAATTTCTTAAGCGGAGTTCAACGGTTTGAATTCAGAGTATTCTTCTTCTAACCGGTTTGCCTAACAAGGTTAAGAGCCCAGTCTGCCTACTATTTATCCATAGCTGAGAGAGAGAGAGAGAGAGAGAGAGTAGGATTCATACTTTCCAATGGTATTAGCCTAAGTGAAATGCAATTACCCATCCAGGATTTGACTTTGGGTGACGAATCATTTCCCATGACTTTACCATAACACCACGGGGGCTTATAGTTAAATATATTGGGTTCAAATCACTTTTCCGATATTATAATATGCATTTATGCAGATTTTTTATATATACATTTGCATACTCTATGTATATATACGCGTAGTTGTGATAACTAGTAAAGGTCACTTGCTTTGGGGTCATGTATTAAGTTGAGTGGTCTGCTGGCAGGTAGTATGGAATGTCTTTTTGTGTTTGTTTTGCGTATGGGAATTTATATCTCCAATGGGATTAGGGTGGAAAGGTTTCCTCTTGTTGTGCCAGCGTTTGTTTTTGTGGAGGGTTTATAATGATATATTATTATATATTATATATATATATATATTATCTGGTATTCTGTGCCCTTTAACTTGGTAAAGCAACTGGTCTAAAAGAAAGAAAAACTGTATTCAAACCCGTGGAGTGTTGTTCGTATCTGTCCCTCCTCCACTCTCTCTCTCTCTCTCCTATATATATAATTTATATATTATATTAAAAATGTGGGGTGTGTGTTTTGTGGGTGTGTGTGTGTGTGTGTGTGTATGTTTGTGTGTGTGACAACATCCGGTTGCACTCGCTGCACTTCGTTGCACAATGTTATGACCAAGTTGTGATATTCTGTGTGGCCGATTCAAAGGGACGAGTCAGAGACAAGTTCACAGGTTTTATTAAAAAAGCAACAAAGTCTGAATAACAGGATGCCGTGATGAGAGGAAGTTGTGACATTCTGTACAGTAATGAAGTGGAATAGTTATATTTAGGTTTTGTGTCAGCTGGAAGAAGTTGTTTTTAACTCTAAGCGATTACTGGCTTACTGATATGGGTCTAGCTATTCAAGATACTGCTACGAGGAAACGCTCCACTGTCCAAGGTATGATCTGAAACTCTCTCAAGGGTGGAGCTAACTGGAATATATATAAAATTCCACCCAGCACATCCACACGAGACGACCACCAGAATGATCTCAGACTTGTTGTCTGCGATTTCTTAAATTAAGATTACTTTTTTTTGCAAGTATTGGTCCCCAATATTCCGACAATTGATTTTCCTCAAAAATATTTTTCATAAAACAGCCTTTTCTTTATCTGATACTAAGATATTATGTTAACTAGCTTAACTTAATGGTAGCCCGTTCATTTTCTTAAATTCACATCTTAACATCTACTTTGTTCTATCACGCACAGCACATGAATCCATCTGTGCCACAACGCTTGGGTCATAATGAGGCAGAACGGGTTATTTGGCTTAATAATGCCAGTCTAACAGAAGGAATATGCGATTCACCTAGTTTATATGGTAGGCGGGTTAGCTAATACCTGTGCATTTGTGTCTCCTAGCAGTAGGCAGTTAAAGCTGTTACTTCATAGGATCCTTGATAGATGCCTAATACTGCCTTTTGTTTAGAGGAGTGATTTGGGTTTTCGATGAAATTCAGGAATATACTGATTCTTTCTTTTTTTTATTTCCTTTCCTTTTTGACACGTCCTTTCTCTTTTGCATCTCTCTTCTCTTCTTTCTCTTCTCTTCTCACTCACTCATCACCCCCACTTCTCTCTCTCTCTTCTCTCTCTCAGTTATTTATCTCCCTTTTCTCTATTCTTCTGTCTTTAGTCTCGTTCGTCTCTCTCTCTCTTCTCTTTCTCTGTTTTCTTCTTTTATATCTTTTTTCTCTATTTCTCTTCTCTCCCAATTTGTCTTTTCGTCTTCTTCTTTCTCTCTCTCTCATCTTGTTTATTTATAATCTTCTTCTCTCTCTATCTATCTTTTCTGTCCATTTATATCTCTGCTCTTCCTCTCTTCTTCTCTCCTCTCTCTCTTCTGTCTCTCTCTCTCTCTCTTCTGTCATTTATATTCCTTCACTCGCTGCCATGGCAACGTCAATTGTTGCAGAGATTTGGTTTCTGCTAAAATGATGAAAATCTCTTCTCACTGCCGCGAGAAGAGGGCAATGAAAGAGATTTCAAATTGACAGCATGAGAACGAAACTTTCTCAGATAATGCGATCACCACGGCCGCCGCAAAATGACATTTTGCACCATTTCGATGAGAAAAAGGGGAATGAGAACGTGGCCAGGATTGGGCAGGATTATGGAAAAAGAGCGCATCAAGACAATGGATTAGTTTCTCTTAAACAAAAGGGAAAATTCTCTACATAATTGATCGACGTCAAAATGGTTTATAATTTAAGAAGTATGGAGAATGATCATGAAATGTACAGCTCTGAATAGACAGAATTTGTAAATAATCCCCCTAATTCAATTTGTATTGTCTCTTATTCTTATTTTACTTATTCGTATATACTATATAGTATTTTAGTGATATATAATTATATATTATATATATATATTAATATTAATATATATATATACTTGTAGAAAAAAGTGGGGCTAGTAGGATGCAATCGTTAACATCTCGCTAGGATCCAGGTTACCAATGTTACGGAAATATTGAGCGAACTCGGCAACACGCAACAAGCACACACACACACAAACACACACACACCATATTATATATTATTATATATATACTGGATAGATACATAGATAGATAAGACTCTAACTCCATCAGCATGGATATGCCAATCCATAGAGTGATAAAATCACAAAGTTGGTTGGTATCTGAGATACTGCTGGACTCTCTGGCTTTTAGTGGTAGCAATGCTCAGTACTTAACCTGTGAACAAGAGTCATCATCTAATGAAATCTTGTTGAAGCAATGTTGCTGTGAGTCACTGTATGAAGTTATATTATATATATATATATTATATATATATATATATATTTATTATTATATTATTTTATTATTAATTTTTTTTTTTTTTTTTTTTTTTTTTTTTTTATTATTATTCATTATTATTATTATTATTATTCATTTCTTCGTAGTGAAACCACAGTTAATCAGTTTTCAATCAAAACAAATTTCAAGCTGATATGCTGGTTAAAAATTGAAAAAGACCATTTACTCATTCTTTCTGAAAATAATGCAATCAGCATCGTATGTAGTGGGCCAAAAGAGTAAAAGATCGAGGGGGTTTGCGAAGTTATATATTTAATAGTGCTCAATAGCTAAGTAGAACTATTTATAAGGACCTTAATGAGCTGACACTATCTCATTAGTTTTAACGATGAATGGTCATCAAAATTCTTCTGACTAATATATATATTATTATATAGTATATATTTTTTTTTATATATATATATATTATATTTATATATTATGTGTGTGTGTGTGTGATGTGTGGTGTGATTTGAAAATGGAAAGAATACCGAGGTATGGTAGAAAGGAAAAATAAACAAAGGAAAGAAAATACTGATGGATAAAATAGATCTATTTTACTAACAGGTGTTTCGGGCAGGAGTTTTGTTCTAATGTACACATGTATTCTATTTATTACTATTTTACTATAAATAAAATAAGTATTTTTCTCTTACAATATCAATAATTGTAGTTTTCAATTTTATTATTTTATTTTATATTAAATAATATAATACGATACATGTGTAATAGAACAAACTCCTGGGACAACTATTAGTAAAATGAATGCTATTTTATCCCATTCAGTATTATTTCTTTCTTTATTTTTTTTTCCTTTCAACACACACACAAACACACACACAACACACACACACACCACACACACATCTATATGTATAATTATGCAAATATTTCGATTGTGAATGCGTGTTATATGTATGCCCTGTTTTGTGTGCTTGTACAGGCTCGGATCCAATCGTATTACCAGACAAAGGTCGATTTCAAGAACACTCTTGAGGGTCCGTTACTGGATTGTCTTGATAAACTGTGAGAATATTCACATCTCGCAGTTGTGTTTAGGGCAAGTGGAGTTAATTTTTCCGGTGATTAAACACGTCATCAAATACTTTATTGATTTATTGGTATTGCATTTGGGCGGAAATACATGTACGATGCCCTCCTCTAATTCCGTTTAATTATTATAATGATTTTACTCAGAACAATAAAAATTTCAGCAAGATACGAAGTTAAAGCAGCGATAGTGCATGTTCAGTACTTAGATGGGTTGACATATTAGCAGCATAAAGATACTGTAAAAACCGAATATTTAAATAAATTTAAATTTAACGTTAAATAACGGCAGTAAGGGTTGATATGTCGTAACAAAAGCTCACGACAACCGAAAGATTTATAAAATGTGCGAATTACATCCACTTCCAACTGGCGCCACTATTTTTCGGCTTGGTCTTTACCAACGATATCTCCACAGAAGGGTAGAATTATATTATATTATTATTATATTATATAATATTCGGGCATATTACGAAGAGAATAAAATATATAATGAAAAATAAATTCAAATATATATATTATATATATATATATAATATATATATATATATATAGATATATAAATTAAGAGGAGAGAGAGAGAGAGAGAGAGTACCACAAGGGACATCTATAAGTTTTATAAAACCTGCCAATTAATTTCTTAGCCTTGAATATTTTCTGTAAATTCCACTATAATATTTCAAAGAATGTTGTGGTTGTTTTAGCTGGATCAACACTGAAGCTGCATTGATAGACAGAATTGAAACAATTTAATGAAACGTATAAGTTGCAGCATAGTGCAACAGGTGCACAGGTGCACTGTCATGGTGAATCAGCCATTAACCCGTGAACTTACATGTCTCTTTGTGGAAGATTGGAATCTTTAAACCTAGAATGACCACCGTTTCAAGATGGAAATTCTGAATTCAGACCTGGTTAAATTCTGCTTAAAAATTGACCTTGTGGTACATTCTGTTTCTGTGGAAGGAGTTGGGCCAAAAATACACATCTGCTCGTTTATAACACACACCATCTCATCGGTGATGTGCCGTCTTTGAGCAATAATAGTTGATCATACTTTCCCTGAAAAAAAACACAAGCGCTTATATTAGTTTCTTCTCCAAATAGAAAACACTAGGTTCTTTATTTTTCGGGGATTATCTTATACTCGTATATTGAAAAACGATATTTACGGAGTTTAGAAACTTTTGAAATTTCTAAAATAAACAGAAATTACGAAAAACGATCTACATTCATGTATCATTAAACATGTTCTTTTGTTATTCATTTAACGACAATTCATTAAAAAATAATCATATCATCTCTGGAATGCCACTCTCAACTAGGGTTATTTTTAAGGGGAGGGATTATATTAAGATCACATGAAAAATGAAACTAGTCTTATTGTGTAGGTTCTATTTTCGGTGAAGCGCAAGTTATTTTAGATTTTAAAAGCATTCTTATGTTGACACACAGTCTTTTTATCAATAACCAAAATGGAAAAGAGGGAACGTGTAAAAATTGCAACTCTTTTGAGGAAACGAAAACCATTATTTATTGGAAACAGTCTCCAGGACCTAACTATAGATGATTATCGATTCAATATAAAAATTCTGATTCTTCTGATAAGATAAAGTGAGATTCTCGCCAGCGGTAACCGTGTCAGTCTACTGTAGGCGCCACCTTTTTCTTGTTAAGGAAGATATTTCCCCTACAAGAAAGTTGACTTCGTCCAACGAAAAACATAAATAACACAAATTATTACGAGGGTATTAGTCGATTGCCTAGATGTAGCTAGTCATTTATAGAGATTTAAATACTGTTGTTAAAGAGCTGCGCGTTGGACTCTATCGTGTTTTAACATCATTTGTAATAAAGGTTAATAAAACCTATATGTCAACTTTCTCCGAATTCAATGTGTTATTGATAACTCAGACTCAACACATTTAACTCTAATGAAACGTTTTAGAAAGGAAAGCGCAATGGAACTAAACGTATAATGGCGTTCTGCTTGAACAAATCTTCGAGACAACACCCCACGAAAAACGCAGTTGTACGGCAATTTTGCTCTAATTTCATAAAAAATCCAAGTAAGACGAAATAGCATTTTAGCGACATGCTGAAGAAGCAGATCGAATTTACTGTTGGTGAGAGGAGAAAGAGACATGAGAATCCGTTCGTGTCAGCATGACTGGATTGATCATGAGATATTTCATAACATATTTCAAATCACAGAGCATTCAATTTCGTAAAGTTTAGTACAATTTCCTATTTACCGATTGTTTGAAGGGGAATAGAAGACGAATATCTTCACCAAGAGATTTAGCACTAAGGAAATGCAAAACTACCTCAACTGGAATTGAACTCGCGGCCACGAAGACAATTAATTGTGATAAAGGGGTATCCAAATTCCCTAGAGCTCCAGCACTGGAACCTCACATCAGATAGAGTTTAATATCATACTCAGGACACCTCTTAACCCAATATATGATAAAAATAAGTCGAAGCTTGCCCAAACGGCATTTGTGTTAGGACAAATATATAGGTGCTATGGCTTGATTGTGACCATCGATTGATCGGAGGGAGCTTTCTCGGCCACCCGTCTAGCCTAAGTAAGAGCTAAAGTAGAGTGCTGCAGTAATGGGCTGTTCGTCCACCAGGATTCCGTCTTTAAGCATCTCGGTTCACCATTTCATGGTCACCAGTGGCCCATTGGGGAGGGGGGTCTNTCACCGGATCCAGCCCCACATATATTTTAAATCCCTCATTTTTTTGCAATTAATGCTAGATAACGCTAGATTTTGCATTCTCAGCTAACATTGTCGAATGTCATGGGATGTCTGATGTTTCTAGTATTCCTTACTGCCACGGTTCCTCCGTTACGTCATCATGCACGTATTTTCCGGTAGCTGGCATCTTACTAAAAAGCAGCAAGGCACCGAGAATTAATTTCTTTGACCCGCCAGCAGTTACTATGTAGGCATATCAAGCTAATGTTCGTGTCCATATGAAGATGATGGGACTTTGTGTCATCCGTATCAGTACATGGAGCCTTGTTCACCCTCCCGACTTCAGATAGAGGTAACACGAGTTGCGTCTTTTCTTAACGGGACCGGGGGTGGGGCTCGGCCTATGAAATTAGGTGCAGTAATGGTATGACGAGAAGTCCTTTCAAACTTCATTTTAGTATTATACTTTATTCGTATCACACATACCTCGAAACTTACTCTCATCTCAAGTTATTGTTGCTTCATAGGCACATTCCATTCTTATAACAACAGCTGTATATAGGAGACGACTAATTCCGTATGTATCGGTGTCTATCTCTGATGTTTGTGTAGTTCGTAAGAATTAGTTCTAACTTCTGCTCAGCGCAATTAAAACTATCCTGTGCATCACTTTCACGTCGGTTTTGTTCTAATTGCAACCAACCAGCGCGTGGTGTAATGGTTAAAGTCATGGAAATGGACTCGTCGCCCCGAGTTCAAATCCTGGGACGTTCATATCACTTACGCAATACCCTGGGAAAGTATGAATGCTACTCTCCCTCCACTTGGTAAATAGAGGAGCAGGACTGGACTCTTTAACCTTGGTTAGGCAACCAGTGGAGAAGAAACTCTGACATTCAACAGCTGTTGAACACCCGCTAAGACAATTGGAACCTTGTTCAGATCTGCCTCTCGGAGGGTTGTAAATATATATATGCAAGCCAACCATATTCCTGCCAATGTGCTTCAATAATTGTGTGGAAAGATTGTATATATCAACTCATTCCTTTCGCATATATGAGAAAATAGTAAGATCCGAAGGGGCTCTTTACGAACCTTGTATAGCAAGCACTGTCTAGGGGAAGGGATAACGTCTAAATTCAACCTGTTAAATCCACTTAAAGACTCTACGCGTGTGGAGGTGGGTAAGTTCATAAAACCGTAATTTGATATTCCACGGTGATAGCCTTCGTAAATATTGCTGAGCTTATGCTAAGTAACGCTACAAAGCACAGAGAGAACCAAAAAAAAATGACGAGCAAAAACTGACTCTCTTAGTATGAAATCTGTGAAGTAAACTTTATCGCTTTTTTTCTACCAAATCTTCGTATCAGAATACAGGTGGATAAGTTCTGGACGTAATGTCTATGTATCTGAAATCCGACATCGAGAGAGCGAATTCGAACCCCCCAGTCCGTCCTACTTATTTTCACACCGGCGAGACTGATCTCACGCGGAAAGGTAATGAACCCTTTCATCCGCCTAGCTATGGGGTAAAAAATTATTAGCCACTAGCAGTTCTTGCGATCCGATACTTTGACAATCAAAATAACGCGCACGAAAAGGTAGATATGTCCTATGTTAAAGTAAAACAAAAACTGTGTTATTATTATTCCTCAGTCTCATTTCTGAGGCGGTGAAGTCTGCGAACAATGGATTACTAATGTGATGAAATTAGTGTGGTATTCTCTGGTCTTTATCTTTCCAATTGTTCAGATTTCTGGTGAAGACAAAAAAACGCTTATATTGTGTTCTTAAGGGTAGTTAATTTCATATCCTTTATTTCTCTTTTGGTTTGCCGAGAAGTATTGGGCTTGCTGTTGAAGTCATCATAAGATTAATCCCTTTCTTACACAAGAATAGAAAGATGAAATGAAGAAACAGAAGAGTAGGATAATCCATCGTTGTTGATTTTTTTAGACACAAAATATAGCAGACCAGTAACAGAAGACGGTTTGTTGCTGTGTCGTCTTCTCTATCATCAACTGAATGATGATCTGATACATATGGTCAAATAGAGAGAGTTGGGTTGATTTTAGTACCATTGCGGCAACGTGTAGGATTATCTATATGGCATAGTAAGTTAAGGAATCACGTTCATTATATACTTATATATTTGCTATTTTTGTGTGTATTGTTCACACTACTAGTAATGATTAGATAAATGATTCCATATTCATTCTGATACAATTAATTTGCTCACAGTTGGTAATGGTCACAATTCTAAATATTAGTATAGTATATATAATATATTATATAATGTGTGATCTGAGTAGTGTGTGTCGTGTGTGGTGTGTCTGTGTTGTGTGTGGTCTGACACAATTATTGCATTTCATCTCCAGATAGACTATAATATCTAGTTTTTTGTGCCCTGGAAGTTACAGTGCTCAGGTCCTAGTGACTGTGAGTCCAATGTTTGAAAAACATTCTCCCGACCACAAGAGTCGCATTTGAAGTCTGTCCCGAAGTGTTCGTGTGTCCGGTTCTTGTGTTGCCATATGTTCTCTGACTCTACTTCATGGTGTTGCCGCAGAGTGACTTTCAGACATTGATACACATGCCTCTACAGAGAGCCTGCCGCCACCGAGGGTGGTCTTTCTTTTTCTTTACACAATATATGCTAATATATATATACTATATATGATATATATATATGTATATATATATATATATAATAATATTATATATAAGCGGAATTATTAAGTTTTATTCTTTTTTAATGGCATTCAACTTGTGGGTTATTAATACCAAGATCATATACTTGTAGGAAGAACAGTGTGGAACTATATAACATATCTGGGGGGCTGGGCGTGTGATGAGGGTTCAGAACGCTTGTCAGTTCATTAGTCGAAAGTGCAACATATTAGGAGCGAAACTGGAGTTTTGAGACACTCGCTACTACTCTATCGCAGTCGAGAACATTAGAGCCCATTTGTAAGGACAAATTCTCTGTTGATGCATTTTGTTAGGAATTCTTAAATCGAGTCATGTATGCGGCCAGGCTGGGAACACAAAGCCAAGCTGATGTCGCGTCTACCAAAAGGTGCATGGGCATAGTTTTTACTTTAGTCCTCCAATCGATTTGCTACAGAACCAATTGTTGGCTGATTCATGCAGGCGCCCAGGCGGTTAAAATATAGTTAACTGATGGTTAACCTAGAATGGCAGCCGTCAGGTATTGTACCAAGAATAAATGGAAAATTCCATCCCCACTAGTAATTCTCAAATTATCGCCCCAATAATTTTGTATCGGGTACAGTCGCTGACTTCAATACGAGTAGTAATCTAAACTGTTATATGGTATATTACCCTACTAGACCTATAGTCGGAGATGGCGCCGATCGGTTACTAATAAGTAACGGAACAATTTCTGGTGTTACGGAAGCCAAGCGAGTCAACTCGTAACTTCTATTGTCGACACGAGTTCCTACATTTTCTTTACTGTAATTGTCTACTCTGTTTGTTAATTACATTTCCTACATTTTGTTACCCGTTGTTTGGTTCTTATTTGACCCACTTAAACCCCCACATACAAGTATGTAATTTCTAAAAATTAGGAGAATCATCTTTCCCTGTGGCCAAAAATTAAATAAAAAAATCTCAATAAGAATTTGGTACACTCTAGGAAGGCGGATAGTGGCTGAAAGTTTTGGTAATAAGAAATGTAACCGAAATAATCTGCTCATTAATCAGAAAATCTCTTTGAATGATTCATTATTATTCATCAAAATCGATTTAGTCTGAAATGACCAAAAGTAATTGGTCACTTTATTGAATGGTAATCAATACAAAAGGAACATTTGCCTCTTGCCCACTCCCATCCCGCATCCCTCCCTTGCCTCCCCCTTCCGCCTTTCGCTCCTCCTCATTCAGAATAATGAATTCACTAACTAACTATCATGAAAGTTCATATGATGAACATCAGATCTGCTGTTGAGACGTTTTTGGACGTCAATGGATCCAAACACTGCAACAGTCCGAGTTTCAACCTGGTAGCGAACTGTTTGCATTTCACATAGCGAATATATCTTCGGAAAGCTATGCATCACAATCTTACTCCATAATGGTATATAGTATGGGAATCGGCTGTTTAACGTTGGTTATATGGCAACAGTCTAGAAGAAATTACAACCTTTAAACTTTCGTTGACCTTGAGTCATCCTAACTCGTGCGAAGGAGTCGTAAAATAAGTATCTGTTGTTGATCGACATTGTATTCTACCAAGCCCTACAACACCGGATGGAAGAAGTGTCGAAATATCCATTAGCAAACCAACAACCCTATTTAGATAATACCAAGGGCAATATTCTCCCTACCACCATTGTACAAACCGTGAAATTCTAAGTAACGATCTTAGTGCCATAATTATATTTATTCTTAGGCTTTTATACTCTCTACCTATAATACCCATCCAGCTCTTTTTAGCAAATTTTTCTATTTCATATAATATATTATATAATATATATATATATATATATAATATATATATGAAATATCGGTGAGGAAATTAATTGACATATGAGGAAGAGCAATATTTCAAAAATATAAAAAACAGGATTTTTTCCCCTGATCGTAAAATCCTGTGTTTGGTTATATTCTCTGAGAATGTGTTTCTTCTCATATAAATACATAATACTATATACACTATATCTATACTTCTACCTCACCTTCCATATATCTCACCTTTCCATAGAAACTAGTGCTGCAAACACACACTTCCTCAAGATCAACCTCCAACCCCCCTCGGTGCCTAGGCATGGCCAGGTCAACAACCGATCATGCACTATTATATACCTACCACTACATATAGCTGCTGTGGTGTGTGCGTGTGTGAGAGAGTGGTGTTCTGTGTAAGATGTGTTTTGTTGTTTGTGTGATGTTCGTCGTGCTGCTGTGTGTGCTGCTGCGTTTCGTGTGAGCAGAGCACAAGAAAGAGAGAGAAAGAGAGAGAGAAAGAGAGAATAGAGAGAGAAGGAAAATCGAGGGGGAAAATTAATGTAACACATAATTCAAAATGAATAAACTATATAGTACTACTACCCTCAGAGTACCATACCACAGTCTCGTGTGCGCCCCCACGTCTCATCAATTCCTGTATATCTATCATCAAACGCACATCTACACACACACACACACACCACCACCTACACCACACACCAACAAATATATATATGCCCGCCGCCAGCCAGCGAGTGTGTCCCGCTGTGATTGATACATAGACTTATAAAAAAGATTAACCGCACTGATTAGATAGGTAGATAAAACCACCCGAATGAATTAAATATCCTTACGATAGATAGACCTTGATTGATCTGACTTGATCTGATTGCATAGATACATACGATAGATAGAATAGATAGATAGATAGATTGACTGCATAGATAGATAGATTGATTGATAGATAGAGAGATAGAATACCGATAGATAGATTGTGATTTGATGCACTAGATAGAAAGATAGATAGACTGATCATATACCACTAATATACTCTATATACCTATATATATATATCATTATTGATTGATTCGTTGATTGGATGTGATAGATAGATAGGATTGAAGTAGCTAGATAGATAGATAGATAGATGATTGATAGATCAACTATGTCTTATACGATAAGCTAGGATGACAGACTTTCTGATGTTTGCGCCGCGACAAATTTCCTTCTCCGACTCAACCAGGAAAATGAAGGATCATATGGCACACATTCTCTAGTCGCATCAGAAATGCGTGACATGACAAGGCAAAAGCGATTTGTGTTTTCCCTTTTTTTCTCTTCTTCTAGCACAATGAATCTTTCTTATTTGACGAATCGTTCCCTTCGGCACACAACATGACAACACCGGAAGAATTATGAGAAGTCTATCAACAACGATTGTTATTTGGACAGCCACGACACAACAACAGCACACCGAAACTGTTACAAGCTGCACATCTGAATAAACAAACCACTCACCCATAGTACCTCTCGTTTATGTCTAAAGCGCCACGCTCCTTATACACCACACACACCCATACACACACACACCCTATATACTATATATAATATATTCATCCGCAGACAGTCACGTTTTGACACTATTACGCTTCTCGGTACCGGCTAGACCGGTATAGTATAGTCTTGTTTTTTAAGTCCTCTCTCTCTCTCTCTCTCTGCTTATACTATCATACTAGTACGTATACTATACCTATACTATATTATATATCCACTATATACCCTATATATATAAACAATTTGACAACAAGCACAGCCTCATCAACAATCGCGTCGACTGTTTCTCTTCACCAACCTGCAGTGTCTTCAATCTCGTTCAGATAGATCTTCATCAGAGCTCTCTGTTAATTTGAGGAAAAATACCCAGTTTATCAAAGAGAATAAGGAGACTGCGTCGACTATCCTATATCACCTGCTACTATACTACTTGTGTATGTTACTGTTCTTGTGAACGTTTGTTTGTTGTCTTTTTAAAGGCAGATTGAAAAAAGAACACAAACACCCAAAAAACAGACAAAAATCAATCATTTTTATTATACTCTGTAACCGCTTTTCTCTGTCTCCTGCTTCTATATCTATTCTCGTATTTTGGGTGAACTTCAACCCTTTTTCAAGTATATCAGAACCGAAGACTACAGGAGAACAAAAATGAAATGTTTATAGAGGGCAAAAAAGTAATTAAATAAATTATATATACACGCTACTCTCTTTTGTACATCCCGGCGATACTAGACTGGCTAATACACATGCTCCCTCCTTTCTTTACTTTAAGCGTTTCTCAAACCCCAATTCCCACCTGCTTGTAGTGCTTTATCTCGTTTCGGTGCGAGTTTTATCGTTCTGGCACGTTTTTTGTGGTTTACTCCTCAGTTACAACAAATCCTCGTATATCAACCCAACGATACTCCCTGAGGACACCCAGCGCAACACTGCGCTTCGAAAGCCGCTTGGGTACAGACAACATACTCCGCCGTCTTCTTTCACCATCTACCTATCATGCCTCCGACACAGAAAAACAATCCGACCCATTTTTACATCTCTACTCCCCTGCACAATCCATCCAACTTTCCGCTGTTCCTTAACAATCACCTCGCTTAATATACATCCCGTTCGCCACACCATATCTCCCACCACTCTACCCTCCATATACTACCCTACCCTGCCTCTTCTCTCTCTCTCCTCGCCCGCCACCCCCACCCCCCGGGCCACCAGACCCCTACACGTGAGAACACTGCACCGTTCTCACTATACTAACCGTCGCGAGACACCGCACTGGACACGCCGGAGCACTGTTCCGTAACGCACAAGCGCTACCTCCAGCTACACTCGTACATCTCAACCTGTCAACACACTCTGTCTTATTTATACCACCATCTCGACTTGACTTCTTTTTACTAGTTGGGACTAACATCACAACAATATAGCATTCAAGAATGGACTGTTCACGCTGGCTGAACTTTCCTTGTCTTAAAAATCGAAATGGTCTTACAAAAATCGCTACCAATCAACAAATCTGGAAGAGTCATGACAGATGGTAAAGAAAGCAGAGAAAGACAGTAGTGAGAACGTGAACTAACGAGATCTCGTTTGAGAAATCAAGATCTGACCGAAATTGGACAGATCGAGACGGACCCGGTGGTATAGATAAATGAAGACGATTAGAAAAGACTCATCCTAAATTCCCTGAGCGAATAAGCAGATTACACGTGACATTTTCCGTCTGTCGATGAGAGAATCTGAAGCTAATCTTGATACTCGGCTGTTAAGTAACCGCAACTTTGGTAAGTAAGAGAAACTATGATATAATATATAATATATATATTATTATATATATATATAATTATATATAGTATATATAAACTAACACATCGGAAAGAGCGGGAAAAATTGTGCTAGAGGAAATGAATCTCATTTTTGGATTGTATTGGATTAACTACTCCCAATGAGAGACTTTCGCGATGCAGAATACAATTGTTACTAACTGCGGGTCTGATATATGAAACAAGAAATTCGAAAATGTCTGGAAGAATCGTTGCTGGAAGATTGACATATTATAATGCGATGAGAAAATACAGAGAAAAAAACTTGTGAAAAGTATTTAGTCCTGGTGTAAAATCACAAATGTTGGTATCAAGTTGCTAAGTCGTATAAAAATGACACAATCCCAGTTCAGCAATTAAATCTAAAAAGAACAAACGTTAGTTAAATGTTCAATCAAGAAATAAACTGGTAAAAATGGTTCTTATTCACAATGATTATCAATAGTCCGAACAAAAAATGATTATACTAATGAGTTTCGAATCAAAAAATCCAAAACAGTTTCAAGTTCAAATTGAAGTAAATTCCAATAATAAATCCTACATGTTGCAAGATATTCTTTTCTAAAAGGAGACATCGGCGATTAAATGGTTTAGGTGAGTAATTTTTTAAAATAGCAATTAAACGAACTTTTCCCAGAATGCATATGTTGTTGTTTTTCATACTCAGACAGGAAGTGTTGAATGGTTAATACGCCAACAATAAATCCACAGTTAATCGATACCTTTTATTATATATTGATAAATAATATATATATATATATCTATATTATGATAACAACCTTCCGCCGAAGATTATGCGACAGCAAGGTCATTTCTTAAACGGAGTTTACCAGGTTGAATTCATGTTTTCCTCTCCTAGACTGGTTATCTAACCAACGGTTAAAGCCCATCTGCCCTGCTATTTACTCTCATAGCTAGTAGGAAGAGTAACCACCTTCATATATTTATATATATATAGTATATATATTATTAGTATATATAATATATATAACAGTTAAACCTAATGAGTCGGATATACTACTATATCAATTTCGCTTAGTAGCTCATCAGGGCACAGAATCTGACTCAATAAATTATATATAGGTAATATATATACTAGACAGAACGTCACCCGTTGGGCCCATGGAGCTCTGGGTAAATAATTTGGATTAGGAAAGTGAGGGGAAGTTTGACCTAATTTAACTACGGGCTAGCTGCTTCTGAAACGTACCAACAAATTATTATTTCATGCTCTCTTAAATTTCTCTCTTTAAACTCCACCTGAGTAAACTAACATATATACAAGGAGGTAATCAAGGATATATTATAGAAGGGGAAAGTGACTGAATGTGAGTCATAGCCGGCCAGGTTTGGACTTAATTTGCAAATTAAGTTAATTTAGCAACCAATTAAAGTGAATTCTTTTCAGCAATAACATCCTAGAAGTAAAGAATAATTTGATATGAATTTGTGTCATTAAACTAAATAGGAAAAAAAGACTTTGGCAACAAAAAATCATTGATTCACTCAGCTTTAGTATAAAAAAGATATTACTTCTGCAAATAATTATAGAATTAACATACTTAGAGATGTTGTTTCTTGTTTTTTTTTTAAACCACTTAATCAATCAAAATAAACGACCAAACAACAAACAAATCAAATCATCAATAACCATTACCCGCTTGTGGCAACTTATGCTGAGAAAAGATCTTTAATGTATAATTCATGTCAAAAGTACAACCAAACAAGAAACCGAGACAATTTTTCCCCATTTTGACAATGAACATAGAAAGTAGAAAATTTTGACAAGAATGAAAGTAGATAAAAAAATCTCAACAGCTAAAATTGTTTTTTGAAACTTGACGTGGTCGTCCCTGACAGTGTCATTTGATTTTGAAATAAGAATTCACAAATCGGGAAAGTTAAGTGTTTTCTTTTCAGTTTGGTCAACATAGTTTAGAGCCGAGAGAAAATAAGCCTTTATCAGATCAGAGATAATTATAATATGATTGAGATATTCACGATATGTAGTGGATTGTTTACACTCGGCTACTCACTGCTGAATATATCGAACTCACACATTTGGTCGGATTTGTCAGTGCTAAGAGAAAACTTAATTTACAATGATTGTCGACATCAGATAAAACGAAGAGTTCACAATCTTCTCTTCTTTTTTACTTAAAGGAGATACGAAACCGTCATCGATATTCAAGGGAATCAAAACAAAATTAATTATTTATTTTTTTATTTATTTAATCTATGAGGACTCTTTTGCAATCGATCAGTCTTGTTTCAACCACGCATGATTCGGGCTTTTCCTAAAACTTACGTTGAGATTAATGACCTTTTAGCTGCCATGACGTGGATCCCGCCAAGATAATGCTGGTAGTATGGCAGTAGGCGGGTTGAACCTTGACCCAATAAATAGCATTTTTGGCTTGATGGTTATCTGAATTTAGTTTTGTGTTTCTAGACAAGTGCACAGTCAAGCTAGCTGATCCACTCTGCCTTATGGATTTATCCTTGCTGCAATGACATGAAGGGGGGGGGGTTTGAAATGCATAACAGCATCGGCTGCAATTGTAAAGCTCGGTTGCCGATACTATCCAACCATTATGCAACAACACCACCCGTTGTCGAATAGACGTCCGGAATTACGACAAAAAATATAACATCTAAACAAGCATAATACCTTTTATGCGAGGAGACTTCATCGATGGTTTAATGGTTATAAGGCTAGTCGATCGCAGATTCTTGACTACTGAAATCGAGCTCAATCCCAGCTGGATTCGCCTTATCCTATCCATGGTGAACGATTGGGTAAAGAACCTCTGTTTAAAATTCGAGAAATTTTTATAATAAATGATAATTGTCAGTACAGAATTAACTCCTTGATTTGTTTTCGGCATAGTCAATATTGTTTACAGATTTCTTTCTCACTAGGATTAAAATTAATGCCAAAAATGAATGAAACATAATTTTTCTGTACTATGAAAAGAAAGGATTAAATACGTCACTAAAATCATTTGTTCTACATTCTTTGGTTTATTTATGATAAACGAGTTCAATATCATTGAATAGAGCGCTATTCCAAGTTAGGATATGGAAACAAATAAAGGCTTGGTTTAATAATCACTTGATCCTTTGACTTTCTTGTCTTACAGCTAACTATCCTTCTAGACACCGACGAAATAGTAGTACTATATAGATACAGAGCTTGCCACAGAGATCAAAGCACTCGCACCTCCGAAAGAGATAAATGATTGAAACACGAGTACCATATCTCGGACAGGAGAGAATGTATAAAAGCAAGCTGAATTTATTTTGTATCCAGTTCAATAAGACGGTGATCTGACGAAACTAGGAGTTTTCAGATACCTGGGTGGCAATGGTACCATAATCACTTAATAACCGATTTTAAGCTTTTGTCTTACTATATATATATATTATATATAATAATATATATAAGTTATATATAGAGCTGGATCAATTTAAAATCCGTACCTGATACATGAAGATGAATTTCGATCTGAAGATGGTGTATATATAAGCAGAAGAAAGCGATTAGACTAAAAATCGTATATAACCAATGCATTTCTTTTTCTCTTCCTAATAGGCTACCGACTTATTGATCCTTGTACATATTGTTTATAAATAAAGCCCGTTGCTGACACAGTACAGAAGATTTCGATTGACAATTTTCTTAGTATATGTTTAATTGACAGATAAATATCAAGCGTTAAATTAATGCTCAACAAAGAAAATCAAATGACAAAGGCAAATTGTTAGTTTTGGTTTGGTTTGTTTTGGTGCTCTTCCCATATGGGATCATGAGCCCGGAAGGTTGGATTATAATATTGAATCTACTATCATGTGCATGTGATCTACTAGGAAAAAAAAAGACAGACTCGGAGATTGTATTACCCTTTAGGATCCATCCATTAGAATTAAGCCGTATTCCACTAAGAGCATGGAAATATTCCGTGATAAACACACCCACAAAAATATAAATATAAGTAAATGAATGCGATTCCCTACCTTCGTAAATAAATAGACCCATAGTGATATGGACGTTAAATTTAATCGATCAGAATAAGCCTGCAGTCATGATTAATGTTGACTTATTTTTTGTGGCCTTTCCTTTCGGCTTCAGCTATAGATCGCTTGTCCAGCGAATCCTTTTGTTGACAGAGCGCTGATCCTTTAGCAGAAGAATCATTTGGTATCCCAATCTTGCAGGTCCTTCCAAATGATTTTTCAGTATCAGCTGATTAAAGTAGGTTAACAGCATGCAGGCTGTTGATTGCCGAGTTTTAAAACACGTGACTTCGCTTAGTCTATGAATGTTAGATTGTGGTATTGTAGTCCCACCTATATTATCAACATATTCCAACAATTAAAAAGCGTCGTACTTGTTACATATTAACTTTGAGGAGTCACCCAGAGTAGTTTGGATGATGCTGGACTGTGACATCATAGTAAGCGAGTTCGAACCCCAGTTGCGCTATTACGCTCAACTTTTGACTAATACTCTTGGCAAAGGTTTGAATTAAATAGTACCACTGATGTACTTCTACTGGTTGGATTTGCAAATATGAAGGTTGATTATGACACAAAATAAAGCACACAAAGTGCCTTCCAAATTGTGATTACGAATTGTTTCTAATCCAATTGTCTACCGATTGTTTACATTTATATGTGATCTACATATACTGATGCTCATTTATATGTCCCCATTTAAACTAAAGCCTAACTAACCTAACTCTGTCTTCTTTTTAGAACTGGAGTCTCGAACACGCTTATTTGATGTCACACGTCAGCACATTACCACTAGCGTCTGGGTGACTCCTCCCCAAATTGAATCATGTAAAATATGACGCTTTTTTAATTGTTGGAATATTTTGGATATATTAAGGTGTGCTAGCATATAACACCAATAAATTCATAGACAATGCGAGGTCACGTGGTTAACAACTCGGCAAATAACAGCCTGCATACGTGCTGGTGTAGACTACTTAATCGCTGATACTGAGAAACATCACATTTAAGGACCCTGCACGACTGAGGAATACCAATGTTCTTTAATCAGGATCGCGCTCTGCTAACAATAAAGATTTCCGATGGACAAAGCGATCTTGCTTGAGGCCGTAAAGAAGGCCACAAAAATCGTATGATTATAATGAAGCTGCAGGCTTATTGCTGATTATTAGACGTCATATTCAAGCCATATAGGTTTTTGTACCGAGAGTTAGGGAATGCATTCATTTACGGTTCATATTATATATTTTTTGTGTTGTTGTTTATTACGTATTGTTCCCCATGCTCTGTATGGAATACGGCTAATTCTAATGTGATGGGATCCTAAAGTGTAATACAACTCCGAGTCAGGGTGATGCTGGCAGTAATATTGCAGTGAAGGATACTTCCAACTGTGCCAGATCTTCGAAACATCTGGAGCATCACCAACAGATGAAGTTTAGTTTACCACCCAGGACGCCCAATTTGTGGATTGTCTTTACCCTCTTCAGGCGATACAATCAGTGTTTCAATAACTCCACCGGGCTTATCTATATTCCTAGATATGTGTAGATTTAAGTTATATATCCAGAGAAAATAACCTTAGTATTTTCAAACATTAAAAATACGTCGAGTTTTTACTAATAGTAAAGTAATAATTGTTTGTTTTTGTTTTGTTTGTTTTTGCTTATCAACTTTCGTAGATATAATTCCAAAGCATCCTTGAGAAGAACAGTAAATGTACTATGTTAACCCGAGCAGTGGAATGAGGGGTTTATCCCTTTCCTAAATGTATTAGTCTGCAATGAGGATAATAGCGTACTGATCAAACTCATTGACTACAAATGTCGCATGTCCAGCCCGTTAACCATTACATCAGGCTTACGGCCAAGTTACGTTGAAACACGGTCCACACAAGACATTCCAGTTAAGCACTGATGGGAGCCTCCTTCACATTACTTAGTGGGTGACAATAACGAAACAGCTAGTACTGAAGTAAATCGAATACAAAATATTTGTTTAGGCCATACTGACCCCAAAAGGGGTTGATATGCCTAAAACAAAACACCAGCCAAACAGCAGTGCTCCTAGGTTAACTTTAGAAAGTGAACGCAGGAAGCTTGGTTAATACTTAGGTAGGTGACTCATTTAAGCGAACAGCAGATACTGCGAGTAGTAGTAAACTGAATATTCAAATGAATTTGATTAAAATTAAATGACCCACAAAGGGTTGATGATGCCGTAAAACCAACAACAATTTACACCACGGGGAATGCCTTTAAGATGGAAGAGTTATTTAAACCCAACAGCAAATTAATACATTTGTCTTGACTTTCTAACATCAACCAAGAGGTTTCTGCATACCGTTCGCAACTGATGACGATTCGCCATAATCTTGTGTTTCCTTGACTCACGATGAAGACAAGAAAAAAATTCACAACTCATTTTCGTTGACGGTCATTTGCGTCTTAGAGGATAGAACAAGAAGTCTTCTAATCCTTCTTTCTTACACTTTCGAATTGTTGCTGTTGGGTTGGTTGCCTTTAACGGCATGCAATTCATTGGTATTTATGCTAAGATGTTTTTGTTTCTGATAAGATCGCCTTCCGAGTAACCTTTCATTTTGTATTGGTTTGTGCTACGTTCTTGTTAGATATATTTGTCTAACTTCATTTCATCTCTTGTGTCTTTATTCTGACTGCCTAACTCAGGCCACAATCAGTTAACATTCATGTCTTGTTGGGCATTCAATATTTTCTTAAACTCAAGGTTTTTCATATACTGTTCTATTAACCCATAGATGATACCTCTACACGGTCAGAGTGGACAGGACAATGATGAGAATGGGTGCTCCCACATTCCCAATTCCAAAACTGGAACCGTCACCACCTCAGATAGTTTTAACGTCATTTCGAGGACATGTAGACCCGCGTCAGCCTTCTAGCACATATGAGAGAAAAGGGGTTTGGGGCTTGCCATAGGGCAGGTTTGGGGCACTCATATAGGTGCTAGGGGTGAGTGACAGCGGATTGATCAGAAGGGGCTATCCCGACTCGCCTCTAGCCCCAAAAAAGTGGATATATGGAAGTCATGACTGCTCAGCCACTGGGTTCTATCCCTTAAAGCATCACGGCACCACCCACGGTGGCCCATTGGGAGTCTTATTCCTTTGCAGAGGTGCAGTCGGTGCATTCTAACGCCTAGCGAAGGGCGGTCGATTCCTGGACTCAGACAAGGTTAACAGATTAGGTGTATTAGTACTAAATTAATTTGATCACATCCACTCTTTATCGTCACTACATGACATGCAGTAACGAGAGATCTTGTTGAAGATATCAGGAGAATGGACAATATAACCCGGACAGTGGCGCTCATGTCTTCTTGAGATTATTCAACAGCAAGTGATAATAACAGCCACGATCTGAAAAATATCGATCACGATATGTTAATCATATTTCCATAGCTGTTGCATACCAGCTCAATTGATTCGTACGTTGAATTTGCTAATTAGACGATTGAACGCAGAGAAATTCGATGGGACCATCGGCAATATTCTGTGAGGTAAAATAATGAGCATCTTTCTCTTGGGGGGAATGGATATGGTCAGGGATGTGGTTGCCAATTTCTCAGGGTGGCTTTTTCTTATTCAACAGATTCACGGATTTTGTGTTTTGGAATATCATTTTTTTCGGCCACGGTGGAAATCTTTGTTCATATTCATTTAGTCTTAGTAGTTCGTGTTTTATATATAAGTTTTTATATGTTGTACACATCTTATAGCCTCGAAACTGGTTCAAGCACATGGAGAAATAATCGAAGTACTTTAAATAACACCTGTATTAAAATAAAGTTACAAAATGAGAACAGCATACTGGGCAAAGTCTTTTCGTTTGTTCTCGGTTTAAAGTTCAACATTTTGATCTCTTTCAATTTTCCGCTAATGGAGCCTCACTGTTTGCGTGACGACTACTTGCTTAGTTATCTCAAAACTTACGAATTCTCCTCCCTTCTTCTTAGAATTCCGCTTCTTTTTGGCGCTCGATTTTGAATTCAGGCGTCTGTTAGTTCCGTATTGCATTTTAGAACTTCTAATGAAGAGGAGGAGAATTTCAGTAAAGTTTTGAGAAAATAAAGCAAGTAGTCGTCACGCAAACAAGTCAGCTCCATTATCGGAAATGAAAGAAGACAAAATTTGAACTGTTAAAACGAGAACAAATGAAAAGGACTTTGCCAGTATGCTGTTCTACATTTTTGTAACTTTATTAATACAGGTTGTTTATTTAAATACTTCGTTATTTCTCCATTGTGTTGAACCATGTTTGAGGCTAGTAAGATGTGTACAACATATATATAAATATATATAACACACGACTTACTACAGACTAAATGAATATGAACAAAATTTCCACCGTGGCCGAAATAAATGATATTCCAAAACACCAAAATCCGGTGAATCTGTTGAATAAAAAAAGCCACCCTGAGAATTTGCAACAATCCTGACCATATCCCATCCCCCCCAAAGAAAAGATGCCTTGTACTTTTATCCTCACAGAATATTGCCGATGGTCCCATCGATTTCCTCTGCGTTCAATTCGTCTAATTAGCAAATTCAAACGTACGAATCAATTGGCTGGTATCGCAACAGCTATGGAAATAGAATTAACATATCGTGATCGATTTTTTCAGTCGTGGCTGCTTATATTCACTTCTTGTTAATAATCTCAAGGAAGACATGAACCCACTGTCCGGTGATATGTACCATCTCCTGATATCTTCAACAAGATCTCTCGTTACTGGCATGTCATGATAGTTGACGATAAAGAGTGTATGTGATCAAATTAATATCTTAGTACTATTACACCTATTGTTAACCTTGTCTGGGTCCAGGAATCGACCGCCCTGTCGGCTAGGGCGTTAGAATGCACCGACTGCACCTCTGCAAAGGAATAAGACTCCCCCAATGGGGCCACCGTGGGTGGTGACCCGTGATGCTTAAGGATAGAACCCAGGTGGCTGAGCAGTCCATGACTTCCAATATTCCACTTTTCTTGGGCTAGACGGGAGGTCGGATAAGCCCCCTCTGATCAATCCGCTGGTCACATCAACCCCTAGCACCTATATGATTGCCCCAACCCTATTGCCCTTATGGCAAGCCCCAACCCCTTTTCATCATATGGGTGCTAGAAGGCGGTGACTGCGGGTCTACATGTCCTCGAAATGACGTTAAACTATCTGATGGTGAGGTTCCAGTTTTGGAAGCTTGGGGAATGTGGAGCACCCATTCATCATCATTGCTCCCTGGTCCACTCTGACCTGTTAGGGTATCATCTATGGGTTAAATAGAACAAAATGTATATGAAAAACTTGAGTTTAAGAAAATATTGAATGCCCAACAAGAATGAATGTAACTGTTGTGGCCTGGTTAGGAGTCAGAATAAAGACACAAGAGATGAAATGAGTTAAACAAATATATTAACAAGGAACAGTAGCACAAACATATACAAAATGAGAAGGTTACTCGCGAGGCGGTCTTATCAGAAACAAAAACATCTTAGGCATAAAATAACCCAATGATTGGCATGCCGTAAAATCCAACCAACCAACCCAACAAAGCCAATTGAGAAGTGTGAGAAAGAAGGATTAGAAGACTTCTTTGTTTTCTTAATCCTCTAAGACGCAAATGACGTCAACGAAAATTGAGTTTGTGAATTTTTTTCTGTGTTTCCATCGTGAGTAAAGGAAACACAAGTATGGCGAATCGTCATCAGTTGCGAACGGATATGCAGAAACATCTTTTGTTGATTTAGAAATTCAAGACAAAATTATAATTTGCTGTGGGGTTTAAATAACTCTTCTCATACTTAAAAGGCGATTCCCCGTGGTGTAATTTGTTGGTTGGTTACGGCATATCAACCCTTTGTGGTCATTTAATGTCTAATCAAATTCATTTGATATTCAGTTTACTTACAGTATCTGCTGTTGCTTAAATGGTCACCTACCTAATATTGAACAAGCTCATCTTGCTTACTTTAAAGTGAACCTAGGAGCACTGCTTTGGCTGTTGTTTTGTTTTACGGCATATCAACCTTTTGGGGCATTTAATGCCTAAACAAATCATTTTGATATCGATTTACTTACAGTACTAGCTGTTTCTTATTGTCACCCATCTAAGTAATGAAGAGGCTCATCAGTGCTTAACTTGGATGGTCTTGTGTGGGACCGGTGTTTCAACGTAACTTGGCCGTAAGCCCTGATGTAAATGGTTAACGTGCTGGACTGCGACATTTGTAGTCAATGAGTTTGAAGATCAGTAGCGCTATTATCCTCACTTGCAGTAATACATTTAGGAAAAGTATAAACCCCCTCATTCCACTGGCTCAGGGTTAAATAGTACAATACTGTTCTTCTACAAGGATGGCTTTGGCATTAGATAATCTACGAAAGTTGATAAGCAAAAAACAAACAAAAACAAAAACAAAACAATTATACTTTAAAATATTAGTAAAAAAACTCGCACGTATTTTTAAAGTTTGAAAATACTAAACGGTTATTTTTCTGGATATATAACTTAAATCTACACATATCTAGGAATATAGATAAGCCCGGTGGAGTTTTGAATACACTGATTGTATCGCCTGAAGAGGGGTAAGAAATCCACAAATGGGGCGTCCTGGGTGTAAAACTAAACTTCATCTGTTGGTGATGCTCCAGTTGTTGAGATCTGGACAGTGTGAAGTATCCCTTCACTGCAATTACTGCCAGATCCACCCTGACTCGGAGTTGTATTACCCTTTAGGATCCCATCCATTAGAATTAGCCGTATTCCATAAGAGCATGGGAAAAATATTCGTAATAAACAACAACACAAAAAATATATAAATATGAACGTAAAATGAATGCGATTCCCTAACCTCTCGGTACAAAATAACCCTATATGGCTTGATATGACGTTAAATTAATCGATCAATAAGCCTGCAGCTTCATGATTAATGTTACGATTTTTGTGGCCTTCCTTTAGGCTTCAAGCAAGATCGCTTGTCCAGCGGAAATCCTTTGTGTTAAGCAGAGCGCGATCCTTATTAAAGAATCATTTGGTATTCCTCAGTCTTGCAGTCTTCAAATGGATGTTTCTCAGTATCAGCGATTAAGTAGTTAACCAGCCCACGTATGCAGGCTGTTGATTTGCCGAGTTTTAAACCACGTGACCTCGCTTAGTCTATGAATTTAATTGGTGTATTGTAGCACACCTTATATATCAAAATATTCCAACAATTAAAAAGCGTCTATTTTACATATTAAATTTGGAGGAGTCACCCAGACGTAGTGGATAATGTGCTGGACTGTGACATCATAATAAGCGTGTTCGAACTCCAGTTCTAAAAAAGAAGACAGAGTTAGGGTTAGGGTTTAGGCTTAGTTTAATGGGAATATAATGGATAGTTAATATGTAGATCACATATAGAATGTAAACAACTCGGTAGATCACATTGGATTAGAAACAATTCGGTAGATCACATATTGGAAGAGCACTTTGTGTGCTTTATTTTGTGTCATATCAACCTTCATATTTGCTAAATCCAACCATGTAGAAGTACATCAGTGGTACTATTTAATTCATACCTTTCCCAAGAGTATTAGTCCAAAAGTGATCGTAATAGCGCAACTGGGGTTCGAACTCGCTTACTATGATGTCACAGTCCAGCACATTATCCACTACGTCTGGGTGACTCCTCCAAATTTAATATGTAAAATAGACGCTTTTTAATTGTTGGAATATTTTGATATATAAGGTGTGCTACAATACACCAATTAAATTCATAGACTAAGCGAGGTCACGTGGTTTAAAACTCGGCAAATCAACAGCCTGCATACGTGGCTGGTTAACTACTTAATCGCTGATACTGAGAAACATCCATTTGAAGGACCTGCAAGATTGAGGAATACCAAATGATTCTTTGCTAAGGATCGCGCTCTGCTTAACACAAAGGATTTCCGCTGGACAAGCGATCTTGCTTGAAGCCGAAAGGAAGGCCACAAAAATCGTAACATTAATCATGAAGCTGCAGGCTTATTGATCGATTAATTTAACGTCATATCAAGCCATATAGGGTTATTTTGTACCGAGAGGTTAGGGAATCGCATTCATTTTACGTTCATATTTATATTTTTGGTGTTGTTGTTTATTACGAAATTTTTCCCATGCTCTTATGAATACGGCTAATTCTAATGGATGGGATCCTAAAGGGTAATACAACTCCGAGTCTGTCTTTTTTTTTCCTAGTAGATCACATGCCATGAATTAGATCAATAGCAAATCACAAACCTTCGGCAGATCCCATATTGAAAGAGCACCCAAACAAACCAACCAAAACTAACAATTTGCCTTTGTCCATTTGATTTCTTTGTTGAGGCACTTAATTTAACGTTGAATATTCATCTGATCAATTGAACATTATACTAAGAAAATGTCCAATCGAAATTCTTCTTTGTACTGTGTCAGGCAACGGGTTTATTTATAAACAATATGTACAAGGGAATCAATAAGTCGGTAGCCTATTTAGGAAGAGAAAAAAGAAATGGCATTTGATTATATATCGATTTGTAGTCTAATCGTCTTTCTTCTGCTTAATTATAACACCGAAATCTTCAGATCGAAATTCATCTTTGTATCAGGCTACGGATTTATTGATCCATGCTTATATTATATATATTATATATATATATATATATATATATATAGTAGACAAAAGCTTAAAATCGGTTATTAAGTGATTATGGTCCATTTCCACCCAAGGGTATCTGAAAACCCTCCTAGTTCGTCAGATCACGTTCTTTATTGAAACTGGTATACAAATAAATTCAGCTTGCTTTTATACATTCTCTCCTGATCCAGTGATGTATCGGGTTTCAATTCATCTTATCTTTTTTCGGGTGGCATGCTTTGATCTTGTGGCAGCTCTTATATATATATATATTTGTGTGTGTTAGGGTAGTGTAGGTGTAGACATAAAGTCAAAGGATCAAGTGATTTTTAAACCAAGCCTTTAATTTGTTTTCGCTATCCTAATTGGATATAGATGCTCTATCAATGATATTGGACACTCGTTACTCATAAATAAACCAAAGACTGTGAACAAATGATTTTTATGTGACGTTTTAATCCTTTCTTTTCATAGTACAGAAAAAATTATGTTTCATTCATTTTTGTTGAATTTTAATCCTTAGTGAGAAAAATCTGTAAACAATATTTGACTATGCCGAAAACGAATCAAGAGTTTAATTCTGTACTTGAGCCAATTTCATTATTATAAAATTTCTCGAATTTTAAAACAGAGTTTTTACCCAATCAGTTCACCATGGATAGGATAAGGGGAATCCAGTGGGGATTGAGCTCGATATTCAGTAGTCAAGAATCTGCGATACTAGCCTACTAACCATTAAACCACATGGAACGTCTTCCTCGAATAAAAAGGTATATGCTTGTTTAGATGTTTTTTTTTGTCTGTAATTTTCCAGGATCCGTCTATTCGACAACGGGTGGTGTGTTGCATAATGGTTGGAATAGTATCGGCTAACCGAGTTTAAATTGCAGCCGATGCTGTTTGCATTTCAACCCCCCCCCCTTCATGTCACTTGCAGCAAGGGATAAACATAAGGGCAGAGTGAGATCAGTAGCTTTGACTGTGCAACTTGTCTAGAAACACAAAACTAAATTCAGATTAACATCAAGCCAAAAATGCTGATTTATTGGTCAGAAGGTTCAACCGCTACTGCCATACTACCAGCATTATCTTGCGATCACCGTCATGGCAAGATAAGGTCATTAATCTCAACGTACAGATTATTAGGAAAAGCCCGAACATGCCGTGGTTGAAACCAAAGACTGATCGATTGCAAAAGAGTCCGTCATGGTATTAAATAAATAAATAAATAAATAAATAATTTTGTTTGATCCCTTGAAATTTACGATGACAGTTTCAAGTATCTCCTTTAAGTAAAAAAGAAGAAGAAGAATTGTGAACTCTTTCGAGTTTTATCATGATTGATCGGACATCATTGTAAATAAGTTTTTTCTTACACTGACAAATCCGACCAAATGTGTGAGTTCGATATATTCAGCAGTGAGTAGCCGAGCTGTAAACATCCACTAAATATCGATTTATCTCAATCCCATATTTATAATTATCTCTGATCTATAAATGCTGTATTTTCTCTCGGCTCTAAAACTATTTTGACCCAAACTGAAAAGAAACACTTGACTTTCCCGATTTGTGAATTCTTATTTTCAAAATCAAATGACACTTTTCGGGACGAACCACGTCAAGTTCAACAAAAATCAATTTTAGGCTGTTGAGATTTTTTTTCTACTTTCATGTTCTTGTCAAAATTTTTCTACTTTCTATGTTCTTGTCAAAATGGGGAAAAATTGTATCGGTTTCTTTGTTTGGGTTTGTACTTTTTGAATGAATTATACATTTAAAGATCTTTTTCTCAGACTAAGTTTGGCACAAGGTAATGGTTATTGATGGTTTTGTTTGTTTGTTGTTTGTTTGTTTATTTGATTGATTAGTTGGTTAAAAAAAAAACAAGAAAAACATCCTCTAAGTATGTTAATTCTATAATATTTGCCAGAAGTAATATCTTTTATTATACTAAAGCTGAGTGAATCAATGATTTTTTTGCCAAAGTCTTTTTTCCTATTTAGTTTAATGACACAAAATTCATATCAAAATATTCTTTACTTCTAGGATTGAGTTATGCTTGAAAAGAATTCACTTTAATTGGTTCTAATTAACCGTAATTTGCAATTAAGTCAAAACCTGGCCCGTCTATTACTTCACATTCAGTCACTTTCCCCCTCTATAAATATATCTTGATTACCTCCTTGTTATATATGTTAGTTTCTCAGTGAGTTTAAAGAGAGAAATTTAGAGAGCATGAAATATATTTGTATGTAAGGTTTCAGAAGCAGCTAGCCCGTAGTTTAAATTAGGTCAAACGTCCCCTCACTTTTCCCTAATCCCAATTATTTACCCAGAGCTCAATTGGCGACCCAACGGGTGACGTTTTGTCTAGTATATATATATATATATATAATTTATTGAGTCAGATTCTTGCCCTGATGAGCTACTAAGCGAAATTATTAGTAGGTATATCCGACTCATTGGTTAACTTTATATATATATATATATATATATATATATATATATATAATATAATATGAAGGTGTTACTCTCCCTCTAGCTATGGGTAAATAGCAGGGCAGATTTGGGCTTTTAACCTTGGTTAGATAACCGAGTCTAGGAGAAGGAAACTTTGAATTCAAACCTGTTAAACTCCGTTTAAGAAATTGACCTTGTGTCGCATTAATGCTCGTGTGGAAGGTTGTATATATATATATATATATATATATATATATATATATATATATATATATATAAAGGTTGATAAAACTGTTGGATTATTGTTTTGGTATAAGCCATCAACAACTTCCTGTCTGATAGATAAACAACAACATTGCATGTCTGGAAAAGATTCTTCTAATTGCTATTTTAAAAAATTAACTCACCTAAACCATTTAATGCGATGTCTCCTTTGGAAAAGAATATCTTCCAATGTAGGATTTATTATTTGAATTTATCAAATTTGGAACTTGAAACTGTTTGGATTTGATTCGAAACTCAATTATATAATCATTTGTCTCGGGATTTGATAATCATTTGTGAACTAAAACCATTTTTCAAAGTTATTCTTTGTATTAACATTTAATACGTTGTTCCTTTGTAGATTTAATGCTGAACTGGATTGTGTCATTTTATCGACTTAGAACTTGATACCAAACATTTGTGATTTAACCGAAACTAAATACTTTCACAAGTTTTTTTCTCTGTATTTCTATCAGCATTTAATATGTCAGATCTTCCAGCAACGATTCTTCCAGACATTTTCGAAATTTTTGTTTCATTCAGACCAGTAACATTGTATTCCGATCGGAAAGTCTCTCTTGGAGTAGTTAATCCATACAATCCAAAATGGATTCATTTCTCGCACAATTTTCCCGCTCTTTCGATGCTGTTGTTATATATATTATATATATATATATATATATATATATATATATATATATAATTATTTCTCTTACTTACCAAAGTTGGGTTACTTAAGCCGTATAAGATTAGCTTCAGATTTCTTCATCGACAGAGGAAATGTCACGTGATTGCTTATTCGTTCAGGATTTAGATGAGTCTTTTCTAATCGTCTTCATTTATCTATTCCACCGGTCCGTCTCGATCTGTCAATTTTGGTGATCTTGATTTCTCAAACGAGATCTCGTTAGTTATCGTTCTCACTACTGTCTTTCTCGACTTTCTCTACCATTCCTGTCATGACTCTTCCAGATTTTTGATTGTACGATTTTTGTAGACCATTTCGATTTTTTAAGACCAGGAAAAGTTCCAGCCAGCCGTGAAGTCGTTCTTGGAATGTATATTGTTGTGATGTTAGTCCCAACAGTAAAAAGAAGTCAAGTCGAGATGGGGTAAAATAAGACAAGTGTATTTACAATTAATGGTACATGTACGACTAGCTTGTCGTTAACGGGAACAGTGCTCCCTTTCCACTCGGTGTCTCACTATTTATAGTGAGAACCGGTGCATGTTCTCCACTGTAGGAACGGCCGGTACAACATATATATATATATATATTGAATATTTTGGCAGGAAGGTATTATTTAAGCAGGTATTGTTAAAGAACACAATTATGATTTTCAGGAGTAGAAATTAAAAACTTCCATTTGTTTTTCTTTCATCATGATATAGATGGTAAAGAAAACGTCGATATTTTCTTTACCCAAGCGCTTTCAACCATTTCGCTGGTTGTTCCTCAGGAGTATTGTTGGTTATAATGATTTTTTAACTGAATAAACCACAAAAACATCCAGAACAATAAAACTCGCACGAAACAATAAACACTACAACCAGTGAATTGGTTGAAAACGCTAAAGTAAAAGAAAGATGGGACATTTTTATTACCATCTATATCCCGATGTACAAAAAAATAGCTATATATATATATATATTTAATTACTTTTTTGCCCTCATATAAAACATTTCATTTTTTTCTCCAGACCGTCTGATATACCTTGAAAAAGGGTGAATGTTCACCCAAAATATCGGAATAGATTAAACCAGGAACAGAGAAACGGTTAAATATATAAAAAATCTGATTTTTGTTCTGTTTTTCTTGTTTTTGTTCTTTTTTCCAATGCTTTAAAAAGACCAAACAAACAACGTTCACAAGAACATAACATACATAATATATATACATATATATATATCACAGTCTCCTTATTCTCTTTGATAAACTTATTTTTCCTCAAATTAACAAAAGCTCTGATGAGATCTATGAAACAGATTGAAACCTGCAGCGTTGGTGAAATAAACATCACCCATTTTATGAACTGTGCTTTTCAAATTGTTCATATATTATATATATATAATATATATATATATATATATTATATATATATATATATATATATATATAGACAGAGAGAGAGAGGAGGAGAGAGATAAAAACATAGATATACTACCGGCTAGCCCTACCGAGAAGCGTAATATGTCGAAACGTGACTGTCTGCGGATGAATATATATATATAGATAATATGTGTGTGTGTGTGTAGTGTGTGTGTTGTGTGGTATCACTTGGCCTTTAGACATTCAACGGAGCAGATGACTAATTGAGTGAGTGAGTTTGTTTATTCAGATGTGCACTTTAAAACATTCTCAGTGTCTGTTGTTTTCGTCTGTCCAAATAAACAAGTCAGTTGTGGATAATTCTCATAATCTTCGTGTTGTCATTTTGTTGCGCGAAAACGATCCGTCAAAATAAAAGATTCATGTCATAAAAAGAGAAAAGAGAAGGAAAAACAACAATCGCTTTTGCCTTTTCATGTCAGCCATTTCTGAAATGCACTAGAAATTTTTCCCGCCATAATATCCTTCATTTTCCTGTTGATCGGAAAAATTTGTCTGCGCAAACATCAGAAAGTCTTATCCTTAGGCTTATCGTAATAAGAACATGTTGATCTATCAATCAATCTATCTATCTATCTATCTAGCTATCATATCTTATCTATCAATCAATCATCAATATATATATATATATATATAATATATATATAATATATATAGTATCTATTATCTATCTTTCTATCTATCTATCAATCAATCAATCTATCTATCTATCTATCTCTCTATCTATCAATCATCTATCTATCTAATCTATCAATCTATCTATCTATCTATCTATCTATCTTATTCATCTATCAATCAATCAATCAATCAATCATCTAGCTTATTTTATTCATTCTTTTATCTACCCTATCTAATCAGTCTTAATCTTTTTATATCTATGTATCAATCACACACACACTCGTGCGCGCGCATATAATATTGTGTGTGTGTGTGGTGTGTGGGTGTTGTGTGTGTGTGTGTGGCGTTTGCATAAGATATACAAATTATGACGATTAGATACACCACCCACAACTGTGTGTATGTACTATATATAATATATATGTTTATAATTATTAATTATTTGTTTACAAATTATATTTTCCCCCTCTCTTTCCTTCTCTCTCTATTTCTCTCTTTCTCTCTCTTCTCTCTCTCTTTCTTTCTTTCTCTCTACACACACGCACACACACACACACACACACACACACACAAACAACAAACACATTTACACAGACACACCTCTCTCACACCACGCACAACACACACAATATATGTATATATATATATATAATATATCGGTTTTACCTGGAAGCAATGCCTGGCACCAGGGGTTATTATCTGGGAATGGTTGTTTGCAGCACTGTTCTATGAATATATATATATATATATATTAATATATATATATATAATATATATATATATATGAGAAGAAAACATTTTCAAAATATAACAAACACAGGATGTTACGATCAGGGGAAAACATCCTGTGTTTGTTATATTTTTGAAAATATTTTCTTCTCATATTGTCAGATTAATTTCCTCACCGTATTTCCATATATATATATATTATATTATATATATATATATATATATATATATATGCAAATAAGAAAATTTTGCATAAAAAAGAGCTGGATGCTATTATAGTAGAGCAAGTATAAAACCTAAAATAAATATAATTATGGACACTAGAAATCCGTTACTTAGAATTTCACGTTTTGTACAATGTTAGGGAAATATTCACCTTCTATTTTAACTCTAATAGGGTTGTTGGGTGCAATGATATTTACACACTTCTTCCATCGGTGTTGTAGGGCTTGGTAAAATAAATGTCATCAACAACAGATATATATTTATCGACTCCTTCGCACGAGTAGGATGTGACTCAAGGTCAATCGAAGTTTAACAGGTTTAAATTCTTCTAGACTGGTTGCCTAACCAAAGTTAAAGAGCCCCGATTCCCCTACTATATACCCATAGCTGGAGGAAGAATTGTTGGATGCATAGCTTTCCGAAGATTATTAGCGCTATGTGAAATGCAAACAGTTTCGTCCAGGGTTTGAACTCGGATGTTGCAGTGTTTGGATCCCATTGGTCAAACGTCATCAACAGCAGATCTGATGTCATCATATGAACTTTATGATGGTTAGTGAATTCATATTCTGATGAGGAGGAGGAAGGGGAAGGGGGGAGGAAGGGAGGGGATGGGGATGGGAGTGGGAAGAGGCAATTTCCTTTTGTATTGATTCCATTTCATAAGTGACCAATTACTTTGGTCATTTCAGACTAAATCGATCTTTGATGAATAATATGAATCATCAAAGAGATTTTCTGATTAATGAGCAGATTATTTCGGTTACATTTCTTATTACCAAAACTTTTCAGCCGACCTATTCTCCAGCCTTCCTAAGATGTACAATTCTTTATTGAGATTTTTTTAATTTAATTTTTGGCACAGGGAAAGTGATTCTCCTAATTTTTAGAAAATAAATATTTAGTATTGTGGGGTTTTAAGGGGTCAAATAAGAACAAAACAACGGGTAACAAATGTAGGAAAATGTATTAACAAAAGAGTAGACAATTACAGTAAAGAAAAGTGGGAATTGTGTCCGACAAATAGAGTTACGAGTTGACTCGCATTGGCTTCGTCAAACCATAATTGTTCCTGTTACTTATAGTAACCGTCGGCGCATTCCACTATAGTCTATAGGGTATATCACCTATAACATTTAGATTACTATCGATTAAGTAGCGATGTACCCGATACAAAATATTGGGGGATAATTTTGGAGACTTACTAGTGGGGTGGAATTTTCCATGTATATGTCTTGTAAAATAATCTCTGACCGGTGCTATCCTAGTACATAGTCACTTATATTAACGCCTGGCGCTGCATGATCAGCAATAATTGGTGTAGCAATCATTTGGAGATTAAAGTAAAACTGCCCATGCAACCTTTTGGTAGACGGACATCAGCTTGGCTTTGGTTCCCAGCTGGCGCAACATGATCATTTAAGAATTCCTAAAAATGATCAAGAGAATTTTTCTAAAAATGGCTAATGTTCTCGACTGCGATAGAGTAGTAAGCGAGTTCAAACTCCAGTCGCTCTATTATGTTCACTTTCGGACTAATGAACTTGAAAAGGTTTGAAACCCCTCATCACCCCCACCCCCCAGATATAGGTTATATAGTTCCACTACTGTTCTTCTACAAGTATAGATTTGGTATTAAATAACCCACGAAAGTGATATGCCATTAAAAAAGAAATAAAACTTATAATTCCGTATATATATATATATATATATATATATAATATTTATATACATATATATATATATATAATATATATATACATATATTGTTGTAAAGAAAAAGAAAAGACCACCCTCGGTGGCGCAGGCTCTCTGTAGAGGATTGTTCATGTCTGAAGTCACTCTGGCGCAACACCATGAAGCTAAGAGGTCCAGAAGAAACTATGGCAACAAAGAACCGACACATCAACATCTTCGGGGACAGACTTCACATGCGACATCTGTGGTCGAGAATGTTTTTCAAACATTGGACTTCACAGTCACAGGAGGCACTGTAACTTCCAGGGCACAAAAACTATATTATAGTCTTCTGAGACTGAAATGCCAATATATTGTGTATAACCACACACACACACACACACACACCACACACACACACACACACACATATATATATATATATATATATATATATATATATATATATATATATTGTGAAACCATACAACTGTGAGCAAATTAATTGTATCAGATATGAATACTGGATATCATTTATCTATACAATTAACTATTGTGAAACAATTACACAAAATATCAATATAAGTATATAATGACGTGATTCTTAACTTCTATGCATTAGATAATCCTACACGGTTGGCATGGTAAAAATCAACCAATCTCCTATTTGACCATATGTAGTCAGATCATCATTTCAGTTGATGATAGAGAAAGCGAACAGCAAAACCTTCTGTTAACTGGTTGTATATTTTGTGTCTAAAAAAATCAACAAAGATCGGAATTATCCTCTCTTGTTTTCATCAATCTTCCTTTCTTGTGTTAAGAAAGATTATCTGTTGACTTCAACAGAAGCAATAATCTCGGCAAACCAAAAAGAGAATTAAGGGATATGATTAATACTTGAACACAAAAACGTTTTTTTTGTTTCCAAAACTGAAAATTGGAAGATAAAGACCAGAGATACAACTATTTATACATTGTATCCATTTTCGCAGACTTCCACGGCTCAGAAATTGAATGAAGAAATATAATAAACAAAGTTTTTTTTATTTAAATGACATATCAACCTTCGTGGGTTATTTGATGTCAAAGTCATCCGTGTAGAAGAACTGTAGTGGTACTATTTTTACCCCATAGCTAGGAGGATGAAGGGGTTCATACCTTTCCCGTGAGTATTAATCCGAGTGTGAAAATAATAGGAACGACTGGGTTCGAATTCGCTCTCTACGATGTCGGATTTCAGTACATTAGACATTACGTCACAGGAACTTATCCACCTTTATCTTGAATAGAAGATTTTGGATTAGAATAAAAAGCGATAAGTTTACTTCACAGATTATCAACTAGAGCAGTCAGTTTGCTCCGTACATTTTTTTTTGGTTCTCTGTGGCTTTGTAGCGTACTTAGCTAAGCTCAGCAAATATTACAGAAGGTATCACCGTGGAATTATCAAATTGGTTTTATGAATTTACCCAACACCTCCACACGCGTAGGTTTTAAGTGGAATTTAACAGGTTTGAATTTAGAGTTATCCTTCCCCTAGACTGGTTGCTATACCAAGGTTAAAGAGCCCCTTCGGATCTACTATTTCCTCATATATGGAAAGGAATAGTTGTATATACATCTTTCCCAAAATTATTGAAGCAATTGAGAGAAATTATGGTTGGTTGCATATATATATTTACCAACCCCTCCGCAAGAGCAGGATCTGACACAAAGGTCAATTTCTTAAGCGGGGTTCAAACAGCTTTTGAATTCAGAGTTTCCCCTTCTCCCTAGACTGTTGCCTAACCAAGGTTAAAGAGTCCAGTCTGCCCTACTATTTACCCATAGCTGGAGGGAGAGTAGGATTCATACCTTTCCCACGGGTATTAGCGTTAAGGTGAAATGCAACGTCCAGGATTTGAACTCGGGTCGACGAGTCCATTTTCCATGACTTTAACCATTACAAAACACGCGCTGGTTGGTTGCAGTATTAGACAAAAAGACGACGAAAGTGATGACAAGGATAGTTTTTGCCTGAGCAAAAGTTATATATTAGAATAACAAAACAGGATAGACGATACAAGGAATAGGTTATACGTGTTGTAATAAGAAGGAATGTCCTATAAGCAAATAACTATGAGTAAAGTCTCGAAGGTTACTGGTAATAGAATAAAGTATAATACTTAATGGTTTGAAATAAGGCTCGTCGTCTACCATGATGCACTAAATTGTCTAAGGGCCGAGCCCCACCCCCTGTTCCAGTTAAGAAAAGTACGCAACTCGTGTACCTCTATGAAAGTCCGGAGGGTGAAAAAGGCTCCCATGTACTATAACGGTTGAAACAAAGCCCATCCATCATCATATGGACACGAGACATAACTGATATGCTACATAGTAACGCTGGAGGGTCAAAGGGAAATTTAAATTGGTGCTTCGCTTGTTTATAAGATGCCAATACGCAACCTAGTGCTTAAGGAGGACCGTGGCAGTAAGGAAAATAAAGAAACCATAGCATTCCCATGAGACAATTCGACATTTCTAGCTGAGAAATGCAAAATCTAGCGTTAATCTAGCTTAATGCAAAAAAAATGAGGGATTTAAAAAAATATATTGTGGGTCTGGTTAGCTTTATCTCAATGCTCTCATCTGGAGATCCTACCTTATACTTAACTAAGTCGATGTCGTTGCTTAAGTTAAAATTGAAAGTTTAACATAAGGTAGGGACCTGATAAGATCATTAAAATCGAAATCCGTGGTTTTATGTCTTAAGCTTTTTTCATTATTACTATTACTACTATTATATATATATATTATATATATATAGAGAGAGAGGAGAGAGAGAGAGGGGATAGAGGGGGATGAAGAGAGATACTGTGCAGGCAGTTTTATTTATGCCGTCATGTATTTACATTCAAATTTAATTTCTTTGCAGCGCTGCAAACAGTTAATTGTAGATAATCCATGGTGGTTCAAAAGTCCACTTCTAATAACATCGTTTTTATTATGAGCAATATACTCTCGTAAACTTTTATCGAGATATTCGACTGTTTAACAAAAATAAGCCATTCAATTTCCAAGACTCCAATGTCCTCACAAATCTTTATTACTCAACGCAAACACTATCGATCTTAATTAGTACTGATATATTTTACCCAACCACTCCGCACGCACAGATGTGACAGCCAAGGCCAATCTTATAGGCGGAATTTGACAGATTTGTATTTTGAGTTTTCCTTCTCCGGACTGGTTGCCTAGCCAAAGTTAAAGAACCCAAGTTCTGTCCTACTATACTGTAGTCGAGGGAGGGTACTTTGATGTACACATCCGCAAAAGTGTTAGCGCTATGGGACAACACAAACAGCCTTGTCCAGGATTTGGAACTTTGCTCGACGAGTTTCCACATTTCTACGACTCTAACCTTACACTAAAATCACCCTCCCCCTCACCCTATTAGTAACATTGGCGAGTGAGGGTAAATGTTATATTAAATTCCTCAGTCACAAGGTAACAACAAAACACTTTCCACATTTAAAAAACTGTCCACTTTCTGTGATGCAAGCTGAACTTAGACCAAATGCAATTGTAGCTTCATCTAGCTAATGTTCCAAACCATTTTTTGTGTTATGATCAGTTACAATCTATTAACTGCTAGGGGTTGAATATTCTATCCGGAACAGCATCATCCAGGACATAACAGGAAAACGAGCAGAAAAGCTCTATGTAGTAGTAAATCTTTCATATCAAACGCACGGTGTGCACTGGTCAAACCAATGAAAGGGAAATTGCTCGTCAATTTGAAAAATAAATCAAGATATCGTAGATGGAGCTACTATTGCACTTGCCTAAGTCACTTGCAATCATACAGGTGACAGTTAAAAATGTGTGAGCTATTTCTGTGGCACCCTGTATTTATACGCGAAATTCTCTGGTTCTTGGAAAAACGGCGTAGCTGACACAACACAAAAAGAAATGGATGCTTGAATGAGGCTAGCACATGACAAAATCAACTATTATTAAATACTGACTGATATTGTAGCGAAAAATGAAGGGTCACTTAAATTCTACTCTCTTATCGTTTGGATTGTAACACAGGGGGATAAAAAATGTTAACGGTTTTATGATTAGTACTTTTATGATATAATCACCTGTTGGCTAGTGGGTGGCACCTGTAATGCGGAAGGACAGGGTCCTTGGTGCTGAGGCGGCTTGTTAACCGGAATGCTAAGTGGTCCCAGGGTGACATTGACTTCGATCCTTACATAGTTTAGACTGGCGATCGGCAGAGTTCCCTATCAATCAAATCGACTTGTCATGTCAAAACCCTAGGCACTATATAAGTGTCCCGACCGTATTTTTCCAATTGCTGCCAAGAGACACGCGGACAAACAGACAGACAGAGATATTGAGTGAGGATAGATATTTAGATGCGAAAAGAGGATAGATAGAATAGATATGACAGACTGAAAATAGATTGATAGATAGATAGAT
>CM042155.1:59118378-59145878 GCA_023376005.1 Doryteuthis pealeii | reverse complement strand
AAAAAGAACTAGCAACCCTTGTAGAGAGATTTTACAAACCAATCTACAACCAATATAGAGGAATGGAATTTACGATTGAAAAGTATGCGATGCTTGTGATGAAAAACGTGAAAAGAGAAACAAAAGAAGAAATAGAATTGCCAAGACAGGAAAATATAAGAACACTTGGAGACAAACAGATTTACAAGTACTCGAAAATATTGGAAACGGGACATTATATAAAAAATACAGAGGTGAAAGGAAAAAGTAAAGAAAGAGTAACTCAGAAAAAAACAAGAAAATGTCTCGAACTCTGCAAGAGAAATCTCGTGAAAGGAATACATACCAAGGCTGTCCCAATTGAAATACACTCTGGACCATTCTTGAAATGGACAAAAGAAAGGGAAAGTTGGATTCATACCTTTGGGAAAGGTATGAATCCAACTGTCGCCCCAGATTTGGGTAAATAGTAGGGTATAATTGGCCCTTTAACCTTGGCTAAGTAACCAGTCTAGGAGAAGGAAAACTTGGAATTCAAACTCCGCTTAAGAAATTGACCTTGTGTTGCATCCTGCTCGTGTGGGGGGTTTGATAAATATAAATACACAAGCGATGAAATAGACAGTATAACACAATGCATAGGTGCAGTTGGTGCAAGCATGTGTGTGTGTGTGTGTGTATAATTGCATAGATAGGTTATATCGAATATAAGTAGTAAGTAAAACCACATATATGATATGTGTGTGGGTATAGATACATAGTAGTGGGATCATTCACAGATGGGTATGTATATGTATTCAGTGTGGATCCTATGTGTGTATGCATATATACATGCGTGTGTGTGTGTGTGTGTATACATATATTGTATATGTAAGTAGGGGCATTGTGTGTGGGTGTCAAAAAGTCAAGGGAGCCATTAAAGTTAGAGGCAGACAGCAAGTCTGGTCCTTTGTGCAAGTCATAGTTGGCAACGGTCAAAAGGGCCATAAAACTCATCATTGAGGGTGGCCTTCAAAACAAAGGACTTTTCAAATCACGCGGGGGTGGATAGAAATCTCGTGTGGATGAGAGTTGATAGGAGATTTGAGAATTCTGGGAAATTTTGGAAGTTGAGTCAGTTAGTTGCTGGAGACCGGAGGGACAGTTAGTTTTTGGGCAGCGAAAGGAACAGATCCCCTTAGAGACCTGTGAAGCAGAAGACAACTTTATCAGAAGTCTTTTAAAGGAACGGGGGGGGGTCCCCTCCTTATCTCGACAAGACATGGGAGATGAACTAGAAGCTGATGGGAGTGACTGGACTGGATGAATGCGAGTTGTATACCTCATCTCGGCCGTTTTATATGTTCACTTGACTTCGACTTGACTTTGTTTGTTCCTCTCTTTCGCTCCTTGTAATAATTGTTGTTCACCTTTCGGTGGGAGGCCGCGGGAGCATTTGACGGGCACAACAGGTCCTAGCATGTGACAAGGACGATTAACGGCAAGAGAGAACAGTGCTGAGATATGCAGTAATAAAGTGCAATATCTTCCGGCCTGTCGAAGGTGTTACAACAGACTATATGTATAAAAAATCAAGGATTAAGAAATATCCCCTCGTTGAAGAGAGCGTAGATGCGACTGTTCGAGGGCTCGAAGAATATAACAAAAAGAAATACTAATTACAGCAGCCAGTAACAGGAATTGCAACATATGGATAAAAAGAAAGACAACAAAAACTAGAAAAAAAGAAGTTGGAAGAAAAACAATTCTGAATACTTTAAGCTACGAACTGGAGCAATAGCAAACGAAAAGATTTGGACATGATTAAAAAAGGGAAACCTCAATAGAAAAACTGAATCTCTTATTATAGCAGCACAAAATAATGTCACAAGGTCCAATTATATCAAAATTAATTAAATTAGATACAACAGAACAATAAGTGTCTGTGGCGTGGAGACAGAGACGAAACGATTAATCAAATAAAAAGTGAATGCAGCAAACTTGCACAAAGGGAGTACAAGACGTGGTACAACTTAGTGGGAAAGGTGATCCATAGGGAATTATGCAAGAAATCAAATTTTGACCATACTAATAATAATCCAGAAAGACCCAGATAACTGAAATCAGAGGAAGAATCAAGACCACCCAGACTATAGCACTAGTGAGATCGACTAGAATACTCAGAAGAGTCCTGGAGACCTGAGGAGACTTGCTGTCACTCAGCTTCCAGTGAACCACCGGATAAGGTGGTTGTAAAAAAACTCGAATGGAGCGAAATAATAATAATAATAATAATAATAATAATGATAATAATAAAGAAGAAGAAGAAGAAGAAGAAGAAGAAGAAGAAGAAGAAGAAGAAGAAGAAGTGGGAATGTAGTGGTTAGGGTTGTGTGGAGTGTGAAATTGACTTTATTTATCTTTTTTGGCCTTTTGTATTTTGAAAATGATCTATGATATTGCACCTTGTAGAGTTGATTGTATCGCCGTATCGATCGATCGATCTGAAACGGTCGCATCATGTTCAAAGACAAAAAGAAACACTAATGGCGATGATCGATTGTGAAAAAGAAGTGGCGTTGGAGGGCAAGCAGAGGGGGGGGGTCGGGTTCATCTATCTGCGCTATATAGAAAAAAGAAAAAAAGCTAAAAGAAAGAAACGAAAAGAAAAGAAAATAAAGAAAAAGATGAAGGTCTTTCGTTTGATTGGCCTACTTCTTCGACAACGCCCACTGCAGACAACATGAAAAGGTCAAGAGGGGGAATGTTTTTTTTGTGGGGGGTGGGGTGAGTGTGGATGGAAGGGCTTTTTGGTGAAGTGGACGCTTCAACGCTACTAGCCTCGCCACATAAGTCGATAATACAGTTTTATTAGGCACAAGTTTTCAATCATATCAGAAAGCTTTTTTGGTCGTTGGGATATTACTCATATAGCATGTCGTTGGCAGAAATAGCCAGGCAGAACCCATCCCTCTCCAGGTCTACATCTGGTTTTGATTCAGTTTTTGTTCTCTTAGACCTGTTGCCTCCGGTTTGTGCACATGGGTGGTATAATGGTTAAAGCCGTAGGAAATAGACTTGTCGACGCGAGTTCTAATCCTAGACGAGGCTGTTTGTATTTCTCATAGGGCTAATACCCTTGGGAATGGTATGCATCCAATTAAAACCCTCTACAGCTATGGGTAGATAGTAGGGCAGACTGGGATCTTTAACCTTACTTTAGCAACCAGCCTAGAAGGATAACTCTGAATTCAAACCTGTTAAACTCCCCTTAAGAAATTGATCTTGTTTCACATCTTGTTCGGGTGGAGGTTTTAATAAATATTAAGACCGATTGCCGTTAAAAGGCCCAGTTTGCTCAGATGTTTAACCATATCTGGGGGGGGGGGTAAGGGAACTACTCATGTAGGGTATCTAGGGCAGGAATCATCCCACTCCAGGTCTATATGTGGTTTTCCTTCTCTTAGACCGGTTGCTATATTAAGGTTAAGAGCCCAGCCGGCTCTTGTAATTAACTCTAGCTGGAGGGAGAATAGTTGGATACATACCTTTTCCAGGGGTATTAGCGTATTATGCATACAACCTCGTCCCGGATTTGAACCCGGGTCACCATCTCCATTTCCTACGAGATAACCGTTACACGACGTCACTAAACGAAATATTTCTGGTCAGAATTAATTTTTCAATCATATCAGAAAGCTTGTGGACACCTTCATTGAACTGTAATGGTCAACATTATTGCTACTGAGTAATGTTCGATACCCACAGAAAGCTCCCCTATCGACGAGGCTTAGGATACGCTGATCTATGGAGCGTCAGTTCATTTGTTTTAAATAGCCTCTGGTAAAACGTACTATTGGAAAACCATGAGGTAGAAGCTAACGTCCAGGACTGCAACATCGTAGTAAACGAGTTCGAATCGCAGACGCACTATTATTTTCACTTTCGGACTAATACCATTTTGAAAGGTATGAACCCCCAGCTATTGGCTGAATAGTACCAATACTATTATTCTACAACGATGGTTTTGGCATTAAATACCCGACGGAGTTTGATATTTATTTACCAACCCCTCCGCATCAGCAGGATGTGACACAAGGTCAATTTCTTAAGCGGTGTTCAACAGGTTTGAATTCAGAGTTTTCCTTCTCCTAGACCGGTCGCATAACCAAGGTTAAAGAGCCCAGTCTGTCATACTATTTATCCATAGCTGGAGGGAGAGTAGGATTCATACCTTTCCCAAGGGTATTAGCGCTAAGTGAAATGCAATTAGCACACCAAGGATTTGAACTCGGGGCGACGAGTCCATTTCCCATGACTTTAACCATTACACCACGCGCTTCTTAAATATGCCATTAAACAAAGAAACCAAACGAAATATTATAATAAACATGTTCAATGCGAATGCTGATCACACCACATTGTGACAGATTGGGCTGGACAATGCTTTATTCTTTTAGAGCATTGACTCCAATAAGCATCCCGTCGTGATATATTATTTTTGATGACATAAAAACAATGAGAGATGTATTAATATTATAGTTTACGGATGTTTTTTTTTTTTTTTTTTGTTTAATCGCATATCAACCATCGTGGGTTATTATACTTAGGGGTTTGGGAATTGCGTTCATTTACATTTTTTAAATTTTTTAAATTTTTTAAATTTATTTATGTAGGGGCCGAGTTAGCTCAGTCGGTAGAGCGTTCGGTTAGAAGTCACAAGGTTCCTAGTTCTAACCGGTCCTCGCCAACTCAGCGTATGAGTAGCACAGGGATCTGTGCGGTAAAGTAAGGAGCTGATGGTAGGTGTGGCGCTCCACCTCAGACGCCAAAAACAATCTCTTTGGTCTAGCGCTATTGAAAAGGGGATAGACTCCCTCGCTGACTGGCTGATACCGACTTTAGGCCGCCCCGTCGACTTTACTTACTATTTTTATGTAGTTATTTATAGTTATTTACTAAGTTTAGCTTAGATGTTGCACAAGGTTAAAAGTATGGGTCGCCCAGTGAGAATCGAACTCATTAACAATGGCCTGTAAATCTCGCTTGCTAAACATTACACCATGGGAGGTGCCCAGTGTAGTTGTCTTTGTTTGTTTTTTTATTATTTTTTTTAGTGGGATAATCTTGGCTCTTTGGCCTTGTATGATAACCAGTCTAGAAGAAGGGAAATTCTAAAGACAAACCAGCTCTACTCCGGTTTTAAATTGACCTTGTGTCACATCCTGCCCTTGGATTTATGCTCAATCAGGAGGATCAATCACGGTGCGGGACATGTCAAACACCTTACATTGTCAAACATTTCCTCATGGAAAGTGGAGTTTTCGCTCCAATCAGAAAGAAATATTTCAACGCAAATAATATGAGGGATATTTTTGAGAATACTAACATGGATGACATTTTATCCCCCGTGAAAGAAATAAAAAAGAAATAAAAAATTACGAATTAAATATAAAATACACCCACGAAATACATCTACAAAAAATACACCAGTAAAGAAAACTTTAATACCAACTTTTATCTTACAGTCTAACAGTGTTTGGACTTAAATAACCCACAGGGTTATTATACCATTAAACAGACCAAACCAAATGAAGTTAATGAAAATTGTTCATACGAATGTGAAGATATTAAGAACTTGAAACATAGAAAGTTTTATCAAAATGACTAATTTCGGCATTAAATGAACCGAAATGGGTTGATATGCCGTAAAACAAATAAATAAAACCAAATGAAATTAATGAAAATTATTTCATACCAATTTGAAGATATTAAGAACTTGAAACATAGAAACTTTTATGAAAATGACTTAGGGCACCTCGTGTGGTGTAATGGTTAGCAAGCTAGATCAGCAAACCAATGTTAGTGAGTTCGATTCTCTCTGGGTTCCCCATACTTCTGGTCTTGTGTCGCATCTAAGCTATGCTTAGTAAATAACTATATCAAAATTACTTGTTTCAGCATTAAATGATCCGAAAAAGGTTGATATGCCGTAAAACAAATAAACCAAACAAACCAACGTGCCCGGGATGGGAGGGTTGATTAAATAGAAATATTCGTGTGTGTTTCGACTCCATTAATACTGACAACAAAAAGAAAATACCTGGCAAATAAAAGTGTTATGAGATTATCGTCTATTTTTAGTCGTAGAAATGCAGATAAAAATCGTTAAAAACCCTTTAAGAGACTCCATTGCTACAAAAATAATGATTGTGTATTTTCAGAAATCATTTCTCAACGTCTGACTTCACTGATGTTTTTCGTTTCCTGTTCGTCTGTGTAAATAAAACCTTTCTCTCTCTTGCCGCCGACATCGTCCCCCGCCGCCGCCGCCGCTGGCCCGCCGCTGGGCCCGCCGCCGCCGCCGCCTTAGCCGTGATACTGTTGGCCTCGTCGACTGCAAAAGAAGCTGTCAATAAACTTTATTGACGAAACACCTGACCTTGACGTAATCATCCGAAATCGAAGCTCGATATCAATTAAGCTCCACCTTTTTTTTCCCTCAAAGTCAAATCGTTTCACGCACTTGTACGACGCATACCCATCTCGGCGTTTGCCACTATCGGCCAATAAACAGTTCAAATTGAATCGACATAAAACAACTTTCTCTCTTCTTTTTCTTTTTTTTTTTTTTTTTTGGTTCTTGCCGAAGTGAAGTACCATCATCAACTTATCTGAAATTCACAGTCCCTCCCTTTTATTTTAAAAAAACTTTTTTTATCTGATCTGTCACCAGAAAACAACAATGCTCTTTCGCCATTTCACTTTTTTAAATTCTTTTTTCATTTTGTACTTGTAACATTGTTTTGAAAACGGATATTATTAGATATTATCAAGGAACAGACTCTATATGTTACAATTCAAGGGGAGTCATAAATTGTGAACATACCTACAGTTAGAATTTTAAATAGAGTTCGTTAGATTTATAAGCGGTGGTGCGTAATTTTCCATAACCATTGGGGATTATGATTAACATTTTAGATAACCCCAACTGACCTCCGGTTCAGACACGTAAGAAAAGTTTCTAGTTTAGACTAGATTTCAAGGAGCGTAAACATTGTTTGTCAGCTTCCGGGTCAGTCTCCCTTCGTGGCAGAATTATGGGCTAAGAAATAAAACTTGATCAAGAAACAAACAAGTTGTTAATTAAATTATAAAACAGCCCATCCCAATAAGAAGAATTCATGAAGAAGAAGACCAACCTTTAATAGCAGACGCCCACTAGACGAAAGAACATGGCGGCCAAAGTAAGAATAAGTGTAACAAGCGAGAGTCTTTTGTTTTGTCGGTCAATCTATTTAAAAAATGTTGAATGAAAAACTAGCGTTCTTTGTATGTTTGAAATTATGACGAAAGCTAAAGCAACCGTTGTTGAAGTGACATAGACGCCCCTTTACGTGTGTGTGTGTGTGTGTATGAAAATGTAAATAGACGATCGCTTTCGCTGGTCGTGTGAGTCTGTGTGTGGTGTGTGTGTGTGTGTGTGTGTGTGTGTGTAAACATGAGTATGTATTAAAATAAAATATAATTGATGAAAATATACATATGTATATCCTATTTTGTAAATGAAACTTCATCTCTTATGTTGAGTAGAACAAACATTCAACATTTTTTTAAATAGATTGACCGACAAAGCAAAAGACTCTCACAGTTATTATTTGTGATAAGTTTATTTTTCCTCAAATTAATAAAAGCCCTGATGAAGATCTATTGAAACAGATCGAAACACTGCAGCGTTGGCGAAATAAACATCACTCGTTTTATAAACTTGTGTTTTTTCAATTTTTCACTATATTACACACACACACACACACACACACACACATATATATATATATATGTGTGTGTGTGTATGTGTGTGTGTGTGTGTGTGTATGTGTGTGTGTCTGAGTGTCTGTGTGTATGTGTGTATGTCCGTGTGGTGTGTGTGTGTGTGTGTGTATGTGTATTTGGGCAGAATTCTTTCATTTAGATATATAGAATTAAACAAAATGGATGTCTCTTATCTAACGAGTTTATTTTCTATCTTTTCAAGCTTTCTGGCCAACTTTTAAAAAAATATTTGGATGGAATCCGTTAATTAATCCACCAAAGTTTTGGTCCCAAGTACTTTCGGCAGTTTGAAGTACCATCTTCAGGGGTAATGTGATTGTGTTCCAGTTTTTTTTCTTCTTCAAGTTAGTAGTAATGAGAGTAACTAGGAGGGGAACTCGTAGAAATTGTATTAAGGGTTGTGGGGGCTGGAAGGAGGAGAACTGTCAGGAAAATTTCTAAACATTTTAAAATGCCTATAACCCTTTCCCCCCACATCTTGTATAATTTTAAATATGAATTGTTACTTTTAATCATGTAAGTGTATTTAAATCATAAGTGTCATATAGAAAACCCTGGGGCTTAGAAGACGTCGACTGCACCCTCTACAGTGGGTTAAGACCCCTCCAAAAAGGAGGTCCTGGGTATGACACTAAACAGCATTTAAACGGCTAGACTTCACTTTTGAAGCCACGACGAGAGTGAAGTCACATCTTTATTAACATTGCTCTCAAGCTCACTCTGACCCGGAGTGGTAGTACCTATAGGTTCCTATCTATGAGTTAAATAGATCTGTTTAAAAATGCAACGACATTTACAAATGAAGCAAATTTTGATATCAAAGGAATTGATGGGCTGTTAAATAAATAAACCCAACTGGAGAAGGAAAGGAAAGGAAAGGAAAGACAGACAGACAGACAGAAAGAAAGAAAGAAAGAAAGAAAGAAAGAAAGAAAACAGTCGAAATAAATGAAAAAAGAAGACGAAAGAAGAAAGGGGAGTAATCCAATAAGATAATTCAACATAGAGACTTTGTGCCGACCAAGAAAAAAAAATCATTATTTATTTATTTATCTACTAGAAGCGGCTACCCGGCCTCGCCTGTGTAGAGGAGAAAAAAAGAAAAGAAAAAAAGAGAAAAAAAAAAAAACATTGGAACGCCGAAAATGGCCGAGTAGAATTTTAACATTATTTTATAATGCTATTTAATTTTTAAATGCATTCGATAATATCAATCAAATCTTTATTTGCACGAAAACCAAGCCCTGGTGATATTTAATGTGTATATATTTTACTTTGTCATTAATTGTTTTATTTTCGAAGTTTCCTCCGGACATACAGATTCACACAACTGTCCTTTATATATGTATAGATTTACTAGAAGCAGTTACCCAGCATCCTCTAGGTAGAGTGCCTTAAAAGAAGGATTCCAAAGGGATACACACAATTTTTAGCATTAGCTACGCATGAGCTTCGGTTCGTGCGTGGCTCCTCCCGTTAATCGATCCCTGTGTTCAACTGACATGGTGGGATGTCAGTAAATATATTTAAAGAATACTGGAAAGCCGAGGAGACTTGCTGTCACTTGGACTCCAGTGAAAGATAACCATTTCGAGTTGGTGTGAAAAACTTGCAAAAGAGTAAAAAGATGATAAGAGATGAACAAAAAAGAAAAAAGAAAAGAAAAAGAAGACTGAAATAAATCTCTTGAAATCAGTTCTTTTATTATATGATAGGAAGTGTCAGAAATTCATGAAAGAAAACAGAAAGGCCTTAATTGAATTCCCATCTCATACTAAATAAATTAGCGCGAAATAATATCAGAGGCGGGAAGATTTTAATCATTATTTAGTTTCATTCATTTGTGATGACAGCAGATTTTTTACAACATCTTTTTTTTTTTCTAATTTTCTTTTTTTTTTTTTGTTAATTTTTTCTTTCTTTCTATTTTTTCGAGTTTACATCTGAAGGGTCGACCGTGCAGCGATCGTCACACTAGTATTCTTTTCCAGTGTAATATGTCTTTTCGATTGTCGAGAAGCTAGCAAGGATATCAGGCATTGTCCCGCTTCCAAAGATCAATAACTTGCTGGACCTGTGGATATACCACAGTATGACAATTCAATTAATACAACGTTTGATATATTTACTTAAGAGTTATTGCGAAATGGTTTTATGTGGGAATAATCGCTGGAGAGATACGATCAAATCGAGAAAGACTGACATGACGAGAAGGTAAAAAAGAGAAAGAGAGAGAGAGAGAAGAGAGAGAGAGAGAGAGAGAGAGAGAGAGAAGAGAGAGAGAGAGGGGGGGTAAATAAAACAAAGGAAACAGATTTCGATTTTTAAGTTCAATTCTTGCCCAGGATATCCTTTGTGATTGTTTTCCGTTCCATTATTGAAAAAATAAAAAGACGAAAAATAAAAAAAAGAATAAAAATAAATAACGAAAAAAAAAAAAAAGAATCAATCTCTTGCTGAGTGATGTCATCAAAGAATGATATAAATTCAAGTCAATATCTTATATGATTAGAGAAAAATAATCGTTGACGTGTTTAGAGTAAGGTATTTACTTAAGAGCTATTGCTTTTAGTTTTACATGGAAATAAACGGTGGGGGGATACGATCAAACCGAGAAAAATTGACGTAGTAAGAAGTTAAGAAAAGAGAGAAGGAGAGGATGAAGAGAGGGGAGAGAAGAGAAAGAGAGAGAGAGAGGAGGGGGAGTATCTCTTTGCTTCGCCCATTTGGAAACTCTTGAAATACGCTGACTGCACCCCTGTAGAGAAGTAAGAGCCCCCTTCCCCCCAAACATAAGAGTCGTTCTGGGTATGATACAAAACTACAAGCCGTGATTAAGCTTCAGTTATGGGGTTGAATTGTTCTTTCTTTGACATTATTTTCAGGTCTATGATACGGTGTGAGAGGTCCCATCTATGGATTAAATATTATTGGATTAATTTGAATAATAATGCTTGCAACACGGATATCCATGATAATCTCTTCCCAACCACCCCTATCATATATATATATATATATGTATGTATATATATATATGTTATGTTTTTTTATGTTGAAGTTGGGCGTTGTTATGAAGCATTTATAAATAAATGAAGGAACTCGATGTTATGGAGTACTGGGTTCACTTTTTATTTATTTTTTTATTTGGGTCAGTAGATTTCTAAAATACATCCATTATAATGTCCAAATAAGAAATATATATATTGGTTTGCTGGTTGGTTTTGAAGGCTATCACAATGCAAGTGTAAAGAAAAAAGAAGGTAACTGTGGTGTTGTTTGTTAACCTGTGATTTATTCTCAATTATTAATATTTCGGGATAAAAATCCCATCTACAGAAGATTACTAGAACTATATATATATATATATATATATATATATATATATATATATATATATATATATGTTTGTTTGTTTGTGTGTGTGTGTGTGTGTGTGTGTGTGTATATATATATATGTGTGTGTGTGTGTATGTACATGCGTGTACGTGTGTGTATGTTTTACTTTAAAACAAATATCGTTCATTATTTAAAAGCCAAAACAACAGTACTAACAATTGGGTCCCTTTCACCACGGGATTTAGCGTGAAGTGAAACAGCCTACTCCAGGATTTGAACTCGGGTCGTCAATTCCATTTCCTACGACGATAACAGTTACAATAAACGCGTTTATCCTAATTTCGATTCTGAATGTTGATTGATTTAAGAAGTGGCTTCCATTCTTACAACGTTGTCATAATAATTCATCAAATGAAGATAGCAGACTGCCATTCTTGGGCTCGTTTCCATATACTCATCCCGTTCTCTACAGTGCAATGGAAATTATTTTTAATTTCCTGTCTCATCTTACAAAGCATTTTTCTCCCCACTGATGGTCCAGATTGAATATGAACAAGATGCATTAGTATTCATTTTCTTCATTAGTGAATTGTTCGATCATGCCGTTCTCGACTCCAATTTCATTTCAGGTGGACTAATTGTATCCTTTAAATAATTAACAAAGCGCCCTCTTTCGACAGCAACTTGAACTCTCTACTCAGAGACGAAGCAAAGCTGAGGAAAGAACAGAAAAGCGCCCCCTTTCAACAGTAATCTGAACTCTCTATTACAGACGAAGCAAAAATGAGGAAATACCAAAAAAATGCTCTCTATCAAGATTTGAAAAACTGTGCTTGATTAAAAGAAAGTATCGTGACATTATAGTACAATCGTTTCTTTTATGATTTCCGAGGGAATTAAATAATTTCCACGGGAGGGGGGGGGGGTCTGTGGCACTAAGGCTTTTTCATTGTCAATGGCTGTCATTTTTTTCCATTGGTTTAATTGCAGAGTCTCACGAATAATGTTATATATATATATATATATATATATATATATATATATATATATATATATATATATATATATATATATATATATATATATATATATATATATATATACTTAATCTTATGTATTTATTTATTTATTCAATTAAATTTATTAATTACTAATTTTAAATCTTTTAATTACTTTATTATTATTTATTTAATTACATTATACAGGCATGAATATGTACGTGTGTGTGCGTATATACATATGTGCGTATGTTTTTTTTATATATTTATATTCATATATGTGTACATATGTGTTTGCGCGCGTGCATACATGTTTTATGCAAATATATTTATTTTTTATTTGTATATTTGTTTACTTATTTATTTACATTTTAAATAAATTACGCTCTTTTACTCCAACATTTAAACACCGTACGTAAACAAAAACACGTGACAGCAAACCCGTAAACGAATGATTTAATAATAATTTTTTTATTGAAAAGTACCTATACCTTAATGCTTATGTATTAATTTAACTAAATTGTTTAATGTTAAATTTTAAGATTTTAAAATTTTTCATTTTTAAATTTCAATAATTAAACCAACGTATTTTAACTTACATTAAAAAAAAACAATAATATTTCAATAATTCAACAAATTTATATAACCATTCCAACTTTTATATTTCCCCCTTTTTAACTCCGATTAATATAAACAAACTTACATTTCGTACTAACACCATATCTATTTAAATTTCTTAATTTTATTATTATTATTTTTTTCATTACTCTCATTTTTACTTTTATCCCTTTATATTTTTTTATATAATTAACCGTATTAAATCTCTCAAAACTTCTGTTATTGTAACGCCTACAATCGGTCCTTTCCTGATACTCTCTAATCAAATCAAAACCATCCAATAAATAATTTTAATCTTTCGTTTTTTTTAACCACTATTACGCCCCATAATCTACCTTTCATTAAATAATAATTGAAAAAATAATTCCCACAAATTAATTCACATTCTTTAATCCAATAAACAAAAACGGTTCACGAGGAATTTCGGTCATACATGGTACCAACTGACATTAATCGAAAACTCGATTAATTCAGCGGATGTAACCCTGACGATTCAGGCGATGAAACTCGAGTAGGTTACTTTTATCCATTATATATATATATATATATATATATATATATATATATATATATATTACTGATACTCGTGTTCCATAATTGTACGACCGTTATCATCTTGCAATACTCTTTGGTTAAAAATGGGACCGTTCAAATCGTACAAGATGAAATGCAAAAATGTAAATCCTGATTATCTGGTGTTGCTTATTCAAATTCTTATTTATTATATCAGCTAAATAATGTAATATTCCGTAAAAAGCAGGTGTACAGCCACTTACCTCCTATCACACAAGGCATTCAATTAAGACGGACAAGGAATGTTGGACACTATTGAAGAAGCAAGAACGAACTCACGAGTGACGTTCTTCTGTGGACACCTACAAATTAACACACCAGAGTAGACCGATCAGCAAAAGCCTACATCAATCGGCTCTACACATATTCTGGATACCGTGTGGGAGATCAGTTTACTGGCTATGACACTGTTGTTGATATATATATATATATATATATATATATATATATATGAAGTGTTGTTATGGGTCCAACGGGAGAAAAATAGATATTTTATAAAAAATGTTTGCAAAAAGGATTATGTTTTTTTTTTAATTTTATTAACTTACTTATTATATATATATATATATATATATATATATATATATATATATATATATATATATATATTGTAACGTGACCAGCTAGATAGATTTTTAGATGACTTGTTTAAGGGTTAACCAGTGTAGTGACCCCACTCCCAAATTCCCGAATCAGTACTATGGTGTCACCTTAACCCTTTTATCGAAGTCCTTCTTTTTTCAAACCACAAGATCTATGCCACAAAACCGGACAAGGCGACGGGGAAGGACTTCTGGAAAATGGCCCTCGAGAATTTAGCAGTAAGAAACTGCAAGATGAACAAAGGAGAAAGTATACCACGTGTCGAATGAAACGAGTGGTGAACAGCAGGTGAACTGATACGTACTCAAATAAACCTCAGCCTATGAAGAAAATGATATAGGTTAGTGTTGAGAGTCAACGGACGAGAGAGCGAATAAAAAGGAATCATTTTCAATGCACCGAGAGAACACTAGAATAAAAGAATTTTGCCAAGTTTTTGTCATGGTTGGAGAGTAGATCAGTCGAAATATATATATATATATATATATATATATATATATGTATATAGTGGAGGGCACCCGACCGGCAGGGAGACCACGCCTACGCATCAAAGATGTCTGCAAGAGAGATATGAAGACATGCCACATCGACATAAACACATGGGAGGCTTGTGCAGAAGACCGTGCGACCTGGCACCTTCTCATCAAACAATGAACAAAAGGGAGTGAAAAGGAGAGGAAAGAAGCCACCACAGAAAAGAGAGCCAGAAGGAAGGAGAAACAGCAGCACCCCCAACACCTACAGAAAGCATCACCTTTTGTTTGCAGCCATTGCACCAGAGACTGCCATTCAAGGATCGGTCTGTTCAGCCACTCACGTAGCTGTAGGTAAAAAAAAGTTTAAAAAATGGACACTACGCCATCGTCTTAAATAGACGGAAGGTTGTATATATATATATATATAATGAGTTCAACTGAAAAAATAATTCATTAGTGTAAGCATAACTAACTGAATACAATGGTTGTATAGACACAAATGATTTACATTGTGTTAAAGATGACGATGTTTGTTTTATCGTTTTTTCTTATCATCTCAAAAGAAAAAGACATGTCAAAAGAATTGAACAGATTTTGATAACAATTCTAAAAGATGATTGTTCGCTCATGTGAATTGAACTCTGGACTCCGATTTTACTTGCTTACTGATTTCCCTGTAGAATACTAACGAGTTGTTGAAGTGTCAATTTTAAAACTTTTTTTTTTGCTGGTCCCTCATAATATTCCAAATAATCAAGATATCATATCATATACGTAGAAAAACTCCTGAAGCAACAAAAATGTAATAAATACACACACACACACAGACACAGACACACACACACACACACCACACACACACATATATATATATATATATATATATATGAAGTGGACAAACAATCTGTTTGAGATGGCGATAGCCGACAATTTTTGGGGAGATTATGTGCTTAATTAAAGTCATGCCTAATTTGTAAATTAATTAGTTATAATTAAATGAATTAGGTGTGCATATCGGTTTAAATGTAAGGCGTAAACAAATCGAGAAAAGTCAATCTCTGTATGTACATTTCAGCCTATTAGGCCTCATCAGCAGAGCTATAGACAGGGCAGTGCTTTGTGCGTGATTCGAACCCTACCTGACAGGCGGGGACTCTAACCATTAATATATATATATATATATATATATATATATATATATATATATATATATATATGCACATATACACACATATTTATATGGTATGTTTTTGTCAAATATATACCCCCCTCAAAATTATTTACATATATACGAACAAAATATTTACAGATATATATATATATATATATATATATAATATATATATATATATATATATGAAATTCATAATATATATATATATATATATATATATATGTATATATATATTTGCACACACACACACAAACACACACACACACACACACATATATATATATATATATATATATATGTATGAAAATCTCTCCATAAATAGAGACATATGTTTGTACTATATATACAACACCGTTCAAAAATAAAAAGAACGATTTATTCAACTTAGGATATTATTGACAATAATGGTCATAAGGTTTTTGAAATTTAAAGAAATCTTCTCACTTGATACTTAAGAATATTTATTGCAATTTTCATGACAACCGATTCTGTAGAATTGGAAATGTGTTCATTTCTATTTTGAAACTTTTCAATTATTCCACATAGAAACACAAAGTTTAAGAAATAAACAAAAAAATCTAATTCTACGTATTTGGTCGTCACGAAAATTGCAATGAATATTCTTAAAATATTCATTTACACTTGAATAAATTTACATAAAAAAAAGAAAGAAACGAAGATAAAGTAAGTTAAAGTACAAAACTGTTTATTACAAACAAATATTACAAATATATTACAAACAAACAAACAAACAAAAAGGACAGTTTCCAAAATTAGTCGACACAATTCTGAAAAGACTTGTAAATTACATAAAGAATATTATACTTACCTTCATATAGGAGCTTCGGCTCCTGTGTCTATAAGATACATAATATCAGTATGAATCCCTGAGAGCAACCCCTCCCCCCATGTAACACCTGTTCCTCCTTTATTTCCCAGTGCCTGAGGCGCCTCAAAAGAGGAATGTCGAAGGGCTACACGTAATTTTTAACACTAGTCACCGCCCGAGCTTCGGTTTGTACGTGGCTCCCCATGTAAATTATGACTTTGTGTTCATCCGACATGGTGGGATGTTAGAAAATATCCACACAATGAACATCATTGTCTTGATATAAATACAGAACATGAATTACAGCCTTATCGGCGGGGCTTAGAATACGTCGGCTGTATCATCTGGAGAAAGGCAAGCTCTCCCCACACCCAAAAGGGGTGTCCTGGGTATGATACTAAACTGCATCCGATGATAAGCTTTGGAGAGTATCCCTTCATTGCCATTACTCCCAGGTCCACTCTAACCATTTAGATTAGGTTCCTATGAAACAAATAAATCTTTTTTAAATTCTATTTAGAATGACTCTTCATTACTTCATTGGCTCTTACATTGATATTGTTGATATATATTGATAAGTTATTCGTATTACATAGGAATTATTAATAAAAAGGCATATAAAGGCTTATAAATTATTAGGGTCCCATCTATAGGTGAAATAGACATGTTTATTATTATTATTAGATTGGACAACTTTATATCAGACTAGGTTGGATAAACTTCGTTGCCCGTGTATTCTATCAAATTAACACCAATAATGTACACATCTTTAAGAAAAAAATTAATCAGAAAATAATTGAAGGATAAACAATTTAATTGTTTGCAATTATTTGATAGAATGAATATTTTATCCATTTCAAATTAACACCACTTATCAAGGATTCCGATATGATTTTAATGTTTCCTTTTGATCAAACAGAGTAATTCACCGTGGCGCAGTGACTAACGTGTTGGACGGCAACATCGTAGTAAGCGATTTCGAACCCCAGTCACGCTATTATGTTCACTTTTGGACTAATACACTTGGAAAAGTTACAGCTATAGGTTTAATAGAACCGCCATTGTTCTTCTACATGAATGGCATTGGCATTAAATAACCGACCAAGGTTGATATGCAATTAAACAAAAGAAACCAAAACAAATCTAATCAAGCAAAACGAGTTCATTTTTTACTGTGCAAATCATTTGTATTAAGAATAGTTACTTGATGCTCGTATAATTATTTAGTTAGGATTAGTTTTATTAGTTACTTGAAACCATGTAATTTCAAATATTTCAAACCAATTTGAAAACAAATGATTATTATCAAATAGGAATAGTTACTTTAAACCATATAATTATTAGTATTAGATAGGAATACTTGAAACAATTTATTTGTATGTAAATTATTTGTATTTGAGAGGAATACTTGACATTATATAACTGTGTGAAAACGAATTATTATAAACAAACAAAAAAGGGCGATTAAAATGGGTACAAATACAGAATATCATTAGAATCGCATTTTACGTACAAATAGCATTATTTTACGGAATCCCTCCCGAAGTAGCCCCTTACCCTAATCCTAATATTGGCCCCAACACTAGCCCAAACACTAACCTTAACCCTAATGCTATCCCTAATTCTTACCCTAACCCTAATTCTAGCGTTTCAAAGTTTACGGGTATTTCTGTGAAATGTAATGAAATATGATACTTTTTATAAGCAATCTAAGGATATATATTGCGCGCTATTCTGCATTAATACCAAAAAATGCAATGGAACATTAAAATTATGATTATAAATAAGCATTTACAAATAAATGAAATTCCGGCTTTAAATAACCCGTAAAGAGTCCGTATGCCGTTAAACAGATAAACCGAAGCAGAATATGAATAAGACGTGGCCTTTTCCTCATTTCTACACATTTTCGACCAGAAGATTTTTCACGTCGTTCAATCAGGATTTTGTCGCATTCCTCTTGCAGTTTTTACCATAAATCGATCAGTCATGTCTGGTTCTTTGCTACCCTAACAACATGGCCCCCTAATGATATACAAACGATCGGACATTCATAATAAAAAAGTGTTGATTGGGATGTATATTCAGAGAGAGAGAGAGAGAGAGAGAGAGAGAGAGAGAGAGAGAGAGAGAGAGAGAGAGAGAGAGAGAGAGAGAGATACGTTATAAATGTATCTATATCCCAATGTCCTTGTACCACATGTAAGCTAACCTTAGTAAATAACAATATCTATATTATTGACTGTATTAATAGAACATTTCCCATTGCATTATACCCTTGGAAAGATATGCTTTCAACTACTCTCCCTCCAGCTATGGGTAAACTAGGAGATACTCTGCTCTTTAACCGAAACTAGGTAACTAATATGTGAGAAAGAAAACCGAATTCAAACCAATTAAACTTCGTATTCATGAGTTAAATGTTCGCCTCTTACTGACAGCTACCAACGGCCGAGAGGAAAGGAGTCGGACTGATAAAAAGTCAGTCGGGTTTCGCTACCGGCTAGAAGTAGCTTGTAAGTCTAGCCACACTGTTGTCTGAGGATGACTATATATATATATATATATATATATATAAAGTTAGGAGATGATAGTAGTAATGGTGCTCCACCTCTGACGCAAAAACTCTCTTTGGTCTAGCGCTAGTGAAAAGGGCACTGTCTAGCTGATACCGACTTTACGCCACCCCGACGACTTTATATATATATATATATATATATATATATATGTATGTGTGTGTTGTGTGTGTGTGTGTGTGTAATTGGTAATTTGCTTGAAGCATTGTTAAGTATGTTATTATATGTTAATGATTTGAAGGCAATTACAATGCATATAAAAATAAAAACAAAAATATGTTTTTTTGTCTTATCGATTTCAAAGTAAACTTTATCTTCAGAGACGATTTTCAGAAAATCTTCTCTGAAGATAAAGTTTACTTTGAAATCGATAAGACAAAAAAACATATTTTTGTTTTTATTTTTTATATGCATTGTAATTGCCTTCAAATCATTAATATATAATATATATATAAGTGTGTATGTGTGTGTGAGTGATTCATTCAATATATATATATATATATATATATATATATATATATATATATATATTAATTGAACAGAAGGGATTTATTATGCTGAAAGATTTTTAGCTATTGATGTGAGGCAATTTTCAAAAGAAATGCTACTTTAGCATTTTGTTGATTTAGCTCCTCAGTCTGATTGCCAAACTGGTCAGTGTGTGTCGCTTCGTTATAGTCCTTATCATCATAGGGAATCCGCCCCCCCCCACTGTATTTTGATATTCTAATATTTGACAGATAATGTAGCGGGTAATTTTAGAGGTGGTCAGACGTTTTGATGTTTTTGGGCGCAATCAGCAATTTGATGAATCGTCATTTGCTCAATTGTCAAATTCCTAACAAAATGTTTCGTTTGATTTGATTTGGCGGTCATAACATATTTTATGAGGCGTAAATTCTTCATTCATTCATTCATTCTTTCTTTCTTTCTTTCTTCTTTCTTTCTTGTCTGTTTGACCAAAGTTCACTCAAACTAAAAAAAAGGAAAAGATCGCCATCGAAATAAGAAAAGCTTTTTTCTTAACTGAAGAAATGAATATATTTTTAAATTTTTATATTTACTAATATTATCTTAGTACAGTACAAAGTGGTTGAAGGAATCACACACACACACACACACACACACACAACACCCACACACACACCACACACACACTTGCCCTTTTCACTAGCGCCAGACCAAGGAGATAGGTTTTTTGCGTCTGAGGTGGAGCGCCACACCTACCATCATCTTCTCACTTTACCGCACAGATCCCTGTGCTACACATACGCTGAGTTGCCGGGGGCCGGTATCGAACCCCATATATATATATATATATATATATATATATATATATCACAGAGAATGCCTTTTTAAATATTTGACTGGCGGTCAAAATACATTTTTTCGAGGCGTCAATCTTTCTTTCTTTTGTTTCTGTCTTTCTGTCCGTCTGGCTAAAGTTTGCTCTAGCTAAATAGAAAAATAGGAAAAGATTTGTAATGTTAAAAGATTTTTTATTCATTCATGTGATGCAACTCCAAAAATTCGGTTGGCTGGTTGATTAGTTGGTTGGCTTGCTGGAGGGTTTTTCGGCATGTCAACCCATTGGGTCATTTTATGACGGAGACGTTTTGTTTTATTCATTCTTGATGGGTACTGTTCAGTTTAGACATAATGAAAATAGAGTTACTCCCCTTGATAACTAGGGGTTGATTGGAACTCGGAAGTGGGTTCCACCATGACACTTTTGGATTGGGGTTTGTACCGAATGGACGCAAGTGCACAGCACGGTAGAAGCATTCTCTACCCTGTGTTAAATAAGATCTTGTTAATTTCTAACAACCTGATCTTGCATTTTCATTCAGTGTTCCGTATTTTATCTGTATGTAAAAACATAACAGATACTCAATTTCTTTTTAAATTCAGTTTCTTTTAAACACAGTTTTAGTAATCATTTTTTTAATTTAACTCATAAATGGGACCCTAACAGGTACTACCACTCCAGGTCAGAGTAGACCTGGGAATATTGGCGATGAAGGGGTAAACCAGATTCTCTGAGCTCCAGAACTGAAAATTCACCATCAGATAGAATTTAACGCCATACCCAGGACATTAAGACCCTCAGCCACCGCCTTCCAGCACATATATGATAAAAGGGGTTGGAGCTTGTCATACGGGCAATAGGGTCGATACAATCATATAAAAGTTAGGTCTTGATGTGACCAGCCGATTGATCGAAGGGGGCATCTCCTACTGTCCATCTAGCCTAAGTAAGGGCCAAAGTGGAGTGTTACCTGTCATGAACTGCTTAGTCAGAAGATTGCATCAAGCATGATGGGTCGACACTCACGGCCAACGGGTGGTACCATTGGGAGATCTTACTCCTCTGCAGGAAAATTGTGAATTCAAACCAGCTGTACTCCCCAAAAGAAATCACTTTGGATCGCATCTTTTTCGTGTGCGTTCGGACGAAAATTTGGTTGTAAATTATTTATTAGCGGTGGTCGGAAGATGAACAAGCAGCAAATCCTTAGAACAAATCTTGTTTAATCATATTAATCACTGACATCAGGAAGAAGTCAGGTTTTTCCCGCGGTGTTTTAGACGCGGGGAAAATGAAACTGTTGGATACGCCCAAAACAACTCCATCCCTCCCTCCACCGCCGCCAATCTTTCAGCTGCCTTTTCTCTTTCCCTCACCATGTCCGCGCCAATCCTCACATGCGCGCACGAGATCACATTTGCAAAAGACTGATTATTTCGCCTGACCAAAAGTAGAGCGATATATATATATATATATATAATATATATATATATATATATATGTATATATATATATATATATACATGTATTATATATAAGAGAGAGATAGATAGATAGTTAGAGAGAGAGAGAGAGAGAGAGAGAGAAAGAGAGAGAAGAGAAGACATTCTCAGGTGCGACTTTTTTAACGTCCCGATTTCTCCTGGTCCTCCCCTCTTCCTCCCTCATCATCATCATCATCATCATTCTAAAACAAACAGTGGATAATATATATATATATATATATATAGAGAGAGAGAGAGAGAGAAAAGAGAAGACATTTCCATGTGAGACTTTCTTACCGTCCCGATCACTCCTGCCCCTTCTCTATTCCTCCTCCTTACATCCCCTCTCCTTGCTCCCCTCCTCCTCCCTCTCGTCTTCATCACACAACGCGGTGGTGACAACGTCAGCCTAATTTGCTCACAAGTCATCATCGACATTAATCAATAGAAGAGAGTTGTGCACTTCTTTCACACCGATCGGATATTTCGGCTCCGGGAGAGAAAGTGGCTCTCTTTCACCCTCACACGATGACAAGTGGCAAGTAATTTCCCGCTCTTGACCAAAACAACGAGTAGACCTCACTGTAAATCCGGAATCCAGGGACGATGAAAGGCAAATGTCTCCTCCCTCCCACAAAGAATACTTTTTTGGGGTCAGATTTAGACTCTGATATTGCATATAGACCTACAGAATTGTCTGATGATATGTGAGAATAATGGGGATTACGAAAATCGTCCTCAGACATTCCCTCTGTCTGCACACAAACACACACACCCACACACACAAAAAAAGAAGAAAAAAACACACACACACACACAATACCACATAAACACACACATAAGTGTATGTGCGTAGACTTGTGGCAGGACTAAAGAGCCACTTTCGTGAGCTGATTGTTGAACTTTTTGAAGCTCACCATTATATTCTTTGAACTGTTGAACTTTTAAAAAAAAAATTCTTTTTTTAAATATCAAGCAATGGCAATACTTGAACACGAGTTTGCTGCCATCATATATATATATATATATATATATATATATATATATATATATAGAGAAGAGAGAGAGAGAGAGAGAGAGAGAGAGAGAGATGTAATAGAGACAGCAATGGGGAGTGTGAAAATTGCCGTCACCTCTCTCTTTGTATATGTGTGGTGGTGGAGTCAAAGGGAATCTTGAAAAATTCTTCTACTCTTTTTCTCTCTCTCTTTATTCTTATGTCTGTCTGTTTCTCTCGTTTTCTAATCCTATATAAATATGTTCGTGTGAGTTCGTGCGCATATATATATATATATATATATATATATGTGTGTGTGTGTGTGTGTGTGTGTGTGTGTGTGGTGTTATGGAACCAATGGGAGAAAATTAAATATCTTTTAAAAAAAGAAGGCCCGTTAAATGGATTATGTTTGTTTTTTAATATTATTATTTTACATTAGCGACACGTGTTTCAGATCTTCTGATATCTTCTGATATCTTCTTCGGGCGTTATGAGAGAGAGAGAGAGACTGAGAGAGAGAGAGAGAGAGAGAGAGAGAGAGAGAATTTTTATACTCTCCATTGCATCTCTCTCACTCTCTCTCTCTCTCTTCTCTCTCTCTCTCTATATATATATATATATATATATATATATATATATATATATATATATATATATATATATATATATATATAAATGACCCGTTTGGTTTCCGGTGTAACAGAGGTTCGTATTGATATTAATGCTTTTACCGAGAAAAAGAATGAAGAATTCTAAATAGCATTTCATACTTATCAAGAATTTTCGATGATTAAAAATGACATTTAACGCGGACATAATTATCATTGCAAATTCGACTGGATATTGCTTGAAGCTTAAACTCTGTGTGTATGTGTGTGTGTGTGTTTGTGTGTGTGTGTGTGTACCCGTGTGGTGGGTGTGTGTCTGAGTCTGTGTGTATATTAAGTTAATGCAAGTAGGTGCGTATTAGGAATTCCAAAAATTACCAACACGGCTTGTTTTCTTTGAAATTCCAATCTGTTTCTTAAATACTTTACGAATAAGATATATTATTATCGTAGGAAATTGAGTTCAAATCCCGGAAAAAGTCGTTTGTGTTTCAATCCGCTTAAGGGGTGTATTGGTTACAATACTAAACTACATCAGATGGTGAGGCTTCAGTTCTGGAAATCTGGGGAGTGTGGAGTACCCCTTCATTGCTATTGCTCAGATGTCAATTCTGCCGGAGTAGTAGTACCTGTTAAGGTCCCATCTATGGATGAAATAGAGTTTTGAACTTGGCTTTTTAGACTCTTAGGTTTGACGAAAGGCATATTGTGTCCTGGGTATGATGATACTGCATCTAATTGTAAGACTGCAGTTCTAAGCTCTGGGGAGTGTGGAGTACTCCCTCATTGCCAATTTCCTCCAGATCGCTCAGACCCGTAGTGATAGTACCCATTAGAGTCCTATCTATGGGTCAAATTGATCAGTTTACAAATTAATGGAAATTATTCCAACCAGTTTCTTATCACATGTGAAGTTAAGGATGAATCTCACTTAACAATTATTTATACCAAATCAAACTAAACCAAATATTTACCAACAAACTGGTTACTTACAAATCATATATACAGAAAGATAGCATTTGACATTGGGTGGCCCACAAGGGTTGATATGCCATTAAAAACCAACCAGCCAACTTTCATTGCTATTACTACCAGGTCCACTCTGACACTGAGTGGTAGTATATGTTTGGGTACCATCTATTGGTTAAAATGGATCTGTTTAAAATTATTCGTATACGATACGACCACATGCAAATAGAATATGAATTTATACTTAAACGCAAATCCCAAAGCTCAAGGCATAGAATAACCCCAGTAGAGTTGACATGGCGTTAAAATCAATGAATCAATAGATCGACGAATAAACTCTAAAAGCACTTATGAAAAAATGCACAGAAAATATGAAAATGAACGCGAGACCCTAACCGCTAGACATAGAATAAACCTAGACGGTTACCATGCCGTTAAGATAATTTATTTATCCATCTATCCATCTATCTATCTCGGTCTCTTCCATTAATATCTTTCTTCCTTTCTTTCTTTCTTTCTTTCTTTGCCAACTTACTGTGTGGAACTATCTATATCGGATATATTATTTCATTAGTTTATTTCTTTATGTCTGTATTTCTTTGTCAATTCACTCGATCTATCTCTCTCTCTCTCTATTATCTATCTTTCTATCTAGCTATCTATCTATCTATAAAACTATCTATCTATCTATCTATCTATCTATCTTTCTCAGTTAGTTCATATCTATCTATGTCATTATATTCATATCTATCTATCTATCTATCTATCTATCTCAGTCTGTTCATATCTATCTATATATGTCATTATGTTAATATCTATCTATCTATCTATCTATCTATCTATCTATCACAGTCTGTTCATATCTATCTATCTATCTATCTGTAAATGTTATTATGCCTTTACATAGATTTATATAGAAATTCCGATTGACGGAAAATATTTTAGCCAGACGAGTTGGCCGCTACAGTTTCCATGGTGTACATCCAAACATCTGTCCTTTCTTCTTTCCTTTTTTTCTTTTTGAATGACGACCTCAACATCATCCAGTCGCCATATGTCTTGACACCTCAACCAGCGACTAATTACGCACGTTTAAATTACTTTGTCTGGTGAAGCTTTCTTTTTAATCCGAGCCGTTTCGCAGAAATCGTGAAACCTCTGTGGTCTGTCTCAACAGCTGGCTTAGTGAAACTTGTTATGAAATATATTCACAGAATCAGACTGATTGTGGTTCTCTTCAAAGACGTTAAATCTTTTAGTATTCTTCTTTTGTATGAACAAGAAGTATAAGAGATACCAGGTTTTTCTCATGCTGACTATTGTAACCAGAATACTAATCATATATATATATATATATATATATATATATATGACAGTGACCACCCCTTTGGCGGGAGAGTCTTACCCCTCAGCAAAGAATAACTCTTTTGGCAGTAGGACCTTACCCTTCAGCAGATGATGCAGTCAGTGTATTTTAAACCCCGTCAACAGTGCTGCTTATCAAATCAGATTGAATGATTGGTTTTAACGGCACTTCAACCCTTCTAGGGTTATTTTATGCCAATAAGTAAATCATGAGGGAGGGTCAGATTTATTTTCCTATGACTTTTCTTGGTTTTGACAAGAAGCTGTCCCCATTTATTTGTTGCTAAGTGGATTGGAAATCACTTTTGAGAGATAAGTTTATAGGGTAAAGTTTATTGTTATATTTTTTATATAATTTTATTTCTTCCAGGAAGGAAAAAATGTCGTTTATATTGACATTTGAAATATATCGCTCATATTGTGTGTTGTAAAAACGATGTCTAATAACAACAAAATCCCACATCCTATTAAAATGTATTTAATAGTATAGAGCGTTTGGCATTATATGCATTCTGGTTGGTTTTCTTGTTTAAGTATAAAGGTGTGTGTTTGTCTTGTGTGACTATAAGTAGTCAGGATAAAGTGATTTGTTCCTTTCTGGAATTTTTGAAGTCTGCTTTTCATTTTTCTATATTGGATTTGATTGAGAAAAGTTTATTATTAAATCGGTGTGAATAGAACTAAATAGAACTGTAAGTCAATATTCACTAAAAAGTCGAAATGTATGAAGACTTTACAATAACTTTTTAAAATAAACAATATGAAAGTAAAATGAAGAATTTAGGTTCCAGCGAAACTTGAATTTTGTATGGAATATCTCGGCTATTCATTTCTTGCATGGACGATGTCGTAACTAATTCGGTTACGGAAACAGCTTCGTAGTTTTCATATATCCATACATATATAAAGGGCAGTTTGTATATATGTATATCCGGAGGAAAATAAAAAAAAAAAATTAATAACAAAGTAAATATACATAAACATTCACTATCACTACATCTTGGTTTTTGAGCAAAAATAATAAAGATTTGAATTATATTCATCAAGATAATTAGTAAATAGAATTTAAATGATAACGACATGGTTTTTCTTTTTTTTCCATTTAGTATTTTGAATAGGAGACATGAATTTTTCTTTTCACAGTGACTGGATCAACACAAAGTCTTTTTTTGCGTAGGGATCCAACTCGCAATTCAACAATAATGGATCTGCAAGACTACTTTTTTTACCCGCCCTCTTTACACAGGCAACGCTGGGTGGCCACTTCTAGTAATCTAATAATTCTTTACGAATTTCTATACAAGTTAAAATTGGCATTTCACAAACCTCTTAGATTTTCCAGTAAAATGTAATTGCAAAGTGTGAAGTCCCTGCAAGTTACAAATAATATTTCATGCATCTTATTCTAATATACAAGGTTTTCACACAATAAATGGATATGCCATGTCACCAGAACATGTTTCATCGATTTTAGTTTTAGAAATGTCTTAAAACATTTATTCCACAAAAAAACTTTTTCTCCTGATGATGACCTATAGAGGAAACTATTCGAGAACAATAAAAGAATAAATAGCATAAAAAGATATTCCTATTTTTCTTATTACTTTTGTTCATATATATATATATATATATATATATATATATATATATATATATATATATATATATATATATATATATATATATATATGGGAGTAAATATGGAAATAAATCCGACAATATTAAGAAATTTGAAAAAACAAGTGTTCCAAAAATAAGATAAATTCATTTATCAACGCTTAAACGTTTCGG
>CM042155.1:59108378-59113378 GCA_023376005.1 Doryteuthis pealeii | reverse complement strand
GTGTCCATTACCTACAACAATAACCATTACACAATGGGCGCCTCCACACCGAAAGTATATTTATTTTTCGAGGTCTTGCGTATCAAATAAAAAATCAGATACTTTCCCTTTTTCACCTTTTAAGATAAACAATTAAAATTGTTTGAATCACAATTGCGACTGAGTGTTGAAATAGGTCGGAAAAGTAAAACGGAAAAGTTTGGTGTGGCCATAGAATTTAAGGAATTTAGAAATTACTAAGGATACGAATTGTGTTATTTTTGTGTTAAAAAAGCAGTTTTTATTGAATTTATTAACTGTATGTTTTAACACAAAAATAACATAATTCGTATCCTTAGTAATTTCTAAATTCCTTAAATTCTATGCCCACACCAAACTTTTCCGTTTTACTTTTCTGACCTATTTCAACAATTGTTTCTCTTTTGAACCAATATTTATTTCTGAAGATAATTGTGACTAATCGAAACTGTTGCAGTGGTGGACCTACATTTTTTTTACTAATCTGGCCATCGGGACCTGTGTCCAGTAGCTTCGGCCTCTGGACCGATTAAGCAACGTTAATAGCGTTGATCCCAGGGGGCTATTCCCCCAGGTAATACTTGCCGCTTGATTTAAAGGGGCAGGGCTGGGTTTATTACCCAGTGCCTGAGGCACCCCGTGAGGGGGAATGTCGACGGGATCAACGCATTTTTTTTGCATCCACCATCCCATGAGCTTCAGTTCGTGGGTGGTCCCCCATTAAAAAGACCTTGTGTTATAAGTGAGATTCGAGGTAAATAGTACATTTTTTTGGGGGGGGGGAGAGGAGGGAGTGAAACTTAAACTGCTATGGGAAGGTTCGCAACTTTAATAACCTTTTTGTCTTAACTATTATTGAATTAGACTATATCATTAATTAGCTTAAAAGCCATCGTATCTGTCGGTATTCAAGCTAGATCATGTGTAAGGGTCTTCATTGGGCCTTCGGACCAACAATGGCATTTCTTGCATTGTGTACATATTAAAATTGCTATCACATTTTAAAAAATCGTCACTGAAATCCGGTGAAAAATCACAAAAAAAAAAAAGTTATTAAAACTTGGGAATTTAACATTTCAAGATTGTGGGTCCTGATTCAGACCGGAATTTTTATTTGTTACGTTTAATTTCAAAATAGTATGATATGTTGGGCTACGGCTTCTTGGAGTTAAGTGGAAAATAAGTCACATACTAACACAATGACATTTGCATTTATTATAAGACACATTATTTTGAAATGCCTTTACTCATACTGCAGACCCAAACCTTTTTTTAAGCAATGTGGAGCAAAATCATTTCTGGGGACTCCCGCCGGAGACTCCCACCGGGGACCCCCACCGGGGACACCCACCGGGATTAAGGAGCCCTAAATATCCGCTCTTAAACCGTAGATAAGGTTGGCCACTCTAATAATTAAAGTGAATGAAAGTTTTGATGTATTAGTTTAATTCCTAATATTTTACAATTTTCAGAAGCGGTTGGTTGGTTGGTTGGTTGGTTGGTTTTATTTCAACCTTTTTTAGGTATTTCATGCCGAAGTCAGTCTTACAATTAAGATCTCTAATTACATACGGTACAAAAATTTACAGAATTGTATCTTCATAATAATTTTAAACTGATTAATTAATTAATTGATTTTAACGGTATTTCAACTAGTCTAGGGTTATTTTATGCCTCGAGATCAGGGATTTGTGTTCATTGCAAGTTCACATTTACATTTTTACACACACACACATACATACATACATACATATATATATATATATATATATATATATAATATATATATATTATATATACCGGAACCGGTTTAGCTCAGTCGGTAGAGCATCCATCACGGAACCACAAGGTTCTGCATTCGATACTGGCCTCGCCAACTCAGTGCATGAGTAGCACGGCTTAGAACTGTGTGATAAAGAAGTGTGATGATGGTATGTGTGGCACAACACCGCAGTATACACACACACACACACACACACACACACACACACACACATATATATATATATATATATATATATATATTAACCCCTCCGCACGAGTAGAATGTGATACAATTTCTTAAGCGAAGTTTAAAAAGTTCGAATTCAGAATTTTCCTTCTCCTTGACTGGTTGCCTAACCAAGATTAGAGTCAAGTCTGTTAACTATTTACTCATAGCGGGAAGAAGAATAGTTGGATGTATACCTTTCCCAAAAGTATTAACGGCCTCGTCCAGGATTTGAACTCAGGTCGCCGTGTCCATTGCTTACGACGATAACCATTACAAAACGAGCGCCTTCATGTTTCCATTTATGGTCAAAGTTATTTCTTAAGATTTTTGTTTTGCACACGTTCTATCGAATGCGAATAATTTTTAAACACATCTATTTGACTCAACAGGTACAACTACTAACAGATACTACCACTCCGGGTCAGAGTGGACTTGGGAGTAATGTCAATGAAGGGGTACTCTACATTCACTAAATACGGTTTAGTATCATATTCAGAATACCCATTTTGAAGAGGGTCTTACCTCTCTGCAGAGGGTTGCAGTTTACGTATTCTACACACCGTCGACACGGCATAATTTTAAACAGATAAACATTTTATACATAAGAAACAATGTCAAGAAAAAAATGGAAGTGAATCCGACAGTATGTAATTTTATAAAAAAGCGGAAGCTCGCAGACTTCTGTTTACTAATAATTTCTTTTTTACACAGACGATGGCCCCGACGATGGTTTGATAAACAAACCGAAACGCGGTAGCACCGGCTTAATACTTATCACTCGTCAATGAAACTTGTTTTTTTTGTTTTGTTTTGTTTTTATTCTAATAAAATTACACATAGAAACAATCTAAATATTTTAAGAGCCAAAGTATTTCATAAAATTCACAATCATTTTAGATATCTCAAACAGATTCAATTTTATCCATATATAGACCCCTGACATGCACAACCAGTCCGGGTCAGATTAGCCCTGTGAGTAATGGCAATTAAAGGTACATACTTCAGAAATGGAGCCTCACCGCTTGATGTAATTTAGTATCATACACAAAACACCAGATGTTGTTAATTATGATAATTCCTTAAAAAAAGATTTAAAAAATAAACAGAAAAGAAAATGGATAAAATATAATATATAAAGAACTTACCTGGATGAGACATGAAATCAATAGTATGACATGCAGGGGACAAGCATCAGACAGGTTGATGAAATTCCAAGCAGCCTTCATCATCATCATTGTAAAAGATTTTTGGTAAATGAATTAATTTCAACTTTCTTTTTTTTTTCAGTCACTTTTAACTGAGAACAACTTTTCGTTGTTTTTTGTAGTTTAAAAGCAAAAATAAAATTCCTGGTAAAAATTTAAAAAACGTGATTGAAAGTCTCCAATATGAAAAGTTTAGGATTTATTTATTTATTTTCTTTATTATATTCATATCACAAATCCATATATATGTATGTATATACAAATGTATACTATTTACATACGCGATATATCTATATCTAGATACTATATGTATATATAATATCTAAATATGAGTATAGGTTTATACTAAGCTTAGCTTAGTCTGACACATAGCCGTAATAATAGGGCTCTCGGTGAGGATCAAACTCACTAAAGTAATTATGGTATGCGTGATCACCTGCTGCTCGGCGAGACGAGTTTTAAATATTTATATACATTTATATCATATATTTGTTCTTTAATTATTTATTTTTTTGTCTTAAGATATTTTACATAATGTTATTCTTACGTTTAACCGAAGAAAACTGTTTTTTTATATGTGTATATATTTTTTTTAATTTATAGAAAAGGAAGTTAATCTGCCAAACTTATAATTCTTTGTATTTTCTTTTATTATTTGTGTTTCCTTGTTTAAAGAAGGCCAAAACTGACTTCGTCCACTGTCCATTCAACGCGTTCGGTGTTGTTCGGAGGTTACGGTCAGGGGCCACAGTGAACGGTGTTGCACTTTCGGCTGGACTTCTCTGTTTTGGTCAGCTCCCGCGCGAGGGGTGTGATTGGATAAGGCAGTGAGCATAGTTGCAATTAGCGTCATTTGAAGTTTGGGTAGCAGAATGCATTTGCAGAACCATGAGGGGAGACGGGGAATCGGTAGTGCCAAGGGGAAAAGAAAGGAGACAGGGGAAAAACGTACAGGTAGGTAGGTTGCTAAGGTAGATAGGGTTGGTTGTGCTATATCGTTGGTGGGTGAGGGTACGCGCTTGATGAGATCTGTATGGAGGGTTTTACAGGTAAATAGTGAGTAGAAGCGAGAGCAGAAGAAGAAGAAAGATCGGTGTGTTTTTGAGGTGGACGTAAGACTAAGTAAATATAATGTATTTGTAACGACTGAGAAAGCACATGTGTGAGAAATATTGATACAGAGAGAGAGAGAAGAGAGAGAGAGAGAGAGAGAGAGAGAGAGAGAGAGAGAGAGAGAGAGAGAGGAATATTAATATATGTAGATGATCAAAAGAAGTAATGAGAGAAAGACAAGGTGAGAAAAAGGAGTTTGTTGAAAGGGAAACTGAGAAAACTAAGTGCTTGTTTCGACCGATTAGGAGGGTAATATGTTGGAAGAGGTGATAATGAAAAAAGAGGAGGCGGTATGTACCGGGGGGTTGTAGTAAAAGGTGAAAGTTTATGTTCTTAATTTGTATGCTTAAAGGAAGGAGGTTGAATGAAAGTGGGGAAAAACAAACAAAACAAAAACACAAAATGAGAGAGTGAGATGGAAGTGGGGCTGGAGGTGGGGGGCTGGAGTGGGGGCTGGAGGGAGAGAGAGAAAAGAGTTATTTAAAAGAGTTATTTAACTTGATCTTACACACTGTTGTGAGAAGCTGATGACGGTCGGAAATCTGATTGGACGAGATTCTGTACACACGGAACGACATTCGTGAGAGGCGCGAAGTGGGAACGAACACGTTAGGGTTGACGGATCCAAAGAAGACCGAGAAAACTGGATAATCCGACGGGGCGAAAGTGAA
>CM042155.1:59095878-59100878 GCA_023376005.1 Doryteuthis pealeii | reverse complement strand
TTCATATCTATCTATCTATCTCTTTTCGCATCTAAATATCTATCTCGCTCAATATCTCTGTCTGTCTGTTTGTCCGCGTGTCTCTTTCAGCAATTGAAAGAATACGGTCGGGACACTTATATAGTTGCTAGGGCTTGACATGACAAGTCGATTGATCGGATAGGAACTCTCCGATCGCCAGTCTAAACTATGTAAGGATCGAAGTCAAATGTTGCATGTCACGGGACCACTTAGCATCCGGTTAACAGACCGCTCAGCCACCAAGACCCTGTCCTCCCGCATTACAAGTCGCCACCCATAGCCAACAGGTGGTCCCATGGGGGGGGGGTCTTTCCCGTCTACAGAAAAACAGTTGGCGTATTATATTGACACAGTCGACAGTACAGGGAGATTATATCCAAACGATAAGAGAGTAGAATTTAAGTGACCCTTCATTTTTCGCAACAATATCAGTCAGTATTTAATAATAGTTGATTTTGTCATGTGCTAGCCTCATTCAAGCACATTTTAAACTGTCACCTGTATGATGCAAGTGAACTTAGGCAAGTGGCAATAGTAGCTCCATCTAGCTGATATTTGTTTTTATTTTTCAAATACGATCAATTGCACTCATGATTTGGACCAGTGCACACCGTGCGTTTGATATTGAAATATTTACTATACATAGAGCTTTTCGTGCTCATTTCCTGTTATGTCTGGCTGATGCTGTTCCGGATAGAATGTTCAACCCATAGCAGTGTAACAGATTGTAACTGATCATAACACAAAAAATGGTTGGACATTAGCTAGATGAAGCTACAATTGCCATTTGGTTAAGTTCAGTTGCATCACAGAAGTGACAGTTAAAAATGTGGAAAGTATTTTTGTTGTACTTTGTGACTGATGAATTTAATATAAAATTTACCCTCACTCGCCAATAGTTACTAATAAGGTGAGGATGGAGGTGATTAGTGTAATGGTTAGAGTCGTAGGAAATGGAATCGTCGACGCGAGTTCAAATCCTGGACGAGGGCAGTTTGTGTTTCCCATAGCGCTAACACTTTTGGGAAATGTGTACATCAACGTACCCTCCCTCCGACTACGAGTAAATAGTAGGACAGACTGGGTTCTTTAACCTTGGTTAGGCAACCAGTCTCGGAGAAGGAAAACTCAAAATACAAATCTGTTAAATTCCGCTTAAAGATTGGCCTTGTGCCACATCCTGTGCGTGTGGAGTGGTTGGGTAAATATATAGTTACTAATAAGTCGATAGTGTTGCGTTGAGTTAATAAGATTTGTGAGACATGGAGTCTTGGGAATTGATGCTTATTTTTGTTAACAGTCGAATATCTCGATAAAGTTTACGAGAGTATAATTTGCTCAAATAAAAACGATTTATTAGAAAGTGATTTTGACACCATGGATTTATCTACAATTACTGTTTGCAGCGCTGCAAAGAAATTAAATTTGTGTAAATACATGACGGATAAAATAAAACTGCTGCACAGTATCTCTCTTCATCCCCCTCTATCCCTCTCTCTCTCTCTCTCTCTCTCTCTCTCTATATATATATATATATATATATATATATATATAATATTAGTAATAGTAATAGTGAAAAGAGTTAAGACTAAACCACGGATTCGATTTCAATGATCTTATCAGGGCCCTACCTTATGTTAAACTTAAATTTTTAATTAAGCAACGACATCGACTTAGTTAAGTATAAGGTAGAATCCAGATGAGAGCATTGAGATAAAGCTAAACCAGACCCACAATATATTTTTTAAATCCCTCATTTTTTTGCAATTAATGCTAGATTAACGCTAGATTTTGCATTCTCAGCTAGAAATTGTCGAATGTCTATGGGATGCTATGGTTTTCTTATATTCCTTACTTGCCACGGTTCCTCCGTTAAGCACTAGGTTGCGTGGTTGGCATCTTATAAAAAGCAGAAGCACCAAATTTAAATTTCCTTTGACCCTCCAGCGTTACTATGTAGCATATCAGTTGCATCTCGTGTCCATAGGAATGATGGATGGGCTTTGTTCACCGTATAGTACATGGGAGCCTTTTCACCCTCCGACTTCATAGAGGTAACACGTACGAGTTGCGTCTTTTCTCAACTGGACAGGGGGTGGGGCTCGACCCTTAGAAATTTAGTGCATATGATACACGAGATCCTTTTCAAACCAGTAAGTGTTATACTTTATTCTATTAGCAGCAACGTCGAGACTTTACTCATAGGTTATTTGCTTATAGAACATTCCTTCTTATACAACACTCTATAACCTATTCTTTGTATCGTCTATCCTGTTTTTGTATTCTAATTATATTAACTTTACTCAGGCAATAAACTATCCTTGTCATCACTTTCGTCGTGTTTTGTTCTAATGTGCAACCAAGCAGCGCGTGGTGTAATGGTTAACGTCATGGAAATGGACTCGTCGACCCGAGTTCAAATCCTGGACGTTGCATTTCACTTAACGCTAATACCCTTGGGAAAGGTATGAATCCTACTCTCCCTCCAGCTATGGGTAAATAGTAGGGCAGACTGGGCTCTTTAACCTTGGTTAGGCAACCAGTCTAGGAGAAGGAAAACTCTGAATTCAAACCTGTTGAATCCCGCTTAAGAAATTGACCTTGTGTCAGATCATGCTCTTGTGGAGGGGTTGGTAAATATATATATGCAACCAACTATAATTTCTTTCAATTGCTTTATTACCCCTGGGAAAGATGTATATACAACTATTCTTCTCCATATATGAGGAAATAGTAGATCCGAAGGGGCTCTTTAACCTTGGTATAGCCACCGGTCTAGGGGAAGGAAAACTCTAAATTCAAACTTGTTAAACTCCACTTAAAACCTGCGCGTGTGGAGGGGTTGGATAAATTCATGAAACTGATTTAATAATTTCACGGTGATACCTTCTGTAATATTTGCTGAGCTTAGCTAAGTACGCTACAAAGCCACAGAGAACAAAACAAAAAATGTACGGAGCAAACTGACTGCTCTAGTTGATAATCTGTGAAGTAAACTTATCGCTTCTTATTCTAATCCAAAATCTTCTATTCAAGATAAAGGTGGATAAGTTCCTGTGACGTAATGTCTAATGTACTGAAATCCGACATTGTAGTGAGCGAATTCGAACCCCAGTCGTCCTATTATGTTCACATTCGGATTAATACTCATGGGAAAGGTATGAACCCTTCATCTTCTTAGCTATGGGTTAAAAATAGTAGCACTACAGTTCTTCTACACGGATGACTTTAACATCAAATAACCCGCGATGGTTGATATGTCATTTAAAACAAAACAAAACTTGTGTTATTATATTCCCTTCATTCAATTTCTGAGGCCGTGGAAGTCTGTGAAAATGGAAAATGGATACAATGTGATAAATAGTTGGTATCTCTGGTCTTTATCTTCCAATTTTCAGTTTGGAAACAAAAAAACGTTTTTGTGTTCTAAGGTATTAATCATATCCCTTAATTCTCTTTTTGGTTTGCCAAGATTATTGCTTCTGTTGAAGTCAACAAGATAATCCTTTCTTAACACAAGAAAGGAAGATTGAAAGAAAAACAGATGAAGGATAATCCGATCTTTGTTGATTTTTTTAGACACAAAATATACAACCAGTTAACAGAAGGTTTTTGCTGTTCGTTTTCTCTATCATCAACTGAATGATGATCTGACTACATATGGTCAAATAGAGAGATTGATTTGATTTTAATACCATGCCAACCCGTGTTGGATTATCTAATGCATAGAAGTTAAGGAATCACGTTCATTGTATACTTATATTGATATTTTTGTGTAATTGTTTCACAATAGTTAATTGTACAGTTAAATAATATCCAGTATTCATATCTGATACAATTAATTTGCTCACAGTTGTATGGTTTCACAATATATATATATATATATATATATATATATATATATATATATATGTGTGTGTGTATGTGTGTGTGTGTGTGTGTGTGTGTGTGTGTGTGTGTGTGTGTGTTTATGGTTATAACAATATATTGGCATTTCAGTCTTAGAAGACTATAATAAAGTTTTTGTGCCCCTGAAGTTACAGCGCCTCCTGTGACTGTGAAGTCCGGTGTTTTGAAAAACATTTCTCGACCACAGATGTCACATTTGAAGGCTGTCCCTGAAGATGTTGATGTGTCGGTGCTTTGTTGCCACTGGTTTCTTCTAGACCTCTTAGCTTCATGGTGTTACGTCAGGGTGACTTCAGACATGAACAATCCTCTACAGAGAGCCTGCCGCCACCAAGGGTAGTCTTTCTTTTTTCTTTACAAATATATATATATATATATATATATATATACGGAATTATCAAGTTTTGTTTCTTTTTTTAATGGCATATCAACTTTCGTGGGTTATCTAATGCCAAAATCTATACTTGTAGAAGAACAGTAGTGGAACTATATAACCTATATCTGGTGGGGTGATGGGGGGTTTCAAACCTTTTCAAGGTCATTAGTCCGAAAGTGAACGTAATAGAGTGACTGGAGTTTGAACTCGCTTACTACGCTGTCGCAGTCGAGCACATTAGCCATTTTTAGAAAAATTCTCTAGATCTTTTTTAGGAATTCTTAAATGATCATGTTGCGCCAGCTGGGAATCAAAGCCAGGCTGATGTCCGTCTACCAAAAGGTTGCATGGGCAGTTTTACTTTAATCTCCAAATCATTGCTACACCAATGATTGCTGATCATGCAGCGCCAGGCGTTAATATAAGTGACTATGTACTAGGATAGCACCGGTCAGAGATTATTTTACAAGACATATACATGGAAAATTCCACCCCACTAGTAAGTCTCCAAAATTATCCCCCAATATTTTGTATCGGGTACATCGCTACTTAATCGATAGTAATCTAAATGTTATAGGTGATATACCCTATAGACTATAGTGGAATGCGCCGACGGTTACTATAAGTAACAGGAACAATTATGGTTTGACGAAGCCAATGCGAGTCAGCTCGTAACTCTATTTGTCGGACGTAA
>CM042155.1:59065878-59090878 GCA_023376005.1 Doryteuthis pealeii | reverse complement strand
AAAATCTGACTCAATAAATTTTGTACACACACACACACACACACACACACACACACACATACACATACACACACGCATATATATATATATATATATATATATATATATATATATATATATATATATACTAGGCAAAAGGTCGCCCGTTGGGTCGCCAATTGAGCTCTGGGTAGATAATTGGGATTAGGGGAAAGTGAGAATTACATTTTTTGAAAAAACAAATACGGCTGGAAAATTTAAAAAAACATTAAAATCATTTTGTAAGATTTCTGAGAAAGGGAACGTTTGACCTAATTTAAACTACGGGCTAGCTGCTTCCGAAACCTAACATACAAATATATTTCATGCTCTCTAAACCACTCTCTTTAAACTCACAGAGAAACTAACATATATAACAAGGAGGTAATCAAGATATATTTATAGAGGGAGAAAGTGACTGAATGTGAAGTAAGAGACGGGTCAGGTTTTGATTTAATTGCAAATTACGGTTACTTAGAACCAATTAAAGTGAATTATTTTTAAACATAACTCAATCCTAGTAGTAAGGAATATTTTGATATGAATTTTATGTCATTAAACTAAATAGAAAAAAAGACTTTGGCAAAAAAAAATCATTCATTCACTCAGCTTTAGTATAATAAAAGATATTACTTCTGGCAAATGTTATAGAATTAACATACTTAGAGGATGTTTTTCTTGTTTTTTTTTAACCAACTAATCAAACAAACAAACAAACAAACAAACAAACAAAACCATCAATAACCATTACCTTGTGCCAAACTTAGTCTGAGAAAAAAATCTTTAAATGTATAATTCATTCAAAAAGTACAAACCCAAACAAAGAAACCGATATAATTTTTTCCCCATTTTGACAAGAACATGTTTGAAAGTAGAAAAAAAATCTCAACGGCCTAAAATTGATTTTTGTTGAACTTGACGTGGTTCGTCCCGAAAAGTGTCATTTGATTTTGAAAATAAGAATTCACAAATCGGGAAAGTCAAGTGTTTCTTTTCAGTTTGGGTCAAAATAGTTTTAGAGCCGAGAGAAAATACAGCATTTATAGATCAGAGATAATTATAAATATGGATTGAGATAAATCGATATTTAGTGGATGTTTACAGCTCGGCTACTCACTGCTGAATATATCGAACTCACACATTTGGTCGGATTTGTCAGTGTAAGAAAAACTTATTTACAATGATGTCCGATCAATCATGATAAAACTCTAAAGAGTTCACAATTCTTCTTCTTCTTTTTTTACTTAAAGGGGATACTTGAAACTGTCATCGTAAATTTCAAGGGGAATCAAACAAAATTATTTATTTATTTATTTATTTATTTAATACCATGACGGACTCTTTTGCAATCGATCAGTCTTTGTTTCAACCCACTGCATGATTCGGGCTTTTCCTAATAATCTGTACGTTGAGATTAATGACCTTTATCTTGCCATGACGTGATCGCAAGATAATGCTGGTAGTATGGCAGTAGCGGTTGAACCTTCTGACCAATAAATCAGCATTTTTGGCTTGATGTTAATCTGAATTTAGTTTTGTGTTTCTAGACAAGTTGCACAGTCAAAGCTACTGATCTCACTCTGCCCTTATGTTTATCCCTTGCTGCAAGTGACGTGAATGGGGGGGGGTTGAAATGCAAACAGCATCGGCTGCAATTTGAACTCGGTTAGCCGATACTATTCCAACCATTATGCAACACACCACCCGTTGTCGAATAGACGGATCCTGGAAAATTACAGACAAAAAATAAAACATCTAAACAAGCATATACCTTTTTATTCGAGGAAGACCGTTCCATCGTGGTTTAATGGTTAGCAGGCTAGTATCGCAGATTCTTGACTACTGAATATCGAGCTCAATCCCCACTGGATTCCCCTTATCCTATCCATGGTGAACTGATTGGGTAAAAACCTCTGTTTTAAAATTCGAGAAATTTCTTATAATAAATGAAATTGGCTCAAGTACAGAATTAAACTCTTGATTCGTTTTCGGCATAGTCAAATATTGTTTACAGATTTCTTTTTCACTAAGGATTAAAATTCAACAAAAAATGAATGAAACATAATTTTTGCTGTACTATGAATAGAAAGGATTAAAACGTCACATCAAATCATTTGTTCTACAGTCTTTGGTATATTTATGAGTAACGAGTGTCCAATATCATTGATAGAGCATCTATATCTAAGTTAGGATAGCGAAAACAAATTAAAGGCTTGGTTAAAAAATCACTTGATCCTTTGACTTTATGTCTACACCTACACTACCCTAACACACACAAATATATATATATATAAGAGCTGCCACAAGATCAAAGCACTGCCACCCCGAAAAAGATAAGATGAATTGAAACCCGATACCATCACTGGGATCAGGAGAGAATGTATAAAAGCAAGCTGAATTTATTTGCATACCAGTTTCAATAAAGAACGTGATCTGACGAAACTAGGAGGGTTTTCAGATACCCTTAGGTGGAAATGGACCATAATCACTTAATAACCGATTTTTAAGCTTTTTGTCTTTACTAATATATTATATATATATATATATATATATATATATAATATATATATATATAAGCATGGATCAATAAATCCGTAGCCTGATACAAAGATGAATTTTGATCTGAAGATTTCGGTGTTATAATTAAGCAGAAGAAAGACGATTAGACTACAAAATCGATATATAACTCAAATGCCATTTCTTTTTTCTCTTCCTAAATAGGCTACCGACTTATTGATTCCCTTGTACATATTGTTTATAAATAAACCCGTTGCCTGACACAGTACAAAGAAGAATTTCGATCGGTCATTTTCTTAGTATAATGTTCAATTGATCAGATGAATATTCAACGTTACATTAAGTGCCTCAACAAAGAAAATCAAATGGACAAAGGCAAATTTGTTAGTTTTGGTTTGGTTTGTTTTGGGTGCTCTTTCAATATGGGATCTGCCGAAGGTTTGTGATTTGCTATTGATCTACTATTCATGGCATGTGATCTACTAGGGAAAAAAAGACAGACTCGGAGTTGTATTACGCTTTAAGATCCCATCCATTAGAATTAGCCGTATTCCATAAGAGCATGGGAAAAATATTCGTAATAAACAACAACACAAAAAATATATAAATATGAACGTAAAATGAATGCGATTCCCTAACCTCTCGGTACAAAATAACCCTATATGGCTTGATATGACGTTAAATTAATTGATCAATAAGCCTGCAGCTTCATGATTAATGTTACGATTTTTGTGGCCTTCCTTTAGGCTTCAAGCAAGATCGCTTGTCCAGCGGAAATCCTTTGTGTTAAGCAGAGCGCGATCCTTATTAAAGAATCATTTGGTATTTCTCAGTCTTGCAGGTCCTTCAAATGGATGTTTCTCAGTATCAGCGATTAAGTAGTTAACCAGCCACGTATGCAGGCTGTTGATTTGCCGAGTTTTAAACCACGTGACCTCGCTTAGTCTATGAATTTAATTGGTGTATTGTAGCACACCTTATATATCAAAATATTCCAACAATTAAAAAGCGTCTATTTTACATATTAAATTTGGAGGAGTCACCCAGACGTAGTGGATAATGTGCTGGACTGTGACATCATAGATCCTAATATTTATATATTTTTTGTGTTGTTGTTTATTACGAATATTTTTCCCATGCTCTTATGGTATACGGCTAATTCTAATGGATGGGATCCTAAAGGGTAATACAACTCCGAGTCAGGGTGGATCTGGCAGTAATTGCAGTGAAGGGATACTTCACACTGTCCAGATCTCAACAACTGGAGCCTCACCAACAGATGAAGTTTAGTTTTACACCCAGGACGCCCCATTAGTGGAGTTCTTACCCCTCTTCAGGCGATACAATCAGTGTATTCAAAACTCCACCGGGCTTATCTATATTCCTAGATATGTGTAGATTTAAGTTATATATCCAGAAAAATAACCGTTTAGTATTTTCAAACATTTAAAAATACGTGCGAGTTTTTTTACTAATATTTTTAAGTATAGTTGTTTTGTTTTTGTTTTTTGTTTGTTTTTTGCTTATCAACTTTCGTAGATTATCTAATGCCAAAGCCATCCTTGTAGAAGAACAGTAATTGTACTATTTAACCCTGAGCCAGTGGAATGAGGGGGTTTATACTTTTCCTAAATGTATTAGTCTGCAAGTGAGGATAATAGCGCTACTGATCTTCAAACTCACTGACTACAAATGTCGCAGTCCAACACATTAACCATTACATCAGGGCTTACGGCCAAGTTACGTTGAAAACACCGGTCCCACACAAGACCATCCAAGTTAAGCACTGATGAGCCTGTTCATTACTTAGATGGGTGACAATATAAGAAACAGCTAGTACTGTAAGTAAATCGAATATCAAAATGATTTATTTAGGCATTAAATGACCCCAAAAGGGTTGATATGCCGTAAAACAAAACAACCAGCCAAAGCATTGCTCCTAGGTTCACTTTAAAATAAAGCAAGGATGAGCTTGTTCAATACTTAGGTAGGTGACCATTTAAGCAACAGCAGATACTGTAAGTAAACTGAATATCAAAATGAATTTGATTATGCATTAAATGACCCAGAAAGGGTTGATATACCGTAAAACCAACCAACAATTACACCACGGGGAATCGCCTTTTAAGTATGAGAAGAGTTATTTAAACCCCAACAGCAAATTATAATTTGTCTTGAATTTCTAAAATCAACAAAAGATGTTTCTGCATATCCGTTCGCAACTGATGACGATTCGCCATACTTGTGTTTCCTTTACTCACGATGGAAACACAGAAAAAAATTCACAAACTCAATTTTCGTTGACGTCATTTGCGTCTTAGAGGATTAAGAAAACAAAGAAGTTTTCTAATCCTTCTTTCTACACTTCTCAATTGGCTTTGTTGGTTGGTTGGTTGGATTTTACGGCATTCCAATTCATTGGGTTATTTTATGCCGAAGATGTTTTTGTTTCTGATAAGACCGCCTCGCGAGTAACCTTCTCATTTTGTATATGTTTGTACTACTGTTCCTTGTTAATATATTTGTTTAACTCATTTCACCTCTTGTGTCTTTATTCTGACTCATAACCAGGCCACAACAGTTACATTCATTCTTGTTGGGCATTCAATATTTTCTTAAACTCAAGTTTTTCAAACACATTTTGTTCTATTTAACCCATAGATGATACCCTAACAGGTATTACCATTCCTGGTGATAGGGAACCTGGGAACAAATGTGATGAAGTGCTGCTCTACATTCCCTAGCGTTCCAGGAATGGAAATTCACTATCAGTTAGAGTTTAACGTCATAGCCAGAACATTAAGACCCTCAGTCACCGCCTTCTAGTACATATATATTAAAAAGGATTTGAAGTTACCATAAGGGCAATAGGGTTGGGACAATCATTTAGGTGCTAGGGCTTGACGTGACCAGAAGATTGATTGGGGGTCTCTCCGACCGCCATTTAGCCTAAGTAAGTGTCAAAGTGGAGTGTTGCATGTCATCGACTGCTCATCCATCAGGATGCCTTCCTCAAGCATCATGGGTCGCTACCAACGACCAACAAGTGACCCTATTGGGTGAATTTTTCCCCTCTGCAGAGGTGCAGTCAGTGTATACTAAAGCCCCAGTCGACAGGGCTGGCTAATATTAGTTCTCAGTTTTACCGGATATTTAAAAACATTAAACAAAAAAAGAAAAAAAAAGTATATATTTTCAATTTGAACGAACTGAAATGTCAAAATAACAACAATGGAAAAATGTTTGCATTGAGATGGAATCGATTGCTGGTTAGTTGGTTGGTTGGTTGGGTTTTACGGCATGTCAACCCCTTGGGTCATTTTATGCCGAATACTTCTATTGGTAAAAAAATGTTTAATGCTAACAAAGTTTTGAAATAATTTGATTTTTAATGGATAATACAATTTTGTTTATAAACTTATGTTTTCTATTTAACCCATAGATGGGACCCTAACAGGTATTACCACTCCGGGTCAGAGTAAACCAGGGGAGCAATGGTGATGAAGGGGTGCTCCACATTCCCCAAACCTCCAGAACTGGAACCTCACCATCAGATAGAGTTTAACGTCATTCCCAGGACATGTAGATCCGCAGCCACCGCCTTCTAGCACCCATATGATAAAAAGGGATTGGGGCTTGCCATAAGGGCAATAGGGTTGGGAAAATCATATAGGTGCTAGGGCTTGACGTGACCAGCCGATTGATCGGAGGGGGCCTCTCCGACCGCCCGTCTAGCCTAAGTAAGGGCCAAAGTGGAGTATTGCATGTCATGAACTGCTCATCCACCTGGGTTCTATCCTTAAGCATCACGGGTCACCACCCACGGCAAACAGGTGGTCCCATTGGGGGAGTCTTACTCCTCTGCAGAGGTGCAGTCGGTGCATTCTAACGCCCAAGCCGACAGGGTGGTCGATTCCTGGACCCAGACAAGGTTAACAATAGGTGTAATAGTACTAAGATATTAATTTGATCATATACACTCTTTATCGTCAACTATCATGACATGCCAGTAACGAGAGATCTTGTAGAAGATATCAGGAGATGGTACATTTCACCGGACAGTGGGTTCATGCCTTCCTTAAGATTATTAACGAGAAGTGAATATAAGCAACCACGACTGAAAAAAATCGATCACGATATGTTAATTCTATTTCCATATCTGTTGCGATACCAACCAATTGATTCGTACGATTGAATTTGCTAATTAGACGAATTGAACGCAGAGGAAATCGATGGGACCATCGGCAATATTCTGTGAGGATAAGAGTACAAGGCATCTTTTCTTTGGGATGGGGGGGGGGTCAAAATTGTTGCTAATTCTCAGGGTGGCTTTTTCTTATTCAACAGATTCACCGGATTTTGGTGTTTTGGAATATCATTTATTTCGGCCACGGTGAAATCTTTGTTCATATTCATTTTAGTCTGTAGTAAGTCGTGTGTTATAAATATTTTATATATATGTTGTACACATCTTACTAGCCTCAAACATGATTCAACACAATGGAGAAATAACGAAGTATTTAAATAAACAACCTGTATTAAATAAAGTTACAAAAATGTAGAACAGCATACTGGGCAAAGTCCTTTTCATTTGTTCTCGTTTTAACAGTTCAAATTTTGTCTTCTTTCATTTTCCGATAATGGAGCTGACTTGTTTGCGTGACGACTACTTGCTTGTTATTCTCAAAACTTTACTGAATTCTCCTCCTTCTTCTTAGAATTCCCGCTTCTTTTTTTTTGGCGCTCGATTTTGAATTCAGCGTCTGTTAGTTCCGTTATTGCATTTTTAGAATTCTTACTCCCCCTTTTTTCAAACAATCGGCAACCGCCATTTTATTAATCGTTATAAGTCTCTTCAGTTCTGGCTATCGATCTCTTTAGGTTCCTTTCTCGATTTATCTCTTTATTTCATTAAAAAAAATTCCTTCATTCTTATGATCTTTCTTTTATTCGTTTTTTAGAGATATAATCTTTGTCTCTAACAGTAAACATCTATCTGTCTATCTATCTATCTATGTTTTAGATAATTTCTTCATTATTTTCTTATTTACATTTTTCTTTCAAAATTGTGAATATATAAACGTTGTCTAAAATTGATCGTTTTCTATATATTTATCTATCTGTCTATCTATCTTCATTTTTGTGTATCAATCTCTTTATATTCCTTATTCGATTTCTCTTTTATTTTGTTCATTTTAAATCGTTTCTTCCTTCTTATTTTCTTTCTTTTCTTTTTTTAATATCCTTTATACATAATCTTTGTCTAAGACATTTCAGTTTGTTAACACCTATCTATCTCAGTCTATGCCTCTCCCTCTTACTCTCTCTCTCTCTCTCTCTCTCTCTATATATATATATATATATATATATATATATATATATATAATAAATAAATATAAAGTAAATAATATCGCCACTATTAATAACAATAATAATAATAATATATAAGATTATCTCACTTACAATTTTAAAAATCTTACCATCTCCCCCCATTTACAAATAAAAAACCTCACACAAACATACCAGCCACAAACTATAACTTAATGACAAATCCAGTTCCCCAATACTTTCCCCCCACACACATAATATATATATATAAAAATATCGATAAATAAATAAATAGACACATACACATATACTCTTAACCAATCCTTACAATCTAGTATATACAAGCCAAACACACGTGGTACCATTACCATTCTGATACCCCCATCTAGAGAGAAGAAAATCCACTACCCACCCCCAACCAGCCTTCCCCCTACTGACGACCTCCTGTTTCACCATTTTGAAAATGTCCATCATTGAAGCAAGAACTATATCCAAGTCCTGAAGAAGGTCTAACAGACCGAAACATTACAACGTCGACATTACTACCTACAATAAACATCCATTTTCCATAACATCCCGTATTTGTCTACCTTTATCCACATATAAAGTAAAGTAAGTAAAGTTGATGGATAGTGGCCTATCCCATTTCTCTTGCGCTAGACCTGAGCTCTCCACTGTACTGCACAGATCAGATTACCAATCTGTGCTACTACTCATTTACTGAGTTGGTGGGGACCGGTATATATATATATACCTGTTTACCTATTCCTCAATTATATACCAATTTGTATAAACAAATAAAATCATTGTGAAGAAATTTCCTCACACATCCGGCATCAGATACCCATATATTCAACACCAACCCGGCCAATAAAGAGGATCGTAAAGACAATCAAGCCGCCCTTATACCATATAACCCACAGCCAGCCCCAGCACTACCAGGGAATTGGTCAGCAAAGACAACCAGACATCAATGACCGGCCGGCTGAGGGACACCCCAACCCAGCCAATTCCAACCTCCCGATCCCATAGATGACCGGAATTTCAACATTCCCATTTATAAAAGCACCAAGAATAACCTAATTCAGTCATTCTATACATTCTTGATAAAGGAAGCTAACACTTCCGAAATATTTAATGAAACAAAATGAAACTTAACACATAACAGCCAAAGTGTATATATATATATATATATATATATATATATATGTGTGTGTGTGTGTGTGTGTGTGTGTGTGTGTGTGTGTACGGACACACACATAGGCCAAAAAAATAAGTCTTGATTGTTTATTGTTACATTCTTGAATATCGCCTTAGTAAGTAAAATTTTAATATAATGTTTTCCATTTTATCAAGTTAATACTAATACTCCAGTTTAAAATTGAAAATGTCACCAAATTAAAAATTTGATCAACTTGATAAAAAAGAATTATAGAAATGAGAAAAATGGGATGCAATATAAACCTATTTTTGATATCTTAAAACGTACAGACATTCTTGTCCACTGTGAAGAGAAGTGGCCTACATTTTACAAAAAATAAAAAAATAAATAAAAAATAAAAAAAACGGTTCGACTATAAAGAAAATGGTTTCTGTTCGTTCGAAAGCTACCACGAAAAAAGATTACCAACCAACGAAGAAAATTGCTTCTCTCATAGACAATAAAAACCCTTTCTCGTCTTTTGGAGTTGGTGAAGTAATTCGATTCGACAATCATATTAATGCTAAAGAATACATTAAGATTCTTGAGAAAAAAAAACTGCTACCAAATATTGGCAAATAGTTCTCTTCAGTAAATCGAACAGATATGATTTTTAAACATGATTGCTCATTCACTTCTACTGCTAAATTGACAAAGATTTGTCCTTCTTCTAGATTGCCCATCACCATGACTAGAGAGTCCAGTCGGACCCAGTATTCAATCATTGCTGGAGGGAGAGTTTGATTCGTGCCTTTCCTAAACAAACATTTTTAAATCTCATCCAATCTTGGCTGACGAACTTTACATCATTCGATAATCACAATAACATCATGATCTCTCCTCGAAGATAACATCAAATTTTTATCAAAAATTCTTATTAAATATTGACCACAACAATTTGCATAAAACAGGAAAATGACTATAAGAATTACATACAGGAAAGTGGCTTTTTGAAAACTCAAAACTGTATTTGTCTCATTCAAATTCAGGCGAAAAATGTATCAAAAGTGGCGAGTCCATCTGTTCAATGAAAGCCACGTTCTGGTCAGATTCGTTTGAGTTATATATATATATATATATATATATATATATATATATATATATATATATATATATATATACATGAGTGATGTTCTGGCCAAGACAAAGTCTAGATTTAAATCTAATTAAAAATATTTCGACTATAATAAAACTAAAGTTGTCTGGTAAGATGTGGTTGGATATACGCGGTTGGAAGCAATTAAGAATGAGCGGAAAAAACATTTCTATTGAACAATGTAAGGAACTAACAGACACACTGTCTAAAATAATTGCCTTGCTTAAAAAATCCCACGGTGAAGCCATTCCATAAAAAGATATATATATATATATATATATATATATATATATATATATATATATCTGCATATCAAATGTCTTCATTTGTGTTTTTCTTGTTTACATTAATTCTTCTCTATATATAAATGAGTTACGTCTGGTTTAGTATGTACGTGTCGACTCATAACTCAGAAAAGAGATGTCATTGAACATTAAAATCGTGCATACACTTTAATATTGTTTTAGTAAAGAAAGATACAAAATCTATTTTCAGATTTATGGATGAAGTTCGGTGTCAAACACTTTTTGAGTTGGTGTATCTTACTTATCCCTCTGCAGAAGAAGCAACATTAAGGGAGTGATGTTATTAAGCACCTCCAAGAAAAGTTATTTTCAAGATATATTGCCTCGATGATGGTTATATATATATATATATATATATATAATCCATGGTAATATTATGGATTTACACTCATAACTTGAAGTTTCATGGTAATCCAATCATCAGATGAGTCCGATGGTTGAGATCTTAAAAACCAGTCGTAAAATGGTTGAGATTTTAAAAACTAGTAATTTTTTAGCGTTTATATAAACGTGAAGCGTTTTCGCGCGATCGGAAATATAAAGCTAAAAATTGTTTTGTTTTTTTAATTGTGGCTTGTTTAACATTTATGTGACATGGATCGTGTTCACGTGATGTAATGTTATGACGTTAAATTTGTGTTTAAAAAACATGATAATCAAACAAACTTGCTTTGGTTTTAATGCACGCGGTGTTCAGAAGACCGATCTATTCAAAAATGTTAAATTCATACTGTCGGATTAATTTCCATTTATTTTCATATTATATATATATATATATATATATATATATATATATATTATATATATAAAAGGATATGAAAACACACAATGCTGTTAAAATGAAATATTTTATATCATATTCATAGCTAATATTGAACAATATGTCGATTTATAAAGCTTTCAGAGCTTGTTTTTAAACCGGACTCATCGAGAGAGAAGCTGAAAATAATTTGAATTCAAAACGAAAACTTTGATGTTCCAAAAAGCGTTCGTTTCTTCATTAGCACATCCGCTACGCGTTTCTCCGCCAACGACATACGCGTAGCTGTACTAATGAAGAAACGATCGCATGACTTGTACGCTTCTTGGAACATCAAAGTTTTCGTTTTGAATTCAAATTATTTTCAGCTTTTCTCTCGATGAGTCCGGTTTAAAAACAAGCTCTGAAGATAATTTTTATAAATCGACATATTGTTCAATATTATATATATATATATATATATATATATATATATATATGATAAAGATGACTTATCGGGGAATAAAATATCGAGTTAATCGCATTATTGACGGTCGATACAAGTATTAACCGAATAAGTCAGTGTTATAACGAATATAAAGTGCACAATACGTTAGTAGAGCAGATTTAGTATTAAGGTGTATATAGAAATAACCTACTCAAGTTTCGCGATAAAGTATCTGCAAGATTAATTGCAATGAATTAATCAATATATCAATTAATTACAGGCAATTGCAAAAGTGAATAATCCTTAAGTAATAAGTGAATAATTATCCTTTATGGTAAAACTTGAGTAGGTGATTTCTATATACACCTTAATAATATATATATATATATATATATTATAAAAAAAGAAGGTCCACAAAATGTATTTTGTTCTCAGAAAAATTTTTAAAATTCTTTTTGTTTTACATATGCAACACGCGTTTCAGATCTTCTGGTATCTTCTTCAGGCTTTGGTTGATTATCAATCAAAGCCTGAAGAAAATTTTGCGGACCTTCTTTTTTTTAAAAAATATTGAATTTTCTCCCGTTAGAACCAGAACAATATTTATATATATATATATATATATATATATATATATATATATATATATATATATATGTGTGTGTGTGTGTGTGTGTGTGTGTGTGTGTGTGTGTATAATGAGTGTACCTATTTTGAGACTGCTATATATTCATATTCTTAGAAGAAATCAACTTACGGCATTAACATATTGTCCAACGAAAAGAACTTGTTAACCACAACGTTTGTAGTGCGGCTTGCCTTTTTTTTTTCTATAGGAGATAATATGTACTGATGCTAATCTGATATTTGACCGAATCCATCTTTGATCAATACTGCTAATCGTTGCAAATCATTTTATCCCCTCTGGATTTCCATAATCCCCCCTCCTCTTTTCAGTCAAGCACTTGTCAGTCTAATTGTTTCATTTATAACTGACTTGGCACAATTGATTCTTCTCTCCGATTAAATATTCATTCTTCATCCAACTTGAAAAAATAAGTAATAAACAATAATATACATTTGTTTTATTTGTATTTGTATTTTAATTGTTATATACACAACGTTTTGGCTGATGTGTCCTCCGGTCTTCTTCCGGTGTTTCTCGTCGAAATCGGGAATCTTCTTGAACTCAAAAAACTTTTCTTCGAACCCGGCATCCTCCTTGTCGAACTCAGGAACCTTCTTGTCGTAATCGGGTGCCATCACGGAACTTCAAACTTAACCTTTTTTTTTTCAATCCATATGGGTACACTGTTCTTATTCCGTTAACCATGACCAGGTACAATGGTTAAGCCAGATAATTCTATATTATTATCGCCCTTGACCAAGATTGAACCTGCAACCAGCAGATGATTGCCACTTAGAAATGTATTAACTCAACTCTTATATCCCTTATATATGCGCCATGTGTTCCAACGGGACAATTCAGAGTGACTTTTTGGAACTAAAAAAAATCAGACAAATAATATTATACATATTTACCAATCCTTCCGTACGAGCAGGATGTGACACAAAGTCAATTTCTTCAGCGGACTTTAATAGGTTTAAATTCAGAGTTTTCTTTCTCTTCGACTGGTTGCCTAACCAACGTTTAAAGAGCCCAGTTTGTCCTACTATTTACCCATAACTGGAGGCACAAAAGTTGGATGCATACCTGTTCCCAAACGCTAGTTGAAATGCAAACAGCCTCGTCCAAAATTTAAACTCGTATCGCCATATCCATCTCCTAAGACGATAATCATTAAACAATCCGCCCCCAAATTGATATATCCTATCAACGTTACTAGTACGCAAAAACAATGAAATAACAATAAATATGGTGCTGCCAGATCGAGAGACGAAATAGGGATGAGTTGTAGGTCTTTACAATGCCAATGTCTTTGGTCATTTAATTGGTCGTTAAAATCTTACTTATCCTTTATTATTGAAAGGGATGATGAGTTCATGCCTTGTCAAAGGGAATTAGTGCGAAGATCATGAGAAAAGGTAAAGAATCTGTTACAGATGATCGAGCGGGAATAGTGCTTTTAATGTGACTTGACAAACTGAAAGGTTGAAGGTAGATATAAAAAAAAAACAGATAATAAAAAAGATAGATAAGCAACTTTTGAATAAAAAGAAACTTTTTTTTGTGTGTGGTCAAATAAATCAAACTTGATCGGCAAAATTCAATGAAAGAAAAATCAATGAATTACGATTGCGAATTGGGAAATGATTTCTGTCTATGGTTTATTTCGAAAGGAGAAAAATCTTTTCAACCAGAAGAAGAAGAATCAGAGGATAGAAACACTTCCCTTTGGGTGAAACTGAAACAGTTGCCAAAAGTGAGAAAGACCGGCGGGAAAATTGTGTACGGAGGGTTTCTAGGATTGTGTGTTGGGTTGGGGGGGGGTCTGTGATTGTGTGTTGGGTTTGGGGAGTTCTGTAGTTGTGTGTTGGGTTTGGGGGTGTTCTATGAATGTGTGTTGGGTTTGGGGGTTCTGTGAGTGTGTGTTGGGTTTGGGGAGTTCTGTGAGTGTGTGTTGGGTTTGGGGGGTTCTGTGGGTGTGTGTTGGGTTTGGAAGTCTGTATGATTGGGTTAAAAATCATTGAAACGTAGCGATGAGTTTTATTTATGAACCGAGGAAAACAATGAAAGTTGGCTTACAGTAAAGTGATGGTGAGTACTATCCTCGGTACTAATTCACAATAGCGCGCAAAATATAGTATCATTTGATTACGTATAAAAAGCATTACATTTCACGGAAATGCACGAAACCTTTGAGACACTAGTGTTAGGATTAGGGTAAGGGTCAGTGTTAGGATTAGGGTTAGGCTACTTCATAAGTTTCCGACATCTAATGCTATGTATACGTAAAATGCGATTCTAATGATATAATCTCTTGCGTGCTATTCTGAATTTGTACCTTATACTCATGTGTACATTAAAACCAGATGGGAACTACACAAGGATGCGCCCGTCTTTTAATGGTCATTTTAGTTGGAAATGGACATGGCGACACAAGTTCAAATCCTGGACGAGGCATTTCACATAGTGCTAGTACCTTGGGGAAATATATAACTATTCTCCTTCCAGTTATGGGTAAATATTTGGGCATCTTTAACCTCAGTATGGCAACGGATCGAGGAGAAGGGAACATTCTAAATTCTAACATGTTAAACTTCGTTTAAAACTTCACATTGTCTCGCATACTGCTAGTGCGGAGGGGTTGGTAAAAAGATACACAGCCCCTACAAAGCCTCTGTACGGCCACTAACCTATTTCACAAAAATGAAAAAGAGATACTGGAGACTGTTGGAGAATTAAGGACGAACTCATATCATTTTTATTATACACTTACACACACGTATATATATATATATATATATATATATATATATATATATATATATATATATATATATATAATAAAGTTTTTTTTTAGTGTGTTTGAAGCATTAATCATAAAATGTAATAAGATATTTTTTGAAGGCAAAATAATGCAATTTATGTTGAAAAACATATTTATTTATTTTTTTTTTTCATTTTTTTTCTCTTAATATTTTCGGACAAATGTCCATCTTCAGATTATTGAAAAGTTCCCATCCGTGTTTGTTAAAATCAACTGTTGGTATTATTCAATTGAATCTTCTGATGGTAATTTAAAAGTTCGGCAAAGATCGTCAAATTCTCGTTAAAAAAACTGCCATTACTCCCAGATCCACTTTGATCCGAAGTAGTACATGTTAGGGCCCCATCTATGGGTTCAATAGATCGAAAAGTGATTTTAAAAAAGTGTTTAAAAATGAGTGAACAACAATTGAAAACCGAACAGGAATGAATAAAACAAAAACTTCAGCATAAAATAAACTAAGGGTTGACATACCGAAAAATCCAACAGACCGACCTAGCAACCAATCAACTAACCATGCTGAAATTTGTGTGTGTGTATCTGAGAATCAAAGCCAGCAGATCATCGCAAGAACTTTTTAAGTCTACAATATTTCATTAATTTTATTTCTATTTGTCTATGCATAAAAACAATGTCTTGCTTTAAAAGATTGCATTAATTTCAAAACGCTGAAAATCACATTTTTGTAATTTGTTCATTTTTAATCCATAATATCATAGATTGATTACTGAAACCAGCTAAGATGTTTTGTAGGAGGAAAATAATTGAAAAATTGAAAAATAATTGAAATTTCAGTTTTAAGTAGAAATGATATCTGCTTTTTTCAATTGATTTCAAGATAAATGAACACAATTCAAGCTTTTATGAGGTTAAACTTCATCATCATCATCATCATCATCATCATCATGTCGCACTATTAGCACGCATATCCATGACAATCTCTCGCCAACCCTCTCTATCATTCATTGTCCCAGGGAGGTCCTCTGCACAGCATCCTGCATTCTCACAGAGTTGGTCAATATAGGTCCTTGGTGGACGGCCCACATTGGCATGTCCATGTATTGGCTTCCATAGGAGAACGTCACTTATGAGCTCGTCCTTGCTTCTTCAGCAGTGTCCAGCACGCCTTCTCCGTCTCACTCGGATGGTATTTAAGATGGGGGAAAGGTGTCCATACAACTGCTTCCTTGTGGGGTGCTACATCCACGACTTGTTCAGGACCGCGCGCAGCATTCTTGTGCAACTCCGATACTTTCCGACACTGGTCAGCGCTCGAACCAGAATCGATGCTATATGCTTTTATATTTGTGTGTGCTGTCATAGGTTGGGTTGGCTAGATGTCATCGATACCTTTCGGTGGCTGTTTTGTTAATTCATCAATAGACGCCAGATTTAGAGATGAGGAACAGTAGTTCCCCCTGACTGAACTGTTTGATCCTTGTCGTTGGCTCAGCCGCCCAGCATCTTGTGAGATACACCGTTGTCCCATTTTGAGTTCGTCCGCTGTGTCTCACATCCACCACGCTGCTACCCATGGTTTCATGTATTAGGAGATCGTATGGTATTTCGGTTACTCTGCCTTGAACTGTTGTAAATAAGTCCTCTACCATGTTAGCGCAAAAAGCCATTTTATCAAAAGGACTGTCTTAATATAAGAATTTTGGTACTGATTCCTGTGAACTTAGAGAAAGGTCTTAATTAATTGCCCCCTCGACCTGACCCTAATCGAGATAGACAAGTATTCTTAAGCGGGAATTATTATAATTAAGAAGGGTTTTCTTACACCCGCCCGTGCTGGTAGCTCACTGGAGGCTGAGTGACAGCAAGTCTCCTCAGGTTTCCATGACTCTTCTGAGTATTCTAGCTGATCTTAACAGTTCTGTTGTTTGGATGGTCTCGATTCTTCTTCGGATTTCCAATTCCTCCAGACTCTTTTCCACGCCCATGGGAGCCGTTTCAAGGGCCTCAATTACAATTGTACGACCTTTACATTCCTATTCCGAAGTTTTTTAGGTTCAAGTATTTGTCTATTTTTTCATTTTCTTTCACCTTCACTTTGTGATCCGCCAGGACGCCAAAATCCACGAGATGACACGTTTTTTTTCTTCTTGTTAATTAATACTAGGTTAGGTCTCCAAGACGGTATTAGATGATCCGTATGTATCTCAAAGTCCCAAAGAATTTTATGCCTCTCATTATTTAGGACAGATCCCGATTGGTGCATATACCATTTAGTAGCATGGTGAAAATTGAATTTCTTGCACAATTCTCGGTGAATCAGCTTTCCCACCCAGTCGTGCCTAATCTTTTACTCTCTTTGTGCTAGTTAGCTACATTCGTTTATTATATGATTACCCGTTTCGTCTTTGTCTTCGCACATTCTACCTTTGCTATTCCGCTGCGTCTTATCTATTCTTGCTTTTATATAATTTGTTCTTATGTTATTGTATGTGCTTCGATTATAAGAGATTCAGTTTCTCTCTTGAAGTTTCCCCTTCTTAGTAATATCCATGTCTTCTGATGTGACATATTTTCAGTTTTGTCGCTTGAAGTACTCATATAGTTGCTTTTCTTCCCATTTCTGCTTTTGATGTATTTCTGCTTGTCAATATGTTGCAATTGCTTTTTGAGGCTGCTGCAATTGGTTTTTCCTTACTTTTATTAGTGTATTCTACAAGTGCTAGGATTGTCGCATCTACATAATCTTCATTATTAGCGAGACCGTTCCCCCTTCTTTTCTTGGCATATATAGTCGTCTCTCGGGTGTAATGCCTTGCACAATGTCATAAGTTTCCTTGTCCTTTGATCCATCAGTCGGAGCTCCTCTCTTTTCCATTATAGGAATAGTCCAAAGTATCTTCCGAGGGGGGAGATCCCAGATGATTATTACCTTGATAATTCTGCTACTGAGCTTGGTTTCTTTTTCTGAGGTATTCCTTTTTTTTTCTTTCATTTATGGTTGATGGCGTCTGCTTCAATTATTATTATTATTATTATTATTATTATTATTATTATTATTATTATTTACTCCTTTTGAGTTTTCACATCAGTGTTAGCTGATGGTCTTTCACTGGAGTCTGAGTGACAGCAAGTCTCCTCAGGTCTCCAGGACTCTTCTGAGTATTCTGGCAGTTTGCAGCAGTGCAGTGTTCTGAATAGTTTCAATCCTTCCTCTGATATCCAAACTTTCCAAGCCCTTTTCTAATCCTTTTGGGACTGTTCCAAGTGCACCAACTACAATTGGTATCACTTTCACTTTAATATTCCATAACTTTTTCAGTTCCTGTCAAAGTCCAGATATTTGTCCACTTTTTCATTTTCCTTTAGCTTCACCCTGTGATATGCTGGAACTGCAAAATCCACCAGTTGACAAGTTCTTTCTTTTTTGTTTATCAACACTAGGTCTGGTCTTCTTGCTGGGATAAGGTGATCCGTTTTTATTTCAAAGTCCCAGAGAATTTTATGCGTTTCGTTCTGAAGAACAGATTCTAGTTTATGCATATACCATTTTGTTGTATGGTCAAAATTTAATTTTTTGCATAATTCCCAGTGGATCACCTTTCCAAAAGAGTCGTGTCTAGTTTTGTACTCCCGTTGTGCTAGTTTGCTACATTCGCATAGTACATGGTTTACGGTCCATATTATTATTATTATTATTATTATTATTATTATTATTATTATAATGATGACTTCGATGATGATTGTGATGATGCAAATGACCGTGATGACGATGACGATAAAGAAGACCTTTGATAAAGATGGTGACAAAAAAAGATGCCTATTGATGATATATTGGTATTCGTATTAATGGTAATTCTAATTCAAATTCTGTTGCCTAGATGTAGGGAATATGGGAAAACAAGCAGCCCCACCCCTCCGCTTGCATCCGTCCGTACGTGCTCGGATGAAAAAACAAGAATCTTATCACTGTCAAACGGATGGGGGGGGGGATATGCGCACTTAAGCGATTTTTATTTTTTGCTCACAACAGCAGCAGCAGCAGCAACAGAATCGTTTTATTCAATGGCATCGTCCACGTGACAAGATTCTTGCTTTCTGTCTTTTTGTCATTCCCTTCCGTCGTTCATTGAACAGCAAACTGAAAATAATCAATCAATTGAGCAATTTAATACAGACAATGTGTAATAACAATTTACAAGAGATAACTACATCGGCTTAAGAAAGATATCAAGAGGATACAACTCATTGATAGATAGGTAGGTATGTAGATATGTAGGTAGGTAGGTAGATAGATAGGGAGGTAGGTAGATAGGGAGGTAGATATGGATACAGTAGAATACATATCATAAAAATAAAAACATGTTGCCATAGATAGAGAAGTAGAAGAAAGGAAAGCAGATAGATCGACGGATATTTTGCCTTTTCCCAATATATATATATATAATATATATATATATATATATATATATATATATATATATTTAAATATAAATTTGTATATAAAACCAGTTGTACCAAAATTTCTATATAAAACCAGTTGTACCAAAAATTTGTTTATATATATATATATATATATATATATATATATATATATGAGGAAATAACTTAAAGTTTCATGGTAATCCAATCATATATATTAATTCTTGGTTCAATCGGTTTAATATAGAAATTTAAATAGTATCATACTTTATTGGTTCAATCAATTATTAAACTTAAAAAAAGAGGGAGTTTTATAATTTGCCTAAAGCATTATGTGTAATGTTATATTGGTTTGGTGGTTGGTTTTGAAAGCTATCCCAATGCAAGTGTAAAGAAAAATGAGGTAACTAGGATGTTGTTCATTTACCTTTGATTTATTTTCTTAATATTTAGGGATGAAAAAATCCCTTCGTCAGAAGATTTCTGAAAGCATGAATCCATAAAAGGAGATGTTAACTGTTTCTAGAATCTCCTCATTTTGTTGTAGTAGTTGATTTGTGCATGCTTGTTTAATAATGTTTTATTCTTCCGAATTCTTAGTGTGTGTTTATTGCACTTATATCTATGTGTAAATAATTATTCTCATATTTGTCAAAAAAAGGTCTGGAATTTCGATTTATGTATGAGTATATACGGTAAACAATTATATACAGGTGTATATGGGAAATAATTAGGGCCAGCTTAGCTGAGTCGGTAGAATATTCGGCTGGGAACCTAGAGGTTCCTGGTTCGATTCCGGCCCTCGCCAATTCAGCGTATGAGTATCACATGGATATGTGCGGTAAAGTGAGGAGCTGATGGTAGGAGTGGTGCTCCGCCTCAGACGCCAAACAATCTCCTTGATATAGCTCCCTCACTGTCTGGCGTATACCGACTTTAGGCCACTCAGACGACTTTTTTACAATAAATAATTATATACAAGTGTATACGCTAAATAATTATACTCATATTCGTAAAATAAAGTTGGTCTTGCATTTCGACTTATATACGAGTATATACGGTAAATAATTCTAGTAAATTTAATAGAAAGAAAAATCTCAGTGGAAATTGTATGTTATCCCGCAAATACCTAAACTCAATAATGTACTTAGTGATCCCCTTTTCAGTCGATCTAGATAGACAAGAAAAGCAAGTGGACAGATGTCTTTACTGTTTCCTTTTCATTTATCATTCAATCTAATTATATCCGATCATATATTCTTAGCCACGTCTACAATTCACCTTTCCTAAGTGATGTATTTGTGAAAGGCAAACCAATATGGCGGCGACGAAATCAAATTCTTTGTAAGCGAGCAATGACCAACTTGAAGTTGGCGTCCTTTCTCTCTCAGCGTGTATTTTGGCCAAGCATTTAAATTTAGCCAATCGCCGCAGGTCAGAGCTGTGACGTAAGTTGGCCTATGGAGTAGACTGTCTATTTTGCTTTCGTACCTTTTTCCTTCTGCCCAAGTATCTTAGGCTAATTATAACATTGGTTCTTTCTTTTTTTCACTAACGATGGAATTGATAGTTTAATGTTATCTCCGCACTCTTCACTGTCTGTTATCTAGTATCAAAAATTATAACTGACGAATCACGTTCAAGGGAAAGTGGCGCGGTTTAGATATCATTTATTGTCTGCGTTTCCGAGATGGGATTTTATCATTACTATGATGACCTGTGCATATATTACAGTATGATAATTTAATTATGTCTCTCTGTGTGTCTGTATATTTGTTTGTACATTGACCTTTTATAAAGTAAAATTGATGGAGACCAGTGAAGAGAAAAGTCCAATAAAATCCACAGCCTAATTCTTACCAAGAGGTGGGGGTAAAAAAAACTTTTATCCCGCCTTTTTTTTATAAGATAAGCAAAATAAGTATATAATGGTCGTATAAATCAATGATATATTTAAAAATTAAATTTTAAAAAAATAGAATAAAGTGGAAGTATATACCAATAAACTAAATGATAAGAATGATAGTGACCAAAAAAGCATACTTGGGATCCACACAGGGAGCTTTTAAAATTAGATACTACAACCACAAAAGTAGTTTCGTAAATAAAAAGTACAGACATAATACCAGCTTATCCAACTATGTGTGGAAAATAAAATAAAAACTAGTAATAGACCCTATCTTCAAATGGGAAATGATAAAGAAATACAATAAATAAAAGACAGGAGACACATTTGCATGGAGGAAAAAACTCGCTATAGTTAAAAAAAAAAGCAAGCGAACTAAAATAAAGGATAAAAAAATCAAACATAAAAATCAAATAAAAAACAAATGAAAGAAATACGAAAACAAGAAAAATTAAAACAAACATAAAAACAAGAATATATACAGAATTAAAGATAATAAAATAAATATATACAAAAAAGAATTTTATCAATCTATATAGAAAAGAGATTCATTTTTTTACTTTTTGAATCCCGATCAACGCCGGGTAGCTCTACTCGTATTAGATATTTTGCAAGCGTCCAACTACTTTTCTTCTCACTATAAACACACTCACACACACACACACGCACGCACGCACGCACACACACACCACACACACACACACACACATATATATATATATATATATATATATATATATATATATATATATAGATGGCCTTTGAATTATTTTTGCTGGTAATCTACCAAGAATTAAGCTAGCAAATCAACAATACATTTGGCTACTTTGAACTTGATATGATCAACCAGATGGTCGGCCATATTGGGATGGGGCGGGGTTGATGGGTCAGTTATACGGCCCGATGCCAATTGTGTAAACATGGTTTGATAACAAAAAAAAGCATAAAATAGATTAGTACATCTGTTGACAGTTAACATTATATGGGTCAAGATGTTTATATTTTGGATTTCGAAACTGATATTTTAAATAGGATTATCATCAGATCCCTTAGTCATCCATAGACACCGTGTTTCGACGTTTCACGTCTCTTCAGTGTGGCTAGACCCAGCAACTACTTCTAGCCGGAAGCGAAACCCGTCCCTATCAGTTATAACCACTGGTTGGTCTTCCACACGCTATCCAGAATCCGAACTGAATGATGTAGGTTTTTGCTCCTCGGTCTACACTAGTGGTGTCCATGAGTAGGTGTTCCTACGAGACTTGCTTCTACAACAGTGTCCAGTATGTTTTGTTCGTCTCACCTGGATAGTTTGTGTAAAAGAAAGCAAGTGACTGTACAGCTGTAGGATGCTGCTTCCAGGATTTGTTCAAGGCAGCTCCTATTTAGATTTTTCTCTAAGTTCTTCCTTGGGCCAATGTGGTACTGTCGTACAGTAGAACTGATGCGGTTACGGCTTGGAAGAATTCACGCTTTATCTTATCAATGAGATCAGATTTCTATACGACGTATAATGTGACTATAACAGTCTATACCTTTCCTGCATTGACATCGCTAAAGGCATGAATCCAACAAAATTTCCACCTTTAAGTAATTTATGAAAAAGAAAAAACGTGTAATTTGGGTAAAAAAGTGGGTAAAAAGTATTTTTCCATAATTAATATACAGCTAATACAGCTAATTTAGATGGACCGGGCGCAGCAAAATAGTCTCGTAGACTCCATTACAACTGAATAGAGAATTCGATCCTCGTTGGATGCCCCATACTTGCGACCCTGTGCCATCCTACCTGTTGTGGATGGTTTGGGTAAATACCTACATTAGATGGACCTGCTTACTGAGCTAGAGTTCAAGCCTTTCATGTAAACCATTGGCTAACATGTCTACAAGGAGTAGATGCGGAGGGGGTTCAAAGTTTAGGTACTGGACACGTATGCCGAAAAGTGGGCTCCCTTAAAAAATGTGATATTGTAAAAAGTATCTGGTACCCCTAAAGGAGGTGGCCTCATTCCTGAAATGAGGTAACCAAGAGGGTACAGGATACTATTAGTATTTTTGTAATTTAACCATTGCAGTTCTTTTAGACAATAACAAAATAAATAGATTTATTCTTATTAATTATTATTCTGATAATTCCATTGCAATCTATTAGATTTCCATATGCCGCAGTTGAATGAGCTGTATATCTTTATTAAATTCTAAAATGACTTGAAAGTTAAAAGTTAATAGAAAGAACGATATCGTGACATGCATTTAAAAAATGAAATAGTTTAATATAGATTATTTTGATTTATTATTTATATATATATAAATAAATAGAAAGGAAATGAATTCGACAGTATGAGTATAGATAAAAGGAATGAAAACACACAAATGCTGTTAAAATAAAAATATTTTATATCATATTCATAGCTAATATTGAACAATATTTCGATTTATAAAAATCATCTTCAGAGCTTGTTTTACTCCGCTCTTGTTAATATGATATTATATTATTTTCGTCTCCGCTCTTGTTAAGTCCGGAGTAAAACAATCTCTGAAGATGATTTTTATGAATCGAAATATTTTTCAATATTAGCTATGAATATGATATAAAATATTTTCACTTTATCAACATATTGTGTTGTTTTCATATCCTTTTATCTATACTCATATATATAAATGAATTATTTATATTATATCTAAATCGAGATAATAATAATAAAGATGACTCAAAATGGTGGCATCGATACAAATAAATTATTGTGCAATTTCTTGACCAGTCATTTGTGGAGTCTAGTGTGAACTGGCTCCTATAACCTGATACAATTAATCCATCTTCATTTGTCACTCACTTGTCCAAGGTTTTAAATTCGCTACAATAAAATTTGGTGAATCACTTGTGTATAGTTGAAGTTTCCTTTTCTGAATGTCTGATTGGTACATTGATTCATTGAAATGAAGCACATTTTCTTTAACATTTTCTTTAACATGTTCTCAACAGGATGAAAGGAATCACTCTTTTCTGAACATTGTGAAAGTTTTGTGGTGGGTTTATGTTTATGGAATCTAAGAGCTACTTTCCTATATAAGTAAAGTAGGTGGAGTAACCTATTACCGGTATCAGCTGGACAGCAAGGAAGTCTATCCCCTTTTCACTAGTGTTAGACCAAGGAGATTGTAATAGGTATCAAGTACTTTTCACAATATCAAAATTTTCCTTCAGGGAAAGCCCCTTTTCGGCATTAATGTCCAATACCTCAACTTTGACCCCCCCCCATCTGATAGATAATATAATTGTGGGCGGGTGAGGGTTGGCTAGTAAAATCTGCATCGGAAAAATAAGGTAAACAATTTTCAGCGTTGTGTTAGACTTACCGCGGTTTTCACCTGTCCTAAACGGTTTTAATTACTTTTCTAGGTCCATTCTAAACTGTTTAACTATTTATAAACATTTTGGACCTTCACATTGTACACTGAATTAGTCTAGCGTAAATTGTTTAGTTTCAGCTGGCCATTTTTACAACAAATTCATCCATATTTTATATCCGTAGGATTTACTTCTAAGAAAACGGTGAATAGATTCATGTCTGAGTCTTGCATTTGCTCGTGGCCCAAATGATCAGACATA
>CM042155.1:59055878-59063378 GCA_023376005.1 Doryteuthis pealeii | reverse complement strand
CGCCTCAGGCACCGGGCAATAAACCCAACCCTACCCCTTTAAATCGGGGGGGCAGGTGTTGCCTGGGGGATGGTCCCTTGGGATTAACATTGTTAACTTTTACGGTCCAGGGCCGATGCCACCTGACCCCGACAAAAGCCGAGGAACAGAAACGAGATATCCTCTCAGAATCAATATCCTGGGTATAATACTAAACTGATTTGATGGTGAGGCTCCAGTTCTCTATAGAATTTTTAAAAATATGGATTACCCCATCATTGCCATTACCCCAGGTTCACTCTGACCCAGAGTGGTAGAACCTGTTAGGGTTCAATCTATGGGCCAAATAGATCTGTTTAAAAATCACCCGTATTCTATAGGACCGGGTGCAAAAACAAAAACCTCTTAAACAACTACACAAAAAAATGAATATGAACGTACAATGAACGCGATTCCCTAAAGTCTATGCATAAAATAACCCAATATGGGTGGACATGCTGTTAAAATCAATCAATCAGTCTAACATGGAGTGGTTCACTAGTTAGGCTTTCAGTTCCTAATTAATGGTTTCGATTCATACTGGGAGTCCGATACGTTTAGCTTTCTGCTAAACTAAGCTAAACGTGATAAATATTGGATAATTGTCTTGAGCATAAACCATAAACAATTTCCTGTTTGAAATAAATAACCATCAACGTTGCATTCTATGAAAAACGAATCTTCTAATTATTATAAAAGACCTAACTTGAATGTTTTACATGCGATGTCCCCTGCAAGGAAAAGGACATCTTGCCAATGTTGGATTTGTCTATTTTGAACTTTAACCCCTCTGGACTTAATTCTAAACTCGATTTTATAATAATTATTGATTTGGGTTTTGATACTAATACTTTGTGAGTTAACTGGAACTAAACCCTTTTTACGTGTTTATTTTCTGAATTTTGTATTACCGTTTAATATGTCATATCTTCAAAGGGAATGGTCCTTGAGGCGTAGAGACTAACATGTTTGAACTCTAGTCATGTATTATGTTTCGTTTCGGACTAATACACTTCAGAAAGGTATAAACCCCTTATCCCCAACTATGGGTTAATAGTACCATTACAGTTCATCTACAAACCAGAAGTTTCTCATTGCTCCAGAACTGACCAGATGCAGTTTAGTGTCCTATCTAGGACTTACCCCACTGCAAGAGATACAGTCAATGTATTCTAAGTGACACCGAAAGGGTTAAAAAGAGTTTTAAGGCCAACCATATTAACCCACAGAGGTTGATAGGCCATTAAACAAAGAAAGCAAAACCTTCCAGCAGTAAATGATAACTATGGATTATGATGTTACGATTTTTGTAGCCATCCTTTAGGCTTCAAGCAAGATCGCTTGTCCAGTGGAGATCCTTTGTGTTAAGCAGAGCGCGATCCTTAGTAAAGAATACTTTGGTTGTTCCTTGGTGTTCCTCAGTCTTACAGGTCCTTTGTCAATGATTGCAAATGGACGTCTCCCAGTATCAGCGATTAAGTAATTAACCAGCCACGTATTCGGGCTGTTGATTTGCTGAGGTTTAAACAACGTGACCTCGTTTAGTCTATAAATTTAAATGATGTATTGTAGCACACCTTATATATCAAAATATCCCAACAAGTGGAATAGGATTAAAGCGTCGAGATTGAAATTTCCACAAGATTATCATCGACTGCAATCAACACCTGAAACCGACTGATGTATACAATGACAAAAATGTTGGGACTAAACAAAACAAAAAAAAAAAAAAAAAAGAGGAAAGAAAAAAAAGAAGAAAATCTGCCTGAGGATATTTGTCCGTGTACATCCGGGTGTTTTAATGCTAATTCATCATCTGAGAAATTCGGATCAAAATAAATCAACTATTTATTGTGTCAAAATTGACCCTTTAGATCGGTCGAAATTTCGAGCAGTAAACTTTCGTTGAATCAATATTTTCATTAGTTTTGTTTATAAAATGATTACAAAATAATTACATTGTTTTGCTTACAACGATTAATAAATCTCAGTTGATAGACACAAAATTTGGCGCCAAGAATTCTTCTCTCGTTAAAAGTCGATAATTTGGGTTTCGGCGATTTGATTGGTTGATTTTTTCTTAGTTTTGAGAAAATAAAATAATGAAATAAAAATAATAAAAACAAAATTCGTGACAGTAAATATAATGGAAAGGTTGGGTATTATCAACAAATACATTTCAGAAGGAAGAAAAGGAAAAAGTAGGGAAAAGTTTAATGTTCTTCGCAAACCTCGGCGTAAAAAAATTAAGGAAATGGGAAATGTCTTTGAGGAGAGTTGTATTAGATGCAGCATACTTTTGTCTCTTTCTTGAAGAATAAATTACCATAATAAATATCACAGGTTTGGCACCAGAGATAAAAAGATTTGGGTTTAGTCTCTTTCTTTAAATAACCTTTGTGGTTATTTAATTCCAAAGCCATCCTTGCAGAACTGTAGTTGTTCTATTTACACGACCCCAATGATTTGCCAAATTCCCTTATCATTCTTTGATTTAAGATTCTTTGAACTCAGTAGGGGTTTGCATATACACAGTAAGTGGATTTATTTTTTTAAACTAGCAAATATATGCACCCTCCGGGCGCACGTATTTAAGTTTTAATGTAATGAAATATGTTAAATTTGAAAGACTAATGAAACTAAAGAGAATGCAGATAAAATGATTTAAAACAGAGGGGGGTATAATCGAAAAGTAGAACAACTTTGAAACTAACTCTTCCATCATTTTCCTAATTTAACTACTTTGTTAAAATCAAATCAAATTTTAATATCAATATGCAAATTAGCCTTCCGGTCAAACTGTAAACCGCTATTTTGTTGTATATATAAATACAATTGCATGTTATTAGTATGCAGATATGGCCAACAGTATTAATAATGTAAAACAATATTATTAATAAATAAGGTTTGAATGAAAATAAAATCATGGAGAATATGATGAAAATAACTAAGGGAATTGTGACTTGAGTAGTAATATAGTTTCGTTTACATACAGCAAAACACACAATCTCCAATATAATAAAATATTAAAAATTTCTTTTTATCATGAACTTTGAGAAAATATTCAGGGTGATCCCAAACTTTTGGTCAGTGATTATATGTATACAATTGGTATAGAATGAGATGATCTAATGTGTTTCCCCGAAAATAAAACGAGGGGGGGGGGCTTATATTAATTTTCACTCTGAAATATAACTGTAGGGCATTTTTTCAGAGAACATCGTGTGTTTGCATCGCATGATGTGATTATAAAGAATGCTTATTTCTTTCGTCTGTCAACCACTCAACTTGGGTTATTTTAAGGGGAGGGGTTTGAGTAGAATTTTCCTGAAAAATCATGCTAGGTCTTATTTTGCAGGTAGATTTTACTTTCAGGAAACACGGTATTTTTCTTCTCTCTCACACACTCTCTTCCCCCATCTCTCTCTCTCTCTCTCTCTCTCTCTCTCTCTCTCTCTCTCTCTCTCTCTCTCTCTCTCTCTCTCTCTCTCTCTAATGATATTCTCTCTTTTCTTTTTTACGGTTGAAAATGGTAAAATAAGTGGTGATGAAAACCCTCCTAGTATTTTGAGTGACACAGTCAGTTCCCCATTTTATTCGCGATGTGTTTTCTCCAATTCCTTTTCTCACTAAACAAAGAAATCAACATCTCATTGTGATATCCACATTGGTTTAACTTTCTTTTTTCTGTTGTTGAAAAGAAGATTCCCCCCCCCTTCCGGCAATGAAGAGATTTTCATTCAATTTTGCCCAGCTCTACTCTCTATTATTTCGACTGCATCCTCGACGGGTGAGTGAAGTAGTTCCAAAAATCTATTTCCCTTAAGGCAAAATTTACACACAATAAGAATATGGAGTCGTTACTTACGAGGGCGGCCAGTCAAAAATGTTTCAATATCTTGGTGCGTAGCGCATATATCACGTGACTGGAACAGTTCAAGCTGTGGAAATGTACTCACCGTGTTTAGTAGTATCGTGATAGTTGGTGCGCTGACACGTTGTGCATTGCGTCATTCCGTTTGTGATTTGAAAGGTACACAGATGGACATGCAACACAGTTTAGTTTGGAACTTTGGGCTTTACGATTTTGACCTGGGGGTCATAATACTGCAAAAGTACGCAAAGACATTTACTGTGCAAAATAATCAGGTGGTTCATGAAATAATTGTTAGGATCGTCTTATTAATGGGTCAAATAGATCTGATTAAAATTATTTGTATTAGATAGGAATACTTAAAACCATACAACTATGTGCAAATTATTCATATTAGATAGGGCGTCTAGGGTTCCGCTTCACTGCCATTACTCCCAGGTCCCACCTGACAGGAGATCATAGTACCTGTTAGTGTTCCATCTATGGGTCAAGTAATTCTGTTTCGAGAGGAATATCTAATATCATATAACTGTAAATTATAGTGCTAATACACTTGGGAAAGATATGAATCCAAGTATTTTCAAATATTGCAAAATACTTCAATATGTAAAAAGTAAAATAATCTTGATTTAACTCTCTCTCTCCCTCTCCCTCTCCGTCTCCCCCCCCCTCTCTCTCTCTCTCTCTCTCTCTCTCTCTCTCTCTCTCTCTCTCTCTTACTGCTTTTTTTTCTTTCTTTCCTTCTTTTCATCTTTTCATTAGGTTCGATTGAAACAGATTAGCGTCATCGATTCCGCCCGCTCACCCCCTCTATCTATCTTTCCCCTACTCTCTTTCTTATTATATTTTTCTGAGTAGCATGTCATTTTCCCTTTCTTTCTTTATAATAAAAACGGAATGGTCCCTTATTTGGCTGAGGTAACGACACTCATAAGAAATAAGAATTATGTGGATAATCAACACCAGATAATCAGGATTCAGATTTTTGCATTTCATATTGGACGATTTAGACGCTTTCATTTTTAACCAGAAGGTGTTGCAAGGGATAACAGTCGTACAATTAAGGAACACGAGTATCAATATATACTTTTGCAGCGCCTGTAGGTACATCCACACTGCTGTGCGGTGGCAGTGCGGCGGCGGCGATGACTGGGTTTAGGGTCATTCCGTCTTCCATACTAATGCAGCGCTGCCTCGACAGGGATTCGAACCACTAACCCTGCCGACCGAGTAGTGGGGATTTAGCTCAGTCGGTGGAGCATCCGCCTAGGAGCCACAAGGTTTCGAATTCGATACCGACCCACGCTAACTCAGCGCATGAGTAGCACAGCTTCAATCTGCACAGTAAGTAGGGGAGCTGATGACAAGTGTGACGCTCTACCTCAGATAAAAAAAACAATCTTCCTGCTCTACCATTTTTGATATGGGGATAGACTCAGCACATGAGTAGCATAGCTTCGATCTGTGCAATAAAAAGGGGAGCCGACAGGTGTGGTGCTCCACCTCAGATGCAAAAATAATCTCCCTGGTCCAGTATTACTGAAAAGGGGATAGACTCCCTCGCTGTCCGGCTGATACAGACAATAGGCCACTCCGTCTACTTTACTTACTTTTTACTAGCATTCATTTTCTCGATATTTTTTCGGTTTCGTCTTTTGGAATTAGAAGGTCAGTAGTCCAAAGAATTATTGAAAAGTTCATACCCTGCCCCCCCCCCCCGCAACAAAAAAAGCGGCGAATCTAGTGAGTATCGATTGTCTGGTGGGATTCGGCCAGGTATTAATATCGCCCGAATATATTGCTGTGTGTTACAAAAGACAATTACAGACTGGCTGAATTTATTTGTGTGCTCAGCAAACTTGAAGAATTTGTTCTGTTCAATGCTGATGCCAGTAACACGAGGAAGAAGAAGAAGAAGAAGAAGAAGAAGAAGAAGAAGAAGAAGATATCTCGATCCGTTACAGATTCTGAAAATGTCCTTCTTATTATTTGGCCGATTTGGGACAATGCAGATTTCAGGGAAGCCATGCATGTTCTCTTGATACAAGAACACTTTCACCCCCCCAACCAAACACACACACGTAGCAGTATACACTTTTCAATATACTGAGATATATATCCACACGCAAACACGTACGCGCGTAGCAGTATACACTTTTTAATCTGCTCAGATATATATCCACACACACACACACACACACACACACAAACACATACACAGTCCCTCACCTATACAATTTTTAAAATGCTGAGATATATATCCAAACACACACACACACACACACACACACACACACACACACACACACACGTGCACACATGTAGCATTATAAGCTTTTCAATATGCTGAGATGTATATCAACAAACACACATATGCACACACACACAAGAGCAGTGTGTACTTTTCAATATACTGAGATATATATATCCCCTCACACGCATACAACATACATACTCTCTCCGAAACACATACGCATAGTAACGCAGGCTCTGTCCAGGAAACGGATATCGAAATGGGATTAGAGATCCGGGTTCAAATCCTGGACGAGACTGTTCGCGTTTCACTTCGCGCTAATGACCCAGATAAATGCATTGATTCATCTCTTCCTCCCCATATATGGGTAAATAGTAGGGCAGACTGTATTGTTTAATCTCAGTTCTGCAACCCATCTGGAAAAGGAAAACTCTGAATTCAAATCAGCTTTACTTTGCCTAAAATTTACCCTGTGTCACTGCTACATTATGGTAGAGAAGAATTTTAAAAATGTAAGATTTACAGTGCTTGGCCTTTCACTGTTATTTGGTTGGTCACTTTGGTTCGTAGGAGTTGGAGGTGAATTTTGAATTGGAGAGTTCTAGCTTATATTTTAAAGGCAACAAAGATGGTTATTTCTACTGGGGTGATGGACAACTTAGGATAAATATAGACGTCTGAAAAAATATCCAAATCTTTTTGAATCGTTACTAAAAACAACAACGAGCACAAAACTGAAAAAGTCACAAGAAATCCCAAGGGAGAAGTAAGAATAACAGAGAGACAATCAGCCCAGATAACCGGGTAACCAGATAACAATAGACGACCCAACCAGAATAGAAGAGGCAACCTAGTAGGTCAACCTGGCAAAGAAGACAGAATAAGATAATTACAATATTATAAGAGGAATGAAAAGACGATACAATATCACCAAAGCGGAGGAGTTGCGTAAATACGTATACATAGAATTTTATTTACACCTTTTCATACAAACGCAGATATTTTGTCTACCAAACTTAGTTTGCCACAAGACCAATATATATTGAGTTCCAATGAGAATTGAACTCATTAACAATAGTTGGTTGGCTTGTTAGTTGATTGGTTTTTACGGCATGTCAACACTTGTTGAGTTATTTAATGCTGAAGTCTGCTCTGTATACCTTTCTGCTTTTGTTTCTAATGGCATATCAACCTTCGAGGGTTATTTAATGCTATCTTGAAGAAGAACAGTAATGGTACTATTTAACTAATAGTAGGGGCGATGGCGGTTTCATGCCTTTACAGAGGGTATTAGTCCAACAGGGAACGTAATAGCGGGAATTGAGTTCGAACTCGCTTACAACGATGTCGCAGT
>CM042155.1:59030878-59050878 GCA_023376005.1 Doryteuthis pealeii | reverse complement strand
ATAAATACAGTGAATCTTTAAATCACTACAGAGAGCTCAATGTATAATAATCTTTATAAATTATATACAGAGCAATATTTATCTTTGAAAGGAAGATATATATATTTCTTTCAAAGAGATATATATATATATATATATATATTATATTTATATGTATGTATATATATATGTATGTATGTATGTATGTGTGTGTGTGTGTGTGTGTGGCTATGTGGTAAAGAATAGAGGGAAACATTTGGACAAAAGAACAAACTCAGACAAGTAGATGTAGGAGGTATATTTTGCTGTGCGTTGAGCACGGCTTCATCAGTCCCTATTTGAACATTTGAGCATCATGAATATGTTTTTATAGAAGGAAAAGTGAACGGGTGGGGGGGTGAATTTGGTGATGAAGTCAGGGGATGGAGTAATATATATATATTATATATATATATATATATATATATATATATATATATAATATAAACGCTACTCCATCCCCCTGACTTCATCACAAAATTCACCCCCCACCCGTTCACTTTTCCTTCTATAAAAACATTCGTTCACACACACACACACATATATATACATATATATATATATAATAGTGTTCGTTCCCCAAGAGAAGACCTGTATAATAACTAAAAATCCAATAATTTGCAATTATTTCACTTTTTTCACGTTGCATTTAACGAAAGACGGGAATAAAAGTGTATTTCCCAACATGAAATTCGATTAACAATGAAAAAAACCCAATTTAAATGTTCGAAAGTGGTATCTTTATATATATATATATATATATATAATATATATATATATATATATTAAGGATCTGCATATATATATATGTATATATATTATATGTGTATATATATATATATATATATATATATATATATATATGTGTGTGTGTGTGTGTGTGTGTGTGTGTGTAGAATTAAACAAAAGGCACATCTCCTGTTTAACAATTTTATTTTTTATCTTTTCTAATTTTCTGGGCAACTTTTTAATGTTTGGGTGAAATTGGTGGATAAGTCCACCAAAGTTCAGTTCCCGAGTACTTTCGGCACTTCGAAATAAACAAAAACTCCAAATACTAGAAGCTTTATACATAAAACAATACAAACCATCCTTAAACAAAATTAATTTCCAATACAGTACACACATTCTAAAATGCCTATAACACCTTTCTCCCGAATTCTTCTCCTTCCAACCTCCACATTAATATAATTAAAAAAAAAAAACTGGAATACATCACCCCTGATGATGGCACTTTGAAGTGCCGAAAGTAGTCGGGAACTGAACTTTGGTGGACTTATCCACCAATTCCACCCAAACATTAAAAAGTTGCCCAGAAAATTAGAAAAGATAAAAAATAAATTGTTAAACAGGAGATGTGTTTTTGTTTAATTCTATATATATATATATATATATATATATATATATATATATATATATATATAAGGATCTACATGATTCAGACACTATCTACCTAGGTTTCACCCGAATGGTTCTTCAGGATAATTCTGAATTATCATGAAGAACCATTCGGGTGAAACCTAGGTAGATAGTGTCTGAATCATGTAGATCCTTATAATCATGCTCTACTTAATGTATTGAGCACTTTCTACATATAAAACTTAGAAAACTCCCCAAGTGTTTTTTTTCTTTTGGCCTTTACATACGATACTGATGATTATTTTCAAAAAGTACAATATGCAGGTTTTTTTCTTTTTCTAAATTTTTTCCCAGATGTCAGTTTGAAATTTGTTTTATTATAAAAAACTGAATTACCTGTTTTTTTTTTCCCACACCGATCGAGTTTAAAACTAAAAATAATATATATATATATATATGGATGTTTGTTTTTAGAGGCATTGTTGAATAATATATTATTATTTATATTTTTGCTTGAAGGCAATTACAATGCGTATATCGTATAAAATTCGATAATTATAGAAAATAACCGTGACAAGTAAATTTCGGCAAATGATTATGCGATGCTAGAACATCGTACAGTCTGTTTCAACTTTATTAAGTCTCATCAGCAATGTATACTAACGATTTCCCTCCGACAGAAATCGAAACCGGTAGTCAAGCAGGCAAAGTTTATGACTTTACCGCTCGGCCAACGGTCAGCATCGTACAATCCCTACGAAATTAACCTGTCAATGATAATAGTACGCCTCTACCATATGAGGTACGCGGACGTTGAGTGAATAACAACAAACTAGACCCATGCCCCGGTGAAGGATATAAGATTTTTGGATGTTTGTTTTTAGAAGCATTGTTGAATAAAGTATATATTATTATTTATATTTTTGCTTGAAGGCAATTACAATGCGTATATCGTATAAAATTCGATAATTATACAGGGAAATCGTTAGTAGAAATTGTTGGTAGAAATCGTTAGTATACATTGCTGATTAGACTTAATAAAGTTGAAACAGACTTTACGATGTTCTAGCATCGCATAGTCGTTTGCCAAATTCACTTGTCATGGTTATTTTCTATAATTATCGAATTTGAAACGATATACGCATTGTAATTGCCTTCAAGTAAAAATATAAATAATAATAATAATAATATACATATATGATATTGATATTAATATCGATAATATAGTTTGTTCTAATTATAAGTAAACAGTATTCAATATCATCGATAGAGCATATATATCTAAGTTAGGTTAGCGAACACACAAGTCGTATGTAAACTGTGGGTAAGAACCATTTTCAAAAAACGTTTAAATCTTCAAGTTGTCACAATCTTTTTAAAATTACTGTCAATCTGACGATGGTAAAACGATCAACAGACACTTTTTGGAGATGATGTTTGCTTTTCTTATTTGTAAACAAACACAAATCTACATAAAACAAACACCACCTACGTAAGTGAAACTAACAGTAAACTTGTGATGTCCTTTTGGTTTTAGAACAGCGATTTTTAAATAATGTTTTTATCCATGGTATATATTTGGCTCTATTTCAGATATTGAGCACTGGAAAATAATAACACTTATAGGGTCAACAGGCATCTACATTCATTCATTTATGCTGGGAAGTCGTGTCTCCGAGGGTAACCGTGCCCTCTGTTATATTGTGGATGCAGCTACACGACATCCCAGGTTATAAGAGTGGCGCATTTATCATTGACAAGTTGATTTGGCGAGTTTCGTGTCTGCCTCTGCGTTCTGGGTTCTCAAGTTCAATCTCTGTCGGGGGGAGATCGTAGGTATACACTGCTGTACAGTGTTTCGCACGTCGCTCGCAGTATTCATGCTTGTCGTGATTATTTCAATTATATATCTAATTTTCTCTATGTATCTTCATATATATATATATATATATATATATATATATTATATATATATATATGTGTGTGTGTGTGTGTGTGTGTGTGTTGTGTATAATGGAAAAGGTGACTTACCGGTGAATATGGTCACAATGGTTAGTTGATGCAAAATTCAGAAAGGCAAGACAGCGATATAACAAATAAAAAGTGCTCAATACGTTAGTAGAGCAAATTTATTGCAATATAGGTACAAGTGATAACCTACTCGAGTTTCACCATAAGAATTTTCTGGGTTAAATCTATTGAAATAATCAAGATATTGAAATTATATTGAAATCAATATCTTGATTAATTCAGTGGATTTAACCCTGAAGATGCTTATGGTAAAACTCGAGTAAGTTATCACTTGTACCTATATTGCAATATATATATATATATATATATATATATATATATATATATATATATATTATATATATTTTGTGTGTGTGTGTGTGTGTGTGTGTGTGTGTGTGTGTTGTGTACGTTATAAATATTATGTTATGTTAGATATTATTATTTTAAATTATACGCCAAGTTAATATTATATATATATTATATCATATTGTATATTATATATATATATATATATATATAATATATATATATATATATATATATACATTATATATATATATATATAAAGTTAGCATTAAATAACCCCACAGGGTTGATATGCCATTAAAGCAAACCAAACTTCGACTTTGTTATGAGAAGTTCCGTATCGATTTGTAAGTGGATTATCCAACTCTCAATGAAAGACTCATTACATAGATTGATTTACATTCCTCTGTGCATAATCGATAATCATGTTCAATCATAGGTGATTAGATGATTATCATGTGATTATGGATGGTCATAATCGGGTCTGAAGTCGGTTTAGTGCCAACGGGTCAGTGGAAATTCGAAGAATCAGAAATCAAGAGAAACCCAACCGTAAATAGACAATCGGAAAAACTTATAGGGTACAGATCGTATAAATATCTACATATATATATATATATATGAAGGGCAGTTGGTGTGTATGTATGTCCGAGTGAAACTACGAAAATAAAATAATTAACAACAAAGTATATATATGCGCATTATATATTATCAATTTTTTTTAACCAGAGTGTGTTGCAAGATGATTACGGTCGGAAGATTAAGGAACAAGAATATTGAACAATTTTATATTGATATATAGATAGTCGTTTTGTCTATGAAGTATAATTAAACGTTTTTTAAATATTCATAACAGAATTTTCGTTCTTTCAGTCACTACGTTTTCGCCGCTACACTCTCCTGCCTTCTCCAAGTTAATGCTAAATCCAGTAACTAACAAAAATGTTTTAATCTAATTTAAACAAATTTGTCATAAGAACATTTTAAATCCCTTCTTAACTTAGAACGGGAAGTAAATGGACATTCTAAACAGAAAAAATATAATAAGAAGAAAGAACGAAAGAAAGAAGAAAGAAAGAAAGAAAAAAGGTGGTTAAGGAAGGATAGAGAGAACGAGTAAGCACGCGGAACCGATAACGCTAATCTGTTTAATTGAACATAATGAAAAGATGAAAAGAAGGAAAGAAGAAAAAAAGTGAGCATGAGTTAAATCAATATTATTATACTTTTTACATATTGAACTATTTTGCTATAGCTTCTAAGGCATCATAATTGTTGTAATAATTGAATTATCATACTGTGGCATATCCATTGATCCTGCAAGTTACAAATAAAGATGAAAAAGTAGAATATGTATCAATTCAATCAAAGTTGGGTTGCGCGAGAGTTACATCAATTAAAAATGAATTCAATAAGTACGTAGACTGGAAATGAAAAGGATTATTTCATGTTATTCTAACAGAAAAAATTGGCAAAAGTGTGTGTGCATGTGTGTATGGGTGTGTGTACTTGTGTGTATGGTGTGTGTGTGTGTGTGTGTGTGTATGTAAGTTTCACTCGCGTCTACTATACTTCAATAACCTTACAATTGTGGTACAATGTATATGTGCATAAGTGCATGCAGGTGCATCCATGCGTACGTATATACAAACTGCAGGGGAGAGAGATATTATAGTATGTGTTCGTATATATATATATATATATATAGGTAGGTAGGTAGGTAGGTAGGTAGGCCGGTGAAAAGTTGGGATAAAGCAATTGATGTTAATTGCGTGTATGCATGCGTGTTTGTGTGTATGTATGTATATATATAAATAATATGTGTATATGTGTCCAGGACCGCGATCGGTGGCGGCTGGCTCCCCATAGAGGACTGTTCATGTCTGAAGTCACCCTGGCGCAACACCATGAAGCTAAGAGGTCCAGAAGAAACCAGTGGCAACAAAGCACCGGTACATCAACATCTTCAAGGGCAACATTCACATGCGACATATGTGGCCGAAATGTTTTTCACAGTCACAGGAGGCGCTGTAACTTCAGTGGCACAAAATCTATATTATAATCTTCCGAGACTGAAATGCCAATATAATATATGTGTATATATAGGATGTGTATGATTTTGAAAGTTCACCGTGGTTTAGACTATGCTAAAGACACTGCCAACGGTAGCAGACGACGGAAGATAAGAATATGCACTAACGCCCGGCTGTGGGATCGGGGGAATATTATCACACAATGGAAAACGATGAGAAATCATTTTTCAGAAGAATTCTACTGGACTATCTGATCATGAACCAACCATTTTGGACCTACTTAAAGAGAAAAATAAATAATTCACCCACAATGGAGATGAAACCATTCAAAAAGCAGCGAAAGAAGATATAAAAAAATCATAAAAATGAAGCTTAGCCCAAGAAAACCTAAAAAAGAAAACAAGACAAAACAACGTGAAGTTTTAATGGATCTCTCAACCAGATCATAACAGAAACGGATAAAGGTGGAACAACATTCAACTATTTTGATAAAAACTCTATTTTCCCAATGAGAAACAGAATCTTTTTTACCTTCCCAAATTTAGTATCCCTACATCAAGATATCTTAGAGGACAAACATTTTTCCAATTATTGATACGAAAAATAAACTTTAAATGATTTATATGTCAGCAAGAATATTGATTCTGAAATGTCAACGTGAAATCTGAATAGTTGTCTCCCTTTGTTTGGACTCATATTTAAAGTACTAATTCTCACAAGATCACTGAAGTTAAGCAGTCTGCTCAATATTTAAATTGTTGAATTCTGGGAAACATTGATGAATACCTCAAAGAAGCCAACAACCAACTAAACAACGAGGAATTCTAACATAACCGCCAGAACATCATTATATATACTAGCAAATATATACACCTTCCGGGTGCAAGTATTTAAGTTTTACTGTAATAAAATATTATATTAAATTAGAAAGGCTAATGAAACTATATAAGAATGCAGATAAAATTTGAATCAGAGGGGGGAGGGTAAATTTTAAAAATAGAACAACTGAAACTTACTCTTCCATCACACCCGTCTTTCATTGCTAAATTTTCTTAATTTAACTATTTAGTTGAAATAGGAAGTAAAAATAAAATTAGTTATTTCTTCTTTTTAATGGATTTCTTTTAAGATTTTTGCTCAAATTCATTTAGATAAAACCAAACAATTAGAAATCAATATTACTAAGGATTTATTTATTAAACTCAAATGTTAAATGTCAATATGCAAATAAGCCTTCCCGTTTACAGTGTAAACCGCTTTTTTGTTGTATATATAAATAAAATTGCATTTATTAGTATGTAGATATGGCCAACAGTATTAATAATATAAACAATTCTATTAATAATTGAGGTTTAAATAAAAATAAAATCATGGACATTATGACGTTAATAAAAAAGGAATTTGTGATTTAATAAGATTTACTAACCCCTCCGCGACACAAGGTCAATTTCTCAAGTGGAGTTTAACAGGTTTGAATTCAGAGTTTTCATTCTCTTAGACAAATTATCTAGCCAAGGTTAAAGAGCTCACACTGCCCTAGTATTAGACCATAGTTACAGTGAGAATAGTTAGATGCATACCTTTACCAAGGGTATTAGCGCTATGTGAAATGCAAACAGCCTCGTCCTAGATTTGAACTCGGGTCATCAAGTCCATTTCCTACGACTGTAGCCGTTACACCACGCGACTCCATCATTATAAATTCATTGAATTATATAGTCGTTAAAAATCTAATTGACAAAGAAAAATCAGAGATAATAAAACCCAACAACAGCCCGCTTCAATATGATATATATATATATATATATATATATATATATATATATATATATTAGATACTTACTTGGTTACTTCATTTCTGCTTCTTCTTAAATAAGGCTGGCTTATTCTGACTAAGGGCTTCTTTTTCCTGCTGATTTATTCATTGCAATTAATTGAATTAACACGACATTTTGATGATTGATCAAGCTTTTATTTTATCTAGCCAATATCACCGCGTGGATGAGAGATCAACCTCAGCAGCAGCACGTCTGCTCTGCTTCAAAGTCTGGTCGAATCTAATTCTCTAAACTAATCACGTGTTTCTCGTGATGCGTTCTCCAGAGACCAGAGAGGTATAACCGTCACTGGTAAATTTCCACTCCCTGATCACAAAATCAACGGTCCCCATTCTCGTTACAGGGTCTGCCAACAATTTATGACACCATAAATTGTAACATCAGATCCTTCATATTATTTACGTTGAAATATTTCTAATAAAGTAATCAATAGGAAGCCTACAATAAAATCCACTGATTTTTCTAACCATGTAATATTAAGAACAACTTACGCTGCAAAAATCTAAAATCAATTAACCCATTCACTAGTTTCATAACTAAAAAGACTCTTTAGATTCACCACAAATCAATTTGCGAAAATGTAATTCATTCACTGAACTGTACTCGCTATCAAAAACAATAGATTGGAAAGTTGAATGACAATTTTATTTTAGACTAAACAATTATAGACACAGAATCAAATCTATGGATCACAGCAAATTAATATCGGTAGAACAAAACATCCGCTCAAACGGTCACAATTTTAACACAGATGTTAAATTCACCGTTATAGAAAGAATTGAAAAATACATTAACATAAAATGAGTAATTAAAATGTGAGAAGATAAATGGATAAACAATTTAAAAACCTATAATTAATTTGGACTTAATTTGAAACTTAATTACCTGACCTGGTAATAAAACGTGGGTTTACCTATATAAACAAATACATCAGCTACTAACTTGAAACGAACCCCCCCCAAGCCTAATAAAAAACTCATGAGCCAAATGCCTTTACTACAGAGACATATTTCTATGAAAAGCAACTGAAGACAATTCAACAATAAGGGTTTCCAGTCAACAAATGGAGTGTGTTAATTCAAAGTATGTCTACTTACTCCCTAACTCCCTAATCTCATTAAAGGAATCAAATTAAAGGAAGCCGGTTAATATTGTTGGAAATAGATTTACAACTGTAAATGTGACTAGTATTTAAGCCCCTTCTTTGCTAAATGTGTTGCTCTGTATATAATTCCCCAATTATTGTGCATTGAGTTCTCAACGTGGACAAGAGCAATTTTAATATTTCTATATTAAAAAAGGCTCTGCTTAGAATCATTCCCTACAGCAAAAAACCTGGTATATATATATATATATATATATATATATATATATATATAAATCTAATGAGTCAGACGAACCTACTAAAAGTTTCGCTTAACGCTCTTCAGGGCTAAAGTCAGCCCTGAAGAGCATTAAGCGAAACTTTTAGTAGGTTCGTCTGACTCATTAGATTTATCTTTATTATTTGCCCTACTTAGGTATTGAGCACTTTTTACTTATTAGCTTTAGTCTCCTGGCGGGTTTGTATGTATATATATATCTTATATATATATAATATATGCATATAATATATATATATATATATATATATATATTATATATATATATAGGGGGAGGCAAGAGAGCAAGAGAGCAAGAAAGAGTATGAAAGATGTCAGATTCAAGATTTATTTTCATCTACTACTAAATAAGTAATGGTAATGTGGAGATTGTGTGTTTTTCTGTCTGTAACCGAACTATATTCCTACTCAAGTCACAATTCTCTAGTTATTGACATCACATTCTCCATGATGTCTTACATTATTATATTGTTAACTATGTCTACATACTGACAACATGCAATTATATGTATATATACAACAAAATAGCGGTTTACAGTGTAAACGGAAGGCTAATTTGCTATTGATATAAAAAATCGAATTTAATAAATATGTGCTTAGTATTATTGATTTCTAACTGTTTGGTTTTATTTTAATGAATATAAGCAAAAATCTCTTCAATGAATCTTAAATGAAATCCATTAACAAGATAAAATAACTGTCATTTTATTCTTTAATTCATCTTTTAACTAAATACTTAATTAAAAAAAATAAAAATGAAAGACGAGAGTGATGGAAGAGTAAGTTTCAGTTTTCCATTTTTTATTATACTCCTCTGTTTCAAATCGTTTCAAATATTTTTATCTGTATTCTTATTTAGTTTCATTAGCCTTTCTATTTAATACAATATTTTATTACATTAAAACTTAAATACTTGTTATATTTGCTAGTTCATATAAACAATTTTAGTGATCTGTTCTTTTGGACACATCCACTATATATAATATATATATATATATATATACGTGTGTGTGTGTGTGTGTGTGGTGTGTGCGTGCGCGCGCGCGGTGTGTGTGTGCGTGTCTGTTTTTTGTGTTTGTGTGTATGTGTTTTGTGTGTGTTCGTGTATGTGTGTATTCTTTACACATGTTTACCGATTTATTAAAACGTCTTCGTCTCTGCTTAAAACTGAAACAAATCGCTCATAAACTGATAAGAGAAGTCATATTCAAATGCCAGTAGGCAAATGTTTCCTTTTCGAAGCAGCCAATGGTGTGAGAAGTTTTTTTTTGCAAGGTCTTTCTATAACCAGTTTATTCTATCAAGTCAAAAACATGGACTTACCAACATCAATTCTTTCTTTTGTTGCAAGACGATTTTCAGAAACAGGTTCGTTGGTTGGTTGGTTGATTGGATTTTACGGCATGTCAATCCTCGGGTTATTTTATCCCGAAGATGATTTTCTTTTATTCTTTCTTGTTGTTTATTCAACTTTTGGAGCCTTTTTTTTTAAACACATCTTTCAAACTTTCATTTTGATCTATTTATCCTATAGATGTGACCCTAACATGTATAACTCTCAGTAATAGATGAGTTTTCATTAGGTTTGGGGTGATTTGTTTCAAGTTAGATACTGTGGTTAGTGGCTGATGTATTTGTTTATATAGGTAAAACCCACGTTTTATTACCAAGTAAGGTAATCCGGGTCAGAGTGAACCCGGAAGTAATGGCAATGAAGGGCCACTCACAAGAGTTTTAAAATTGGAACCTCACCACTAGATAAAGTGTGAAGTTACACCCAAGATACTGAGCCCCTCAACCACCGCCTTTTAACTCATGTATGATAAACAGGGTTGAGGGGGGGTTGCTATAAAAACAAATGAAATTCTCACCTAGTATATTCTCTGAGTAATTACATTTACTTACCAACAACAATTCTTTGTTGCAAGACGATTTTCAGAAATAGGTTGGTTGGTTAGTTGGTTGATTGATTGGATTTTACGGCATGTCAATCCTTGGGTTATTTTATGCCGAAGACGTTTTGTTTTATTTATCCTTGTTTGGTATTCAACTTTTTCAAACTCAATTTTTTGCAAACCTATTTTTTAAATTATTCAACCCATAGATGGGACGCTAACAAGTACTACCACCCAGGCTCAGAGTGCACCTAGAAGCAGGGGCAATGAATGGGTACTCCACATTCCCCCAAATTGGAACTTCACCGTTATATTTCAGGAACCGGGAACATATAGATCATAAAAAATGTATCGAATCTCTAAAAACAAGGAACGGTACGAGTAAGATGAAATTAAATAATGTACAATATATAATGTAAAAAGACTCCCAAAAGAAAAAGAAAGAAAAAATACATTAGCTGATGGTCTTTCACTGGAGTCTGAGTGACAGCAAGTGTACTCAGGTCTCCAGGACTCTTCTGAGTATTCTGGCAGATTGCAGCAGTGCAGTGTTCTGAATGGTTTCAACCCTTCCTCTGATTTCCAAACTTTCCAGACCCTTTTCCAATCCTTTTGGGACTGTTCAAAGTGCACCAACTACAACTGGTATCACTTTCACTTTCATATTCCATAACTTTTTCAGTTTCCTGGCAAGGTCCAGATATTTGTCAATTTTTTCATTTTCCTTTAGCTTCACCCTGTTATCTGCTGGAACTGCAAAATCCACCAGTTGACAAGTTCTTTCTTTTTTGTTTATCAACACTAGGTCTGGTCTTCTTGCTGGGATAAGGTGATCCGTTTTTATTTCAAAGTCCCAGAGAATTTTATGTGTTTCGTTCTCAAGAACAGATTCTGGTTTATGCATATACCATTTTGTTGTATGGTCAAAATTTAATTTTTTGCATAATTCCCAGTGGATCACCTTCCCAATTATTAATATAATTATTATTATTATTATTATTATTATTATTATTATTATTATTATCGTTTTAAATGATATTTTCTCCTAATATTCCTTCACGTGTTCTTTTGATTATTTCTGTTTATCTCATTTTTATATATTTTCCTTTGATTAAAGGTTGAATCGATTTGATCGACAGAATTTAAACAAAACTGAAATTTGACCAGCGTCCTTGAGCAATTGATATTATCCAACTTTCTGTCTGATTTTCTTTCCGGCATAATGAACGCTCATGTCGATAATATCGGCCATTTTACCGCCGCACCCATCGACGCCCCCCCATTTTCCCGCTTTTTTTTACATAAGTACTACAAGAATTTACACATTTAGTGATCAATTTTACTATTGTTTTCTCAATTACTTTTCTTTCTTTTTTTTACTTATCTATTTACCTATTTATTTTTTTTACTTATTTATCTTTGACTAAACTGATTGCTCGTATTAGAAATTATTCTTCCTTTCTTTTGTTCTGCATTTTTTTTCTTGAATCCACGTTCTTTTTAAGTGAATAAGTAAGGGAAAATAAAATGCACCACAAAAATAGCCAGAACATTTAATTTGAACGGAATGAAGAAGAGGAAAAATCTTCAAGGGACCTTATTTTTTTAGGGGGGGGGCAATCATTCTCTGCTGGGAAAGGCAATTGCAGAAACAAATTAGTTCCAATTTGGTCGGCATTTTCTGCCAGTCTGCCCATTTTTTTCGATTCCACAAAAATGTTTTACTTACAGAACTCAGTTAGTGAGTGTTTATTGTTGAGACTAGATATTATATGTAAAATATATACTCTATATTGTTGCGTTGATAGACGAATAGATAGATAGGGATAGATAGAAAGATAAATAGATTCATACATACATGGAAATATATATATATATATATATATATATATATAGAGAGAGAGAGAGAGAGAGAGAGAGAGAGAGAGAGAGATATGAACAAATTAAGATAGATAGATAGATAGATAGATAGATAGATAGATAAGAACAGACAGGGCACCTCATGTGGTGCAATGGTTTGCAAGCTAGACTCGCAGACCATTTATAGTGAGTTCGATTCTCATTGGGCGCCCCATACATCTGGCTTTGTGTCACATCTAAGATAAGCTTAGTAAATAACTATATAGGAACAGACAAAAATAGATTGATAGATAGATAGATATATAGATATGAACAGACTAGGGTAAATGTGAATAGACTAGAATAGATAGACGGAAAGACTAAGATAGATAGAGATTAACAGATTGAGATAGATAGATAGACAGATATAGATAGATAGATAGATAGATAGAAAGGAATAGACGAATATATATATTGTCGTTGTGGAGTCCACGTATACTTCTTTGTTGTCAGGCTAAAAAATCCTTGTAAAAAAGGAATCATTGCCTTGATGAGCTAATAAGCGAAACTATTAGAAGGTATATCTAACTCATTAGAATTAACTTAATATATAATATATATATATATATATATATATATATATATATATATATACAAAGAGGGCGGTAAAGAGGGGCAGTCAGTTTTTGTACCCAACATTGCCCAAAAGGGTAAAGGATGGATTAATCTCGGTGAATCACCGTATCTTCATTATATAAGTTATTCAGCCCGAGATATGTTTTCAAATAAATTTCAAATTTTTAAAATGTTTCAACTGTAAACTAATAGACTTGATACTTTTTGATTAGATCTCATCGATATTTGAGTTGATGTGAACAGATTGGAACAGATCGATAATTCAGGTGGAATAAGAAAACTATTGGAATATGAGATCGACGATTTGAGACGCTCGATGATTTTTCTTTCTTGGAATCGATACTTGATTCCTCCATTGGTGATCTCCTTGTGCCTCCAAAACTCTTCTTTCTTTCTTTCTTTCTTTCTTTTTCTTCTGTCTTGCTTTCTTCTTCTTCTTCTTCTTCTTCTTCTTCTTCTTCTTCTTCTTCTTCTTCTTCTTCTTCTTGCCTTCTTCTTCCTTCTTGCCTTCTTCTCTTCTTTTTCTTCTTCTTTTCTTCTTCTTCTGCCTTCTTCTTCTTCTTCTTCCTTCTTCTTCTTCCTTCTTCTTCTTCTTCTTCTTCTTCTTCTTCTTCTTCTTTCTTCTTCTTCTTCTTCTATCTTCATTGTGGCTGAATTACAATAATGAGAACGCACATTTCAAATAAACCATGAACGAACAATTCACAGACACTTTGTTCAATTCTCAATTACTTGGCGTTATGGCTGACACTCAAGTTTCCTTGATTTTTTTTCTCGAAAGGAATCGTTATTATAAAAATGAATCTTTCGATTCAAAAAACTAAAAATAACTTTTTTATTTGATGTTTTCTAATATTTCAATCACCACTTTTTATTTTATTTTCTTTCTTTTCTTTATCTTTTTTCTTTTTAGTTTTAAAAGAAATTTTAAATTTCTTTTAGGGTGTGCGTAAAATTCTTGTTTAAAAGTTAAATAGTTTTTAAAAGATGAATATATGGATTTTTTTGTTTTATTGCATCATCAATAATTTTTTTTGGTTGGGGGTGGGGATCTCCTTTTACATCAAAAAGTAATTGAAACTTGGAATTCTAATTTTTGTGAAAAAAAAAGTATATAGATAAAAATCCCATTTAAAAAATTGGAACCCATTTAAATTGCCGCTAAAAACTTTGTTATTGTTGTCTCTAGCTTCATGGAATGTTTTTTTAATGTCATCATTCCTCGGTTTTATACAAATAAACTATCCACATATATATTGCATAGTATATATATATATATATATATATATATATATATATATATATATATATATAATATAATTTAATATACCAAACTTATTGGTAAATCCTCGCGGTGAGAAAAAAACAGTAAATAGTTTGATTGTCAAAATATACTACCAAACATCACCCGGGGAGAAAACATTTTTTTTTAAAAAAAAGAAAAGACCAAGATAATCGTACCAACAAAAAATAATCTATTGGTACAATATTTTGGCCAAAAGAAAAAACAATTTATACGCATATATATATATATATATATATAAGATATATATATTTATATAAAACCGCCAGGAGACTAAAGCTAATAAGTAAAAAGTGGTCAATACCTAAGTAGAGCAAATAATAATTATATAGCTGTGTCTCCCTGGCTAAAAAAAGCTATTTAATAGAAATAATTAGAAAGTGAGCAACAGTTGCACGAACAATAGAAAAGGAAAATAATCGGCAACCATACAAAGAAATTGCTGGGAAAAGAGAAAATGAATGAATCAACATGTAATTGTTGGTCACAAATCTGCCCTGTACAAAAAAGAAATGTTTACTAAAGAACGTGGTGTATGAAACAGTGGTAAAGTCACCAATCACAAAGAAAATCAAGATTTACGTCGGGGCGACGCAGCAAGCTATAAAACAGCGCATATCTCGGCACAGGTTATCTTTTAGGGATAAAAAATATAGAGAAACAACTACACTAGCAAAATATGTATGGAGTTTAAAAGAAAAGTATGGTAGAGATCCGGAGGTGGAGTGGAAAATAATTTAGAGAGCACCATCACATAAAGGAAATGAAACCCATGCATGCTGTGCTTGCAAGAAAAACTAAGAATAGCTGAAGACAGGGACCCAGAGGCGATATTGAACTCGCGATCGGAGTTGACAAACAAATGTAGACATGTTAACAAACATAGACTATGCCAAGTAGGTTCAGGCATAACGTAAGGGAAAGGAGGGTAGGTGGCACACCCACCTACTTAGGAATGGGTACAACCCAGATATAAATAGAAGTCGATGGTTGGACAAAGCAACTCTCTGAAGATTCGCTACTGCGTGAAACTATAGTCGGAGGATTTTGACCCATTCGGTTTTTAGATAGATAGATAGATAGATAGATAGATAGAGTCATTTCAATCTCGGAAGGCTATAACATAGTTTCTGTGCCCCTGAAGTTACAGCGCCTACTGTGTCTGTGAAGTTCAATGTTTGAAAAACATTCTCGACCACAGATATCGCATATGATGGATGTCCCTGAAGATGTTGATATGCCGGTGCTTTGTTGCCGCTGCTTTCTTCTGGACGTCTTGGCTTTATGGTGTTGCGCCAGGGTGACTTATATATATATATATATATATATATATATATATATATATATATATATATATATATGAAAATAAAGACAAATCAAATTGTCGTTTTCGAACCCAAATAAACATTTGTGGATCCGTGAGTAATAATATAACTTTATATATATATATATATAATATATATATATATATATATATATATATATAATCATATCCCACCAGCAGCACTGATATCCATGAAAATCTCTCCTCAATCCTCTATATTATTCATTGCCGCCGGGAGATTCTCTGCAGAGATGGTCAATGTATGTCTTTGCTGGACGGCCTACACTGGCGTGCTCATGTGGGGGCTTCCACAGAAGAATATATATATATATATATATATATATATATATATATATATATATATATGCCTTATGTTGTACACTTTGGAGATTGTATACTCTCATCGATGTAGTTGGATAGGTATAAACGTCGTTAATATTTTATTAACACTTCAAAAGTATTTGGCCTTGGCGCTAATTAAATATTTCCAACGGGGATCGATGTCGATAAATCAATAATTCTCTTTTTCAAGAGAAACTCAAAAGAGGTCAATAGGAAATTCATAGCAATAAATCCACATAAATAAAAGGGTGAAACTCTTAAAGGCAATAAATATTGCAGTGAACAAAATTAATGCACCCAAACTTAGGCGGACAACAAATGACAATATACAATAAGAAGAATAATAAATGTGCACTCTTCTTAGCAACCTATTCAAGAAGATACTACTACTACTACTACTACTACTACTAATAATAATAATAATAATAATAATAACACGACTGGGTTGGGAAGGTGATCCACTGGGAATTATGCAAAGAATTAAATTTTGACCATACAACAAAATGGTATATGCATAAACCAGAATCTGTTCTTGAGAACGAAACGCATAAATTCTCTGGGACTTTGAAATAAAAACGGATCACCTTATCCCAGCAAGAAGACCAGACCTAGTGTAGATAAACAAAAAAGAAAGAACTTGTCAACTGGTGGATTTTGCAGTTCCAGCAGATTACAGAGTGAAGCTGAAGGAAAATGAAAAAATGGAGAAATATCTGGACCTTGCTAGAGAACTGAAAAAATTATGGTATATGAAAGTGAAAGTTATACCAATTGTAGTTGGATTGGAAAAGGGTCTGGAAAGTTTGGGAATCAGAGGAAGGATTGAAACCATTCATATCACTGCACTGCTGCAATCTACCAGAATACACAGAAGAGTCCTGGAGACCTGAGGAGACTTGCTGTCACTCAGATTCCAGTGAAAGACCATCAGCTAATGCTGATGAGAAAACTCAAAAGGACTAAATAATAATAATAATAATAATAATAATAATAATAATAATAATAATTAGCAGGACCCCTGGATATACGACAGTATGATAATTTGATTGTTACAACGTTCGATATATTTACTTAAGAGCTACTGCTAAATATTTCAATATGTAAATATATACTTACCTGACCCAGTCGGGGATCCAGAGGCTTCGGTTGTGGACCGGCTAAGTAATGTTAACAGCGTTGATCCCAGGGGGCTATCCCCCAGGAAACACCTGCTTCCTTGATTTAAACGGACAGGGCTGGGTTTATTGCTCAGTACCTGAACCCCCCCCCCGAGAGTGAATGCCGACGTGATCAACGCATTTCTGCACCTACCACCCCATGAGCTTTAGCTCGTAGGTGGGCCCACATCAAAAGACCTTGTGTCACACTCGTATACGTGGGATATGCTGTAAATACCTACTTCAATATGTAAAAAGTATAATAATCTTCATTTAACTCTTTCTCACTCTGTTTTTTTCTTTCCTTTTTTATTTTTCATCACATTTCGATTGAAACAGATTAGCTTCATCGCTTTCACGCAACCACTCCTTCTGTCTATCTTTCCACTACTCTCCATAAGAGCGACACAATCGGGACAATCATATAGATGCTAGGGATTGACACGATCAGTCAATTGATCAGAGGGGATCTCTGCGACCGCCTGTCACGCCAATTTGGGTGGGGGGGTCTTAACCCTCTCCGGAGGTGCAATCGGCGTTTTCTCCAACACAAGCCAACGAGTGAGTGATTAGTTTAGTTTTATTTCTTTGTTTAATGGCATAATGGGCCAAAGTGGAGTGTTGTATGCGATGGACTGCTCAGCAACCAGAACCCGACCTTAAACATCACATGTCAACAGGGCCAACAGGCAGCCCATTTTGGGATCATCCCTCTGCAGAGGTGCAGTCGGGTTATTCTACAGCACCAGCCAACTTATGGATGCTTTGGGGGGGGGGGCATGTGAATATAATATCATCTGTTGAGGATTTTCTTGGTAACTCACCTGTTCTATTTTCTTGTTTTTTTTTTGTTTTTGGAGTTTTTCCAGTTGCATGTGTATATATAATTATTATGAAAAAAAATCTTATTGCACTTTATATATAACCAGCTGCAGTACCCGGTAATACCCGGGAAAGGTTGGATTATTCGCAGTTCACAGAATGCACCTAAAGATGCCACCGAACCTAGAACTATAAATGGCTTTTTAAGTCATAAATCCTTCTTCTATCCAGCTTTATTCATTCAGGGTAGATAAGTCGGGGAATTTTGAGATCGAAGAGTATTAAACTTATTCAACAAACTTATATATAAGAATAACAAACTTACTGTTCAAGCACCTTGTGTTTCACCGTTTATAAAGCCTTCGAATTACTGAAGCAATCCAATAAAACCATTCAGTTTTCCCCCTAGCGTAGACATAATCCGGGTAAAAACACCAGTATTAGTTGGATGAACAATCAAAAGTGTTGGCCTTAAAGAGGACCTTGTAACGTTAAATATTCTAAAAAATGATATTATATTAAAATTTTGTTTACTGCGATGACGTCAACTGCGTAATCTTTTTTTCTTTCATTTTATTTCTTTAAATAATTTATATTTTCACCGTTCCATTGCAATCATTTTTAAAATCACAATTTCTTTATTTTAAAAAAAATTGTTTGTTTGCCCATATTTATCTCATACAATTCACACACAGATGTTTTCACGCTTTCTGAAATCTAATGATTTTCAAACTGTTCTATTTGATCCTAACAGGTCCTACCAGTCTGGGTCAAAGTGGACCTTGGAGTGACAGCAGGAACGAGGTACTCTCCACACACCCCAGAGTTCAAGAACTAAAGCCTCGCTATCGGACGCAGTTAGTGTCATCTCAGAAAACACCGTCTATAACTTTTACGGAAAATATATACAAGTTCGTTCAATTAAGTAATAAGTTGGTTGATTATTTTGTTTAATGGCATATCAACACTTGTGGACTACTTAATGCCAAATGTTTTCTATATATGAATTTTAAGCGAATAGTTTGTAAATGAATACTTTTGTTTGTCTTGGTTTTATAAACTGGTAGAAATAATTTTTAACTTAGACTTTTTATTGACTTCATGAGTATTAATGAATTCGTAGAATTAATGAACACCGCCTTCTAGCACCCATATGATAAAAAGGGGCAAAGGATTTTTAAAAATACAGTTGGGACAATCATATAGGTGCTTGGGCTTGACATGACCAGCCGATTGATCAGTGGGGTCTCTCCGACCACCTGTCTAGCTCAAGTAAGGACCGAAACAACGACAACATCTGTATATTATCCATATATTACGTGTTCCTTAATAGTACGACCGTAATCATCTTGCAATAACCTCTTATCAAAAATTAGACCGTCCAAATCGATGAAATGTAAAAATGTAAATCCTGATTATCTGTTGTTACTTATCCGCTGAATTCTTATTTCTTGAAGATAATTAAGGATGTGGTCGAAAGATTTGGGGGAAAATATGGGGCATCTTCTCTATAATTTAAACCCAAATATGCGAAAAATTATATGAGGGTTTGAACGAACAATTATTTCGTGTCAACCAGTGGCATTCAAACAAAGGGTTAATTCTATAATATTCATAAAAAAATTTATTTTTAGCGTATCTTGCTTATTTTGTGGGGATTAAGATAAAATAAAAGAAAAAGAAAATTAAATTAAATGCGCAGAAAAGGACCCTTTCCTGGCACCAACGAGATC
>CM042155.1:59013378-59025878 GCA_023376005.1 Doryteuthis pealeii | reverse complement strand
CGTGATTATATCTCCCATTTTAAATCTTCTACTTCATCTTTACTTACTTTGGCTTCTATTTCTTAGCTTTCTTGCAGTCTGTACTTTCTTTCTCATAGTCAGTGGCTATCTTTATTACTTGGTCTTTCGTTCCAGACTGGTATTTCTTTTAACTTCTGATTCTGACTTCTTTTGTTTCGGGCGATTAAACTTACTTCTCTTAACTGGAGTCTCAAGATATGCCAAGGTTGTCATAGTTTTTAGAGATAAATTCAAGGCATATAGTTTTTGTGATCACATTTTATTAAACTGAGGATTTTTAAACAACTGTGGAGTACCCCATAAGTACGTCCTTACATTTAGATAACTAAATAACTAAGCCTTCTACTCCCACAGTTTGTGTAATCGGAAATCCAGGTTAAGCTATGTGTAGCGAGATGGTGAAGGTCCTGAGTTTTGCGAGGACTACTCTTAGAAAAGGAGGAAGAAGAAATAAGAGTAGTAAAGATTTTTAAAAAAAGTGATGAACATAAAACGGTTGTCGTGAATTTGACCGGGGCGTGACCCCCCCCCCGAATGGAGAATCGAAAGCCAGCCGGAAGTTTCGGGTGTTGACCGGAACCGGAAATCACGTAGTCACGAGGGACGACGAAGAAAAATACCGGCTTCTTTTTGATTTCCGACAGCGTAGGATACGGACGGGCCTCTGGTCCCTAGTGTGGGATTACAGTAATTTAACAGTGTCCCCTCTCTCTTTCTCTCTGCCTTTCCTCCTCTCCGACACAACCCTCGAGACGAGCCCGAAAATAAAAGCTAAGCAGCTTGTGACGATATATTTCTCGCGTTGTACTTTTTTATCGACAAGATGACCGCCACGTGCCGAACACTTTTTTAGTGTCGTGAATTTGGAGGCACGTTGACAAGACCCGCTATACAACATATATCGCTATTAGAACGTTACGTATATCAGTTTTGGTACCGTGAATATATCACCGCTACGTTACATATAGTTATTGCATGTCAATCACTCACACGGTTCAGATTTGAATTCAACAACACTTGGATTTACATTTATTTCTATGCCAACCGTCCAAAAACAACAATACGCCCCTCAATATATCATATAGATACTAGCAAGAAATGGGATCAACATTCTGATGGATCTGATGAATAAGATTGTAGTAAGTAGCAAACTAATAAGCAACATTTATAAGTAAAGTAAATCGACGAGGTGGCCTAATGTCGGTATCAGACAGACAACGAATGAGTCTATCCCCTTTTCAGTAGCGCTAGACCAAGGAGATTGTTTTGTAATCTAAGTTGGAGCTCCACACCAACCATCAGCTCCTCACTTTACCGCACAGATCCCTGTGTTACTCATACACTGTGTTGGCAAGGGCCGGTGTCGAACCAGGAACCTTGTGATTCCTATGCGACTGAGCTGAATTGATGATAATTTTTGTTTCTCCAAAACTGTTTTCTAGCCAATGTTAAAGAACCCAGTCTGTCCAACAATTTACTCATATCTGAGAAGAGATTGATTTATACCTTTTCAAATGGCATTAACACTTCGTTCGGGATTTGAAGTCAATTCTATTTCCTCTTTTGAGAAACGTTGCGCTAAGAGCGCCTGAAAATATCAATCCCATTTATTTACCCAACACCTCTGCCACGAAAAGGATACGACTCAGAGTCAATTTATCAATCGGTGTATAACAGGCTTTGAATTCAGAGTTTTCCTTCTCCAAGATCGGTTGCCATACTAATGTCTATACAGTCTGCGCTACCACTTATCCATACCTGGTGAGTAAATAGATGGATTCATACCTTTCCCAAGGATAAGGCGTACCATTGGTTATTAAATTATTCTCGTACATAAATTACTACTGAGTTGCGGGTTTGATCCTCGCTGGATGCCCCATAATTGCGACTTTGTGTCACATTCGACCCGTGGTGAACGGGTTGAGTAAATACCTACTCTATCTTAGTTGATCTCTTTTCACTTTGAGATAAACGCAACCATTTTCCAGTTCATTAACCAAACATGCACACACATATGCATACACACACATACACATACACATGCGCAAGTGCATATGCATACACATAGGAATAACACACACACACACACACATATAGACACATAGAGTATTGGCCAGGAATAATGACATCTTGTCCGTGGAGAACGGTAGGGTAAATAGCTATGTTCTCCAAGGATATTCGGGCTATGTGAAATGCAAACAGCTTCATCCAAGATTTGAACTTGGATCTCCGTATCCATTTAGTATGACAATAACCGTTACGCAACGAGCATCTCCACTAATCCCAATGTAGCTTCTAGCTGTACTCCCAAGAGAATTCTGATCACGGGGGAAATGTTGCAATATCTTTAAAACAGCAGGTTTAATACTGAGGAATGTTAGACGGAAGCCACAAATAAAAAAGAAAGGAAAGAAAGCAGAAAAAAGAAAAAAAGAAGAAAAGAAACAAAAAAGAAATAAAGAAACAAAGAAAAGAATGCAAAAAAATGAAGAACAAAAGAAAAAGAAAGAAGAAAATAAAAAAGAAATAATGAGAGAAAAAAGAAAGAAACAAACAAACAAAAGAATGTTAAAAAAAAAGGAAGAACAAAAGAAAAAAGAAAGAAACAAAGAAAGAAACAAAGAAACAAAAAAAAGAAAGAAACAAACAAACAAAGAAAAAACAAATAAAAAACAAACAAACGAAAAAAAAGAAAGAAAGAAAAAAAAAAAGAAGAAAAAGAAAGAAAGAAAAGAAAGAAAGAAAAAAAATAAATAGATAAAGAATTGAAAGAAGAAAAAAAGAAAGAAATAGAGAAAAAAATCAAAGAAAATGTCGGAACAGTTGAGTGTAAAGATGCCATGAGAAACTGATTGAAAGTATTTGGCGTAACGACGTTGCTGTCCCCAAATCAATAAGTGAAAAAAAAAAAAAAGAGACCAATAAAAGGTAACAACAACAACAACAACAACAACAACAACATCCTTTCCAATGATCTAATCCCATGGCAACTGATCTGAAATTTATTGATCTTTATTTATAATTGATAATCACTAAATACAAACAAAAAATAGAAATCTAAACCGGAAGTAAACATTTGATTTTTGCTTTTCAAAACTGGAAATCAATTCAGTTAAAAAAAAAGAAAGAAAAACTCATCAGTGATTGATGGAACAGCCACAAGCAATGCATCATTTTATCAGAAAGCAAGTTTAACTATTCTTAACTTTTTTTTTTCTCTCAGAATTTCGAGGAGATTGTGTTTTTAGTACGAATTTTTAAAAATGAATAAAATGGTCGGGGTGGCCTAAAGTCAGTATCAGTCAGACATCGAGAGAGTCTAACCCTTTTCAGTTAGCTAGATCAAGGAGATTGTTTTTTTATTATCTGAAGTAGAGCGCCACACATTCCAGCAGCTCCTCACTTTACCGCACTGTGCTACTCATACGCAGAGTTGGCGAAGGCCGGTGTAAAACACACGAACCTAGCAGTTCCTGGGTGAACGCTCTACCGACTGAGTTAAAAGAATCCTATTTATCCAAAGGTTACCAAACATCTGAGGAAGGACAGAAAGCATACTACCCAAAGTGACCAAGTAGAGGTTATTCATCCATATATAAAGGGCAGTTATTGTGTATGTACGTCCGGATAAAGCACAAAAATAAAATGATTAACGAAAAAGTATATATATATATATATATATATATATATATATATATATATATATATATATTTAAAAGGAAGGAAAACTCAACACCGTTATTCCATAATAAATTTAATAATAAATTTATGATAAATTTATTTCGACCAAAATAGCTCTCTGTAGTGATTTAAAGATTCACTGTATTTGTACATACTGGATCATACAATAATAATAGAGTGTGTCTTAGAAATCACATATAGAATCATCCCTAGCTACCAAGTTTTAGATACCTCTCTCTCTCTCTCTCTCTCTCTCTCACACACACACACACACACACACACACACATATATATATATATATATATATATATATATATATATATATATATATATATATATATCAGTCTGTTCTATCTATCTATCTATCTATCTATCTGTCATCTGCGTCTTTTTCATTCATTCTAATAGAAACACAGCATTAGTAAAAGTGGCATTTCAGTTCCATCAAAGAGAAACCATAATAAAGTTGTAAAATCCCAAATTTAATTTGGAAAGAAAACATATTATGTAAAACTTTCATTGATCAACAGCAAGATACAATCTTCTATTCATCGCATAATTTTTATCAAAATATATTGTTATATCTCTGTTTTTTTAATTCTCATTTTGTTTTGATTTGATTTGGCTCATGGGTTATTTAATGCCAAAATTTGTTTTAAAAGTAATCATCATCATCATCATCATCATCATCATCGTCATCATCATCATCATATACTGACAGCACGGATTCCCACGATTCTTTATCGCAACCCACCTCTAACATTAATCGCGTCTGGAAAGTCCTTTTCTAGATACCCAGTATCCGCACAAAGCCTATCAATGTAAATCTATGCTGGTCGGCCTCACCAGTGTGTTCGTGCAGGTGTTCACAGAAGAACGTCACTTATGAGTACGTTAACTCTCACCTGTTTGGCACAAGTTAAATACTCCCTATTTGGGAGTTGGGGTGAGTTATGCTTCTGCAGGTGATAAAGTCAGCGTATTTTAAGCTCCCACCAACTGGGATGAGATGAGGGTTGACGTTTCTTCAGTAATCGATTGGTTGGATTTTACGGAAGGTTAACTCTTGTAGGGTTATTTTATGCCAAATTCATTTTGTTTTATTTATTCTTGATGGGTACTCAATTTCTAAAAACACTTTTCGACCCATTTTTTCTATTTAACCACCCATAGATGGACCCTAACAGTATTACCTCTCTGGGTTAGAGTGAACCTGGGAATCATTGTAATCAATGGGTACTCCCCATTCCCCACACCTTCAGAATTGGAACTTCACCATCAGTTTAACGTCAGGACAATAAGACCCACAGCTATCGTCTTCCAGCACGTATATGATAAAAAAAGGGTTTGGACTTTCCATAAGGGCAATAGGGTTGGGACAACGATATAGGTGATAGGGTTTGAGGTGACCATCCGACTGATCGGCCGCTCATCTCGCCTAAGTAAGGGCCAATATAGAGTGTTGCATGTCATGGACTGCTCCGCCACCCGGGTTCCATCCTTAAGCCTCACGGGTCACCACCAATACCAACAGTTGGTCCCATAAGGGGGTATTACCTCTCTTCGGAGGTGCAGTCGGTATATTATAAAGCCCCATCCGACAGGGCTGAAAAATTTAGTTTAAAGAAAATTTTGTTCAGAGGAATTTTTAAAAAACTTTGGTTCAAAAGAATTTAGTATAAAAAATTCATTAAAAAAATATGGTTAAAACAAATTTAGATTTTAAAATTTGCTTTAAAAAAATTTGCTTAAAAAGAATTTGCTTAAAAAAATTTGCTTAAAAAGAATTCGAGTGTTGCATGTTATGGACTGCTTCGGTACCAGGGTTCCATCCTTAAGCATCACCGGTCACGACCCACGGCCAACAGGTGGCGCCATCAAGGAGATTTTACCCCTCTGCAGAGATGCAGTGGGATTTCTGTCCCAGTCGACAGGGCGACGGTAATCGGTTGAAAATCGATGCCTTTATCCCGATTTGAACGTAAGCCTTCTTTTAACGCCCCGGAAAATAAAACAAAGACAAAAACTGTTTCTAAAAACAAAAAGTCTTTTCTGAATACAAACGAATAAAACGTTAAAACTTTTCCGAAGTTTACGCGGGAGAAACGCCATTTTGATTAATGCTTGCAGCGCCATCTGGGAAGAATAGATGATAAATCGGAACCAGGAGTGCCAAGATATTTGGAATTGGTCATTAACACGCCCCCTGCTATTGACAGTCGATCGATCAGCCCAGCCGTGACATATCAGTTAGGTTGGGGGGGGTAGTAAAATGTTTACAATTTGGCAGGAGATGGGTTGGGGGGTCTGGAGATAGTCGGTTAATTCCACAGTGCTCATCACTCTGTCAATGGTAAATGTGTCCCGAGACGTATATTACGCATTGATCTGGTTTTAAAGCCGGGTTTATAGCAGACAAGGAAACTGAAGAAAGTTTACAATGAGATAAAGACTTTTCGTGTGTTTAATAGCCAGTTTCATCAAAATACGATCCGGGCAACGAGCCAGAATTTTACAGTAAGAAAAGGAAGTTGGTAAACTTGAACCTTCTTTAATTTCTATTTGATTATACAGAAGGAAAGAGTCAGCAAATCTAAACAGTAATAATCCGAATGTATAATTTACAGATTCTTTCCAAAACAATGCAAACCATCTTTTAGACAAGTGATATTTAAACTACGAGGTGTGTTCAAAAAGTTGGCACAGATTATTCCATTGCATAAGAAAGGCATGGACTGATATAAACAAATTATCAATCCTATGGAAATCTGATCTTATTGATTATATAATATAATATATCATATGCTAGAAGGCGGTGGTTGAGGGTCTTCATGTCCTGGGTATGACGTTAAACTCTAACTAATAGTGAGGTTCCAGTTCTGGAGGTCTGGGAAATGTGGCTTACCCCTTCATCACCATTTCTCTCAGGTCAATTCTGTTAGGGTCCCATCTATGGTTTAAATAGAAACAAATTTGTTTGAAACAATTGAGTCCCCAGCAAGAATAAATAAAACAACACACATTCGGCATAAAATGACCCAATAGGTTGACATGCTGTAAGACCCCCTCCCACACCACCACTACCCCCAAAAAACCAACAAGAATGAGGCAAACCATCTTTTAGACAAATGATATTTAAACTACCAGGAATGTTTAAAAAGTTGGCAGAGCTTATACCACTGCAATATAAGCATAAGAAGGTCATGGACGGCTATAGACAGATTATCAATCCCTAGCAGGACCTGTGGATATACCACAGTATGATAATTTAATTATTACGTTTGATACGTTTACTTAAGATCTATTGCGAAATGAGGGAGAATATGTAAAAAATATAATAATCTTGATTTAATTCTGCACAAAATTCTTGCACGCGACTCTCTTCCTTTTAGGCTTTCTCTTTTAGTCTTTTCTACCCAAATTGCTCTGACGACTAAAAGTCTGTTTTATAAGTTTTGTTTCTATGTTTTTATGGCATATCAACTTTCGTGCGTTATTTAATACCAAAGCTATCATTTTAGAAGAACAACAGTGTTAATATCTAATCCACTAGCAGGACCTGTGAATACACCACAGTAGGATAATTTAATTATTATAGCATTTAATTTGTTTACTTAAGAGTTAATGCTAAATACTTTGATATGTAAAAAGTATATTAATCTTGATTTAACTCTCTAAATCCCTTTTGATTCTTTCTTTCCTTCTTTACATCTTTTCATTATGTTCGATTGCGTTGTCGGTTTCGCATGCTCACCCTCTCTCTATATATTCCCCTTACTTTCTTTCTTTCTTTCTTTTGTATTATATTCTCCTGTGTAGCTTGTCCTTTTTATTCACTTTCTTTCTTTATAATAAAAACGGAATAGTGCATTATTTAGCTGATGTGACGACACCCATAAGAAATAAAAAATCTGCGGATAAGCAACACCAGATAATCAGAATTTACATTTTTGCATTTCATCTTGGACAATTTGGACGGTTTCACTTTTAACCAGAGGGTGTCGCAAGATAATAACGGTCGTACAAATCAGAATCACGAGTATCAATATATAAATATACAGGGTGTTCGGGAGAAATTTGACATATTTATATTTGGTTATTTTTCTCCATAGGTTGGAGTTATTGACGCACACTACACATCATTTAAAATCTTGGACATTTCTTCATTCATATACGTGATGGCAGATAGAATAGATGACTGGAACCCAACCGAATCATGGAAGAGAATAACTTGTATCATAATGAACTGCACCGGCCATTAAAATAAGGAGATTATGGTTGCTTCCCAATGCTCATTGAACACTGTAAAACAATCAGGAATGAACCAGAGAATTGCAATGGAGACTACGAGGGTGTGGCTAAAATTCAATATAACAGACGATCTGATTGCGTTCGTACAGCAGAATTCCTCGGGAATCTGCAGAAAGGATATCAGGTTAAATTCCGATGCCTACGTGGAGTTGCTAAACATTGTAGTCAAGCCCTGGATAACAAGAGTAGCCAATGGTGGCTCCTGTCACACCTCTGGGAAAAGTCAAAAATGGTTGTCTGTGAATTTTTACGATTACACAAGTCCCAATGTTTGGCCTCCGAACTCCCAGATCTTAAGCCCATGGATTATTATGTATGGGGCACTGTCGAGGAAGACACCAACCGCCGTACTAGAAAAAGCTCAGTTAATCGACAGAATTAAGGTAGTTTTTGAGACCCTTCCCAGGGAAACTGTAACATCAGCTTGCTCCAGGTTCCAGAGCAAGATTGAGGCTGTGATCGACGCTAATTGTGGTTATTTTGAGTGGAACTAGTTGACAATGGTGTAATTTCCGTGCCCGTTGAATTTCTTTGCAGTCCATTAAATTTTGTAGTTACCAAGCACTTTTTCTTTTTCTTTATAAAACAGTCAAATTTCTCCCGAACGCCCTGTATATAGGAAATCTGATCTCACTGATAATATAAAGCAAATATTTTCCAAACTATAGCCGTGTCCGTGCTACTGTACGACTGCATCACTTGGACTCTGACAGAGCGCTTAGAGAAAAAAGATAGATAGGAGCTACATAAGTATGCTGCGTGCTGTCTTGAACCCCAACCGACAAGAAAGCAATCAGCTGTATGTCCACTTGCCATCTATCACACTACTCATCTGAGTAAAACAAATGCTGGACACTGCTGGACACTGCTGGAGAAGCAAGGAAAAAAGTGACGTTCTCCTGAAGATACCAACACATGGACACACCAGTGTCGGTCGACCAGCAAAAAAATATATCAGTAAGTTCTATCTCAATCTCGTTCATTTCTATTGGTCTATCTTAGTATTTTTATATCTATTTATCTGTCAATTTTAGTCTGTTAATATCTATCTATCTATCTATCTATCTATCCTTTCAGATTCTAAGGTTTCAGTGAGCCACTGTCAACTCCATTTAATCAATAAACTTCAGTTAATGCTGACTATTCGCATATAATAAAGAGACTCGTAAAATGGTTTCTTTAAAATGAAAACGAGAAAATTGACGATTTAATTAAGACAGAAACATTTCTATGCAAGGGTTATTTACATCTAGGATGAAGGGTTAGTTGATTATTTAGTTTTACGAATTTAGACTTTTTGAAACAATTGCATGGTTTCAAATAACTATCCTATATGATAATAATAATAATAATAATAATAATAATAATAATAATTTTCTTCCACACTGTTTTATGGTTTCAAGTATTCCTATCTAATACTAATAATTTACACATTGATCAATTTCACCCATACACGTAATCCTAACAGGCAATAACATTCCTAGACTGCAGGTTCAATCCTGGCCAGTAACATAGAAATAATAATTAACACAGCTTAACGCCTCTACCCCAGCTATGGTTAGCGGAATGACAACAGGATACCACCGTGGACTGAATAAAGGGTTAGGTTCAAAGTTCCGTGAAGGCTCCGATTACGACAAGAAGATTCCCAAGTCCGAGATGGTTCCCAGTCCGAGAAGGTTCACGAGTCCGACAAGAAGTACCCAATGAAGCCGGAGGGCACATCGGCCGAACCGTTATACAGATAACAATGAAGATGAGGACAATAGTCCGAATAATGCAGATAATACCTCATCAGACCTCATCTCAAAAATTAAGAGAAATATCATTTGCATAGTCCGTAAAGATGCTTAACAGCTCACGTGTCTTCATTTTGATTTTTTATTCAAGATTTTTAGATGAATAATTCTTAGAGCTTATAAGTTGAAATCCTGGATGAAGCTGTTTGCATTTCATATAGCGCTAATACGCTTGAGAAAGGTATGAATCCAACTATTCTCCCTCCAGCTATGGGTAAAATAGTAGGACAGACTATGTTCTTTAACATTGGATTGGTAACCAGTCTAGAAGAAGGAAAACTGAATTGAAACCTGTTCAAGTCCGCTTAAGAGAAGGGGTTGATATATATATATATATATATATATATATATATATATATATATATATATAATAACCCCTATTTGGGAAAGATCTGAACAGGACTGAGGAAAGTTGCATTCATCGACTCTGTGCGGTTACTGGATGCCATCTAGAGGACTTAACAAAAGCGATGGCTGATAGGGACTGATGGCAAGAAAGATTCAAGGAAATTAGTGCTCTCAGCAAGATTTGTTGATGCTGATGAGGTTGATTCTTTACTTGGGTTTGCGGGGGGGGTAGTGTAATAATTGTTTTTGTCTGTGTGTGTGTGTGTGTGTGTGTGATAGATAGATAGATAGATAGAGAGAGAGAGAGGGAGAGAGAGAGAAGAGAGAGAGTGTGTGTGTGTGTGTGTGATAGATAGATAGATATATAGAGAGAGAGGGAGAGAGAGAATAGAGAGAGAGAGAGAGAGAGAGAGGAGAGAGAGAGTGTGTGTGTGTGTGTGTGTGTGTGTGTGTGAGATACATAGAGAGAGAGAGGAGAGAGAGAGTGTGTGTGTGTGTGTGTGTGTGTATATAGAGAGAGAGAGGAGAGAGAGAGTGTGTGTGTGTGTGTGTATGTGTGTGTGTGTGTGATAGATACATAGAGAGAGAGGAGAGAGAGAGAGGGGGGGAAGGAGAGAGTCAAGGGAATTAGTGTTCTCGCCACGTTGATACTTTATTTCGGTACGTTTGCGGGTGGGTAGCGTAATTCTTTTCTTTTTTTCTTTTTTTTTTTTGTCTTGGAAATATTGAACCTGTCACCTACAGATGTTCTGTCTTTGCCCACAAAACAAAATTCTTAAGGTTTTTTTTTCTTCTTGTTATTACAAGACTAATGCCAGTCAGTCGAACTGTGAAAACCAAACATATTGTCAATCAATATGATAATCTATGATTTTCTTAAATGTCTGTAAAAAAAGACGACAAACGAAGAATTTTTTGATCAGCTTTTTTTACAGGGGATTAAAAAGTGATATTTTAACTTCTTTGTAGACCTGAAAACAATAGTTGTAGGCAGTTCAACCAGCAAAGGTGGATTTCTAAGAGATTTTATGGCTGAGAGAGTTAAACCAGAGTTGTGGAGTCGGAACGCAAAAACTTCGACTCCAGCTCCTCTATTTTTGACACCTCCGAATCCGACTCCTCTTTATGTAATTAACTGATTATGCTCTACAAATAAATATAAAACCATGTTTTTTGTTAATCTATTTATGAAGAGTATGCACTTTATACATATTAGCCATCCTCTCCGCACGAGCAGGATGCAACACAAGGTCAATTTCTTAAGCCGGCTAACTCTTAACGTCCTATACCATCTCATTCCGCCCGACCAGAAGTCCCATTCGCTTTCCTAATCTGTCCCAAATGATAGCCTTTGTTTAAATGTAATATTAAACATTTAGAAGTCTTTGATTTAAGGAAAATAACAGGTAACTTTAAATGAAAAGGCCATTTTTATCCATTTATTGATAAATACTTATAGGAATGGGGATCTGAACTTTGTTTAAATGTAATATTAAACATATTTAGAAGTCTTTGATTTAAGGGAAATAACAGGTAACTTTAAATGAAAAGGTCATTTTTAGCCATTTATTGATGAATACTTATAGGAACGAGGCTCTGGATTTAGAAAATTCTCAACGGGATGTTAAGAGTTAATAGGTTTGAATTCAGAGCTTTTCCTCTCCTAAACTGGTGGCCAAACCAAGGTTAACGAACCCGGACTGTCCCAATATTTATCCGTACTTTGATAGAGAGTAGTTGGATTCATACCTTTCCCAAATGTACTAGCGCTATGGGAAATGTGAACAACCTCTTCTAGGATTTGAACTTGTGTCGCCGTGTTCATTTCCTTAAAGTATATATATATATATATATATATATTATATATATATATATATATATATATTCACTTGTTTGTTGATAAACTACATTTTCTAATTAAATATAAATTGTTCGCAAATATATTTCGATTGAAGTAATAGTATTTGAATTTTTAAAAACATTTTGTATCTAGTCTTAAGATTTTGACCGGGGTTATATATATATATATATATATATATTATATATATATATATATACTAGCAAATATATGCACCCTCCGGGTGCAAGTATTTAAGTTTTAATGTAATAAAATATTGTATTAAATTAGAAAGGCTAATGAAACTAAATGGGAAATGCAGATAAAAAAAGATTTGAAACAGAGGGAGTATAATCGAAAGATAGAACAACTGAAACTTTCTCTTCCATCACTCTCGTCTTTCATTGTTATTTTTTCTAATTTAAGTATTTACTTAAAAGAGTAAGTAAAGAATAAAATGACAGTTATTTTTTCTTGTTGATGGATTTCATTTAAGATTCAT
>CM042155.1:58963378-59010878 GCA_023376005.1 Doryteuthis pealeii | reverse complement strand
TATGCATTTATCGACAGGAATATTAGTATATAAAGATTTGATGTCAAGACTACTTAAAAGTTTATTATGTATGTTTATGTTGTTGATTTTGTTTATTAGATCGTTAGAGTTTTTTTATATGGGAATTGCTAATGGTGCCTAAAAGGGGGGGTAGTAATTTGGTTAAAGATTTCGCTACGTTGTTTTACTTTACTAACCCCCCTTTTAGGCACCATTAGCAATTCGCATATAAAAAAAACTCTAACGATCTAATAAACAAAATCAACAACATAAACATGCATAATAAACTTTTAAGTAGTCTTGACATCAAATTTTATATACTAATATTCCTGTCGATAAATGCATATATATGATATATATATATATATATATATATATATATATATATATATATATATATATATATATGAGAAACAACCAAACAGAAATATAAATATGAAATTACAATTAACGCAATTACGTAACCTCGAGGTATAAAATAACCCTAGACGAGCTGACATGTCATTAAAATCAGTCAGTCAGTCAGTCACTTACAAACCAGTCTCTCGCTAATGCACTCGCTCAATCAATCAATCAATCAATCAACATCTTCGAGACTTTTCGATAATTTTGTGTTTGATCAAATACTTATGGCTAGTATTTCTGTTTTCTAGATGTTTTAGGCATTTATTTTTTATATTAGTTTTCTCCAATACTTTCAAGTTTATCTTCATATGAAATACCCCCCCCCCAACTATCAGATACATATTACTACTGCTCGTCTTCTACAATGATGACTTTTGCATTAAATAGCCCACTAATGTTGTTATGCCGTTAAAACAACAAAACAAAATCTATAAAACAGACTCAAGTCATCAGAGCAATTGGATAGTAAATGATAAAACACAAAGCCTAAAATGGCGGCAATTGTTTGCAAGATTTGTGCAAACGAACAAAGAGAACAAAATTGAAATAATGAATTCTCGTGATAATAAACTTCTTCTAATCTCAGCGCTCGTTTATAATTTCTCGCATCCAAATTTAGAATTAGGCGCGGTTATTCAGCCGGCAAACTTACTTGGATTAATCCAAATAAGCAAGATTCAACATTTACTGGCGACAATTGGATTCATATTTTAATATTTATGGCCGTTTGGCGCGCTTTATTTATAGAATGAATTGTAACGATTAGTATCATTAGAATTATTTATTTGAGATATGAGATTAAAATTGATGTTCTTGTTAGATCAGTGAACAGTTTGATGCCAAAGGAATGAACTTTCACATACAGACAAGTAAATCGAGATGTATAAATAGATATTGGCGGTGAGATATGTCTATATGTGTGTGTTATTTTCTTACATCTTGTTGAATATTGCCTTTTAATCATATTTTTCATTGGACATAATAATTGCAACACACACACACACACACACACACACACACACACACACATATATATTATATATATATATATATATATATATATATATATATATATATATACCCCGAAACCATGCCTGAACCAGAGTCATCATCTGATGAAGGCTCTGTTGGATGCAACGGTATTGTGTAAACAGCAGTCGTTGTATGGCGTTATATATATATATATATATATATATATATATTGACCAGGATTGAACCTACAATCTAGAGATAACTGTCACTTAGAACTGTTTTAACCTAATTCCTTTATCCACTAGGCCATGTGTCCAATTGGACAATTCAGTGTGAATTTTGGGAACTTATATACTTAATGTCTTGTTTTGCCTAGAATATCTACATATTTATTTTTGTATGATTTTTTACGTAGACTCATACTGATTTTTTAAAATTCTCCCCAATCTATCATCTTAACTTCTAATACTATTTATCAAGCCTCATCTCAAGAATTCAGAGAAATAATATATTTTATAATTTGTTTTCGGGAGGAAAATGAATATATACATAGACTCAACACAAGACACATTCAAGAAAAGATTCTATAACCACAATTCTAGCTTTAATAACATAAAATATATGCATAACACCACTCTTTCATAATATGCCTGGTGCATCAAAAATAAATACTGTATAGATCCTATCGTAAAATTTTAAAAAGAAAACTAAAAAAAAAAAATCACCGGTATAGACAAGGTGATATATTCTGTCTTTTATGCTCCGAAGAAGAATTAGCACACATACCTAGACATACAAATATACACACACAGAGATGCACACTCAGATACCTATAGATACAAATATACACACAAATACACACACATGTATTCACAAACTAAAATGCACACAAAGTTTACTCTACTTTGGTCCTTTCTTGGGCTAGACGGGCGGTCGGAGAGGACCCCTCCGATCAATCGGATGGTCACGTCAAGAACCTAGCACCTATATGATTTTCCCAACACTATTGCCCCTTATGGCAAGCCCCAACCCTTTTTATCATATGGGTGCTAGAAGGTAATAGCTGGGAATGACGTTAAACTCTATCTGATGGCGAGGTTCCAGTTTTTGAGGTTTGGGGAATGTGGAGCACCCCTTCATCACCATTGCGCCCTGGTCCACTCTTTGTTAGGGTCCCATCCTTGGGTTAAATAGAAAATGTGTTTATAAAAAATATCGAGGATCCATTAGGAATATATTTATTTCAAAACTTTATCGGCATTAAATGGCCCACTGCGGTTGATATGCCGTAAAACAAAACAAAACAAACCAAACTTCAACAAGGATTGTTTTGGTGTTAAATAACCCATGAATGTTGATATGCCATTAAACAAGGAAAGTAAACTAAGCCTATTTGAAAATGATAACACTGCTCCCAGGTAAATATAGAAAAGCTTTTCATAATCCGGTATATTTTATGGGGAAAATCTTTGTTGCTGTTTGTTGATTTCAACACAAACAGATTCTCTTTCTCTAATTCCAGCGAAGAGAGTTAATGTCTTTAATAGATTCGGAATGTGAAAAACAGACATTATGCAACGAGAGATAACACGTTGCAGATTAGGAATTCCTACAAATTCTAATGCTCTTAGCCATTTTCAAAGTAAATGATTAAGAATAGAAAATGAAACAAAGACTTCGTTTTATATGTGAATGCGTGTGCCTGTAAGTATTTCAACATTTTCAGTGATTTTAACGACATCCCAACCCCTAGGGTTATTTCATGCCTAGAAGTTCAGGAACTGCATTTTTATTTTTATTTTTGACACATACATATAGATAGAGAGACAGAGAGAGAGACAGAGACAGAGACAGAGAGAGAGAGAGAGAGAGAGAGAGAGAGAAAGTGTGTGTGTGTGTGTATGTATGTATGTGTGTGTGTGTGTGTGTGTGTGTGTCTGTGTGTGTGTGAGCGAGAGAGAGAGAAAGACAGAGACAGAGACAGAGACAGGGAGACATATTGAAAGACTGCAATTAAGAAAAGTGTTTGCATAAAATATCCTATGCTATAATAGTAAAGCAGGTTTAAAACTTAAAATTATAGAATTATGGATACTATATTATCGTTACTCAAATTTCATGTGTTTAACACAATCCTTAGACGTGAGAATTGTATAGCGTGAGGTGAGTTCACGTGGTTAGATCTTTTTACGCGAGACATTTAATCCAAAACATGTGCTTAAGTATCACTGCAAATGACATTCAGATATGAGAGAAAAAAATAAAAATTAGAAATTGGGAAAAAAATAAAAAATTTTAAAAAATAAAGACAGAAATAAAGAAATTAATTTGCTTCTTTTCCCATTTTCTTTCTTTTTTTCCTTTTGTTTACCCTTTTTCATTTTTTTACAAATATCATAAATATTTAATTAAAATTAAATTATTATAAATTATTAAATTTAAACACTTTATTAAATATAATTATAGATTATTATAAACTATTAAATTAGATTATTTCATTTAAATTACCACATAAATATTTTTTATATATTTTCTTGTAGAAAAAATAGAGGGCTGTAAAATATGAGATTAATTAGGATCATGTGGTAAATGACCCAAGAGAAATGTGTTAATATGTCCACACATAGAAACTAATTCGCTTCTTTTGTTCTGCAAATTTTTACCAACATTTTGTAGAAAGCATAATTTTTCTTCTAGTGTGCATAGTCTGCAGTTTTATTCACTATATCTATTTATATCTATCCATATAGATAGATAGATAAATAGATAATTTTGTCAATGGTAATCTCTTATGGAATAGGAAACTTTGTTTTTCTTTATTTAATGAATGCAGGGGAGGTATTTATCCAATAGGTTAACCACGGGAAGGATGTGACTCAAGGCCACAAACATAGGGCTGGATGCGAAGATCAAAGTCACTATTCAGTAGTAATTGACCTACGAGATTAACTCGGTAACTATTACACCTCGATAGGTTGCACTCAATAGGTTGCACCTCCCAACGGGCTCACCACCAGTAGGATGTGACATAAGGTCACAAGTATGAAGCCACCAGCGAGGATCTTGCTATTCATTCGTAGGAATGCAGTTTATTTTCCAGAGAGCCGGGTCCCATCTATGGGTTAAATAGAACAAAATGAATTCTAATTTTTTTTTTAAATTGAGTACCCATCAAGAATGAATAAAACAAAACGTCTTCAGCATAAAATGACCCAATGGGTTGATATTCCATAAAATCCAACCAACCAACCAACCAACCAACCAAAGAGCCGATGACGTCATCAAGCACTGCAACGATATCAAAAACAGTCTCCTATTCTCGAACTGGAGTTATTTCCCTTTACTTAGTGCGTCATTACATAGCTTGCGGGGAGGAGCAAACATTATGTCGTTGTGTCAATCAATAAAGCCTATGCTATCTAATCTTATCTTTAGCTTCAAGGTAGACACTTGGAATAGACACAAGGCGATTTCATGTCAAAACCAATCACTATTGGTTTTGTAAGCCAATACTCAACAAATAACCAGATACTTAATAAAGTTTTCAATCTGAGTGACAGGCAAACGTAGCCAGTAAATGTGACGGGTGGGATTTATTAAACACATACACCAAACACTTACATTTCTTTTCGAGATTTATAGAAAGTAAAACTAGTGCGAAAATTAGCATCGGGCATTTAGTCTGTGTCTTGATTTAATGAATCTATCGTTTCAAATCTATGATAATTTAAAATAAGCTCTCTACTTCTCGAACTACATGAGAGCGCTCCATCGTGGTGCTAGCAAGCTAGTCTTGCATATCAATTACTACGAGTGGGGATGTCCCATTGTGGTATAATGGTTAGCAAGCTAGTCTCACAGATCCATTACTATTGAATAGCGATTTCGATCCTTGCTGGATGACCCATACTTGCAACATTATGTCACATCCTACTCGTGACGAAGTTGTGAGTTCGATTCTCACTGAGTACCTCATACTGAGTGACACTTCGTCAAGGGGGATTCCCCAACTGACAGGTACTACCACTCCGGGTCAGAGTCAACCTAGGAGTAATGACAATGAATAAGTAAAATAAAAGTAAAGTCGTCGGGGTGGCCTAAAGTCGACACTAACCAGATAGCGAGGGAGTCTATCCCCTTTTCACTAGCGCTAGATCAAGGATATTGGTTTTTAGCGTCTGGGGTGGAGCTCCACACCTACAATCAGCTCCACAATTTATCGCACAGCTCCCTGAGTTACACATACGCTGAGTTGACGAGGGTTGGTATCGAACCAGGAACCGTGTGGTTCCCAGGCGGACGCTCAACCGATTGAGTTAAAGTTACACCATACTCCTCAGGTGTCCAGAACTGGACGCTCAGGATACTCCTTTTGGGGGAGACGGGGATCTTACACATTTCGGTCGCTGTATCCCCCCGGCTTTCTTGAAGCATCTTTTGTCTTGGTCAATAACCTTCAGGGAATTTTGAACCGATTCCCTTATTGAATCTAAGGCTGTCTTCATTTCACTGTCCATGTCTTGGAATATCAAATATCAGTTAATTCTTTTCTTTAGTTCTTTTGCATTGATAATGTCGATTCCTTTTCTTCTTCTGAATTTACACCAGATCGTTTAATAGCAGGTTACCTTTTATATTTTCCTGAGAGTAATAATCCGAAAGTGATCGTAATAGCGCGACTAGAGTTAAAACTCGGTTACTACAACGTCACAGTCCAGGATGTTAGCCACGGGGACACCCCAACGGGTTTCACTTTGACTTGTCTCGGTATATGCAACAGCAGGTATTGTATGAAAACTAAGTCGTTTGTTTATCAAAAATAACTTAATTCAGTATTAAATGACCCGCAAAGGGTTGATATGCCCTTAAAAAACCCAAAGCAAACCTAATTTATAGCATGATTGTGCCGATGGATACATAATCCGATTGTCTGTTGTTGGGATGTTCGAATCATGACAGTGTTTATTCTCTTGATGAGACCGCTCGTTGCTTAATGGTTATCGTCATAGGAAATGAATTCGGTAACACAAGTTCAAATCCTAAACGAGACTGTTTGCATTCCACATAGCTCTAATATCATTGGGAAAGGTATAAATCAAATTATTCTTCCTCCAGCTATAGGTATATAGTAGGAGAGACTGGACTCTTTCACCTTGGTATGATAATCAATATTGGAGAAGGAAAACTCTGAATTCAAACTTGTTAAACTCCGTTTAAAAATGACCTCTGAATTCAAAACCAGCTGTAATCTAGATGAGGAATCCTGGACAAGTCCGTTTGCATTTTCACTTTGTGCTAATGCCCTTGGGGGAGGTATGAATTCATCTCCTCTACCTTGGACTCTTTAGCCTTCGTATGTCGTCAGATATGGGAGAATGGAAACTCTGAAATGAAAACCAACTGTACTCCAGATGAGTAATCCTGGATCAGGTGATCTGCGTTTCACTTTGCACAAATGCCCTTAGTAGAGGCCTGAATCCATTTATTCTTCCCTCAGCTATAGACGTACTCGGCTCTTTAACTAAGGTATAACAGGTCTAGGAGAAGGAAAGCTTTGATTTCAAACCAGTTGTAGACCTGGAGAGGGATGGGCCCCGTCATGAAATTCCTGTTCAATACACACTACATGAGAAGCGCCACTCGACTGACTAAAAGTAAGTTATGAAATCAATGAAGAAGATTTAAATCTATTAATAATGAAGATCCAGTCTCTATTTGCCTGTAACCGAAATTACGTCACTGTACGTCACAATTACCAAAATCGTCCATACATAGAATAAAAAACAATTAATATTAATAAAATAAAGAAACGCTTTTCCTTATAATTCATCATTTGAATCCTTTTCATTGTAATAATGACAATTTAAATAAATAAATTATATAAACTATGAAATTAATTAAAATTGGTGTTATTACTTTAAATCAAAAAATTATTTGCGAAATTTGTAATCAATTTTTTGTTTTTTTTACTCTCGACCATTTTTCAATAACAAGAAGTTAACTAAAAGTTTACAAAAAATAAATACTTACGATTTGTGTAAAAAAAAACGTGTAAAATATTTAAAATGATTATTTAATTAAAAATTAGTAGATGCACTTAACATTGTATTTTAGGCTGACAAAAGTTTCCATTTCAATTGTTTCATATTTTTTCAATCCTTAATAAATTTGATAATCTTACTTATTTATGATACAAACCTTCTGACATTGAATTATAACTCTACCCCATTCAGGCAATATTTTTTTTTCTTTTGCTAGTACTATTAATAAACCAACACTCAAATAAAAAAAAGGGACATAGGATTTTTTATATCCTAAATCTGATTATAAATTATTTTTATGAAGTGGATTTACTCCTCATTTTTGATGGTAATAATTCTTATTGAAAAAATATCAAATAAATAAATAAATAAATAAATGAACTCTAATGAATGATAATCGAATTACGAAGTTGATAGAAACAGCTTCCGGCAGCCGCATCAGTTTTCCTCATCATCATCTCCATCTTCATCCGTTTTCCTCCTCCTCTTCAATTAGGTCGTCAAATTACTCTTCCAGTCTAGCAACTCTGTAATTACAATCTGACATTGAACAAGTCATTTAAGTCAATTTAAGTGCAACGGTCTTCGTTAATGTGACGTGTGGATGCCGCCATGTTTGATGCCGATTGACAATAGCAAAAATGCAATGGCCGACGAAAATGTTCGTTGGCCAAGTCACGTCATGAATAGAAATGTTCTGTACAATTTGGATTATTTGGTTTATTGTCCTAATCTTACGGCCGATGTGTCCGCCGACCTTCATCAAGTGTTTCTTGTCTAACTCGGGAACCTTCTCATTGAACTCGGGAACCTTCCTGTCGAATTCGGAAGCCTTCATGTCGTAATCGGGAGCCTTCACGGAACTTCGAACCGAACCCTTTATTCAATCCACCGGGATAGACTGTTCTCATTCTGTTAACCATAAACGGATACAAGAGTTAATCTGTGGTAAGTATTCTATGTTATTATCACCAGGATTGAACCTGCAACCTTGTGATGAGTGTCAATTAGAACAGTAATAAATCCACCTTTATATCCGTTTCGCCATGTGTCCAATTGGACAAGTTAAGAAATGATTCTCTTCAAATTCAACTTCGAATGGCAACAATGTCATTCGTTTCTATTTTCCGGTTTCTGATTATAAAAGCATTTTCTTTCTCTGGGTTCAAACAACGGGGAGGGGGAGGGGTTAACTATTGAGATTTTGGGAAAGTAATCATTCTTATTAATAAGAAGGGGGGTCTCGTGTAATAAGAAGGGGGGGTCTCGTGTAATAATGGCTAACGTGTTGGACTGCGACATGGTAGTAAGCGGGATCGAACTCCAGATACCCAATCGTGTTTACGTTTAGACTAATACCATTGTGGGAGCATGAACCCTCTCATACCTGAGTTTGGGTTAAATAGCACCACTAGTGTTTTTCTACAAAGATGGCTTTATCATTAGATATGCCAGGACGGTGATAGCCTTTTTAAAACGCACAAGCGCACACACACCACGCACACACACACACATATATATATATATATATGTATATATATATATATATATATATATATTAATATCTTATATAATGGAGATTGTGTGTTTGTCTGTCTGTAACCGAAAACTATATCCCTACTCAAGTCACAATTCCCTTTGTTATACATCACATTTTCCATGATTTTATTTATATTTAAACTTCAATTATTAAAAAATTGTTTTTACATTACTTACACTGTTGACCATATCAACATACTAATAACATGCAATTGTATTTATATATACAACAAAATAGAGGTTTACAGTGTGAATGGGAAGGCTAATTTGCATATTGATCTTAAAAAATGGATTTTAATAAATATATGCTTAGTATTATTGATTTCTAATTGTTGGTTTTTTATATTAATGAATATGAGCAAAAATCTCTTCAATAAATCTTAAAAGAAATCCCTTAACAAGAAGAAATAACAGTAATATTATTATTTACTTCCTATTTTAACTAAACAGTTTAATTAGAAAATTTACCAATGAAAGACGGGAGTAACGAAAAATGATGAAGAGTTAGTTTCAAAGTTGTCTATTTTTCAATCATACCCCCTCTGTTAAAAATCTTTTATCTACATTCTTATTCAGTTTCATTAGCCTTTCTAATTATTTATTTTATTATAAAATTTAACTAAAATACTTGCACCCGGAGGGTGCATATATTTGCTAGTATATATAAAACGAGGCTGATAACATTTCACACAGCGTTAATACCTTTGGGAAAGATAAGCATTTAACTACCCTCTCTCCAGCTATGGAAATAGTTGGGCAGACTAGGCACTTAACCATGGCAAGGTAACCAGTCTAGGGAGAGAAAAACAACTGTGAATTCAAACTTGAATGATAACTGCATAGGCGAAAATCTGATAGTCACCAAGCGCTGTTGACTTGTGTCAACGCTACCTTAACATATTTCTTCTGTTGCTGATAGGGACGGATGGCGAGAAAGAGCCAAGGGAACTCATGCTATAAACACGCTTCAATGATGATGATATATCATCATCACCATCGTCATTATTATATCAACACGTTTAAACTTTTACTGTCTTTTCGGCTGATTTTTGCTCCAGTTAAAGTAAAATCAGTCGAAATGTGTTTGTTTTTGCAAATTCTTCTCGTTTACATTCAATTCAAACCTGTATACTTTTATTGGGGGGGGCTTTTTTATTTGTTTTCGCTTCTTTACCTTCAAAAGTCAAGACGAGTTGTTCTGATTATCGGCATTGACCCCCCCCCTTTTTTCTTTTTCTTTGTAATCGATTAAGACGAAAAATGAAAACAACAATGAAGAATAATTTCCATTAAAAATCGGAGAAACTGTTCAATTGGATTCTTTGAAAGATCAAAAAAGAACAAAATGGAGATCTTGCAAATTGCGTGTTTGATTTTCTTTCAAAGTGATTGCTGACACTGTCTGTTTCCTGTACGCATGCGTAGAAAAACATTCACCAAATGTGTTTTATTTTCTTTAGTTAACAACACTCACATTACCCATTCGTACCTGTTAAAAGGGAGGGTGCCCAGTGTGCCCAACATGCAAAGTACAACTTACAACCAAGCATATCCTTCTAAATTGTAACAGAATTAAACATATCCGCACTAATTACTATCAAGCAAGAAACCTGAGATATATCTTTAAGAATACAAATCCTGAAAACATTTTAAAATTTTATGAAAAAAAACAACCTTTTCAACAAGATATAACAGAACATACCGAATATCTCCATAGAACCACTACTTTAAAGACTAAAATCCAAAATAATCTTTTTGGCATTAAATGACCCACAGAGTTAATATGCCGTTAAACAAAACTCAAACTCAAACACAACTTAGACAACAACATTTAGACGGATTCTTTTATTGTAAAGAGAATAAAATGCAGTGAGCATTACCTTGTCCCTTTGATACGTTGGATTAATGATATAGGATATGATACAAGGGCACAAGTAATGGGGCATCTAGCGAGAATCAACACTGCTACTTAGTAGAAACGAGTCTGTGAGACTAGCTAGGAAACCATTACACCATATTGGACGTTCGTTTATTTACCCAACCTGTTTGCCACGAGTAGGCTGTGACACAAGATCGCAAATATGGGCATCGGCGAAGATCGAGCTCACTATTCAATAGTAATCGATCTGCGAGATTAGCTTACTAACATTACACCAGAGTAAAATTCAGATGTGTACTTATTTGACCCAAGAGAAGGTTCTAACGTAGAAATTACAATTCCTGTGAGAAAGGGAGCTCTTATCGAGAAGGGGTCTGTAACAATAATAGAAAATAGTGAACATGACGTCCTGTTGCTACAAAACATAATTACACAGCATTAAAAAAATGTCAAACTTCCAGCCTCAAAAATCTCAAAGATAGATTTTTTTTTTAATATATGTATGTATGTATTTACTAACGCCTCCGCACGAAGAGGATGACACAAGGTCAATTTCCTTCCCTAGATTCGTTTCCGAGCTAGTATCACGGACTCATTGTTACTAAATAGCGGTGTCATTCTCGCTAGATGCCCCATACTTGTGACATTGTATTGATGAGAGACCCAGTCGGCCCTACTATTACCCATAACTGGAGGGGAGTAGTTGGATGTGCACCTTTCCCAAGTGTATTAGCGCAAGGGTCATATGCAAACAGCTTCGTCCAGGATTCGAAATTTTTGTCGATGAGTTCATTTCTTTACTACTTTTTACAATACATCATTATTATATTTAATAGCCATATATATATATCTAATTACTTTTAATTATTTGTCCAGTTTTCGCTATTTTCTATCTTAACTCTATGTTCTGCTGTAACGACAAAATCCACTAGTTGACAAGTTCTTTTCTTCTTAATTAAAACTAGTTCCGATCTTCTGGCCGGAATCGGATGATCCGTTTGTATAAAAAAAATACCAGAGAATGTTAACGATATATCGGCACCAGCGTTGAGTAGTAACTTTGCTGACGTCAGGTCAATTGGAAACCTACTCTTGACTTAATGAAACCTTTTGCTGATCTGACACGAAAAAGAGGACGAAAACCACATAAAAGGAACACGCATTTTCTCCGGTGACAGTAGATGAACGGTCAACCAAACTTTCTGGCTAGCCAGTATCGCTGCCGAGACAATTGCCACTTCCCCATCTCTCTCTCTCTCTCTCTCTCTCTCTGCTCTCTCTCTCTCTCTCTCTCTCTCTCTCTCTCTCTCTCTTCTCTCTCTCTCTCTCTCTCTCTCTCTCTCTCTCTACACTTTGTTTAGTGTTAACTCGAAGCTGTACAGACAATAAAACGATATTCACTATAATTTTTCTTCCGATGTATTTCTTCGCGGCGCATGTTGTCTAGATTTAAGTCAGCCATTTTCATCTGATCTTTTCCAATCTCAAGCAATTATCTAAGAAGCTGTATCTGCAAGCCAACCAGATTTGTTCATAGCCACAACACCAAAAATGTATGCGTCCTATTTTCTTGGATATATTCTTGTTTGCGCGTATGTTGTAGGGTAAAAATTTTGTACTCTAGGAATTCTAGAAGCTAAAGTTTTTGTTGTTCTTATTAGTTAATCCTAACGAGCTGAAGATCCCAGATCTATAAAATACAGTGAGGTCGGTATTTTCCATCAATGTTTGAAGGGTAATTCAAATACGACCGGTAATAAAAAAAAAGACATTTAGAATTTGGATAAAAGAAAGTGTGCACAAAAGAAAATGTGTCGTGTTTGATATTGAATATCACAGCGAACGAAGAACGTTCGAAGAAAATTGGAGCGGCAAGTGTCCCCGAAACCATGCCTGAACCAGAGTCTTCCTCTAAATGAAGACTTTGTGGATGCAATAATGCTGTTCAAACAGCAGGCGTTGTAGGAATTATATAATATATATTTAATTGAAGTTCATATCTAATTTTTGAAAATTAATTAGTTAATAATTAATGAATTTAGGCGGGGCATATATGTTCAAATGTAAGGCTAACAAATCGAGAAAATGGAGAGACTGCTCCGTGTGTGACTCGAAACCTCGACTGCCAAGCTGACAATTTCGTGTCACACACGAGCAGTCTCCCATGTCTATAACCTTGCTGATGAGACCTAATAGGTCGAAATGTACATTCAGGGATTGACATTTTTCTCGATTTGTTTAGCCTTACATTTTGAAACAATATATGCCGGCCTAAATTCATTAATTATTAACTAATTAATTTTCAAAAACACGTATGACTTCAATTTAAGCACATATCCTCCAAAATTTGTCGGCTAAAGCCATATCAAATAAACACAGTGTTTATTTACGTACTCTCATATATATATATATATATATATATATATAATATTTATTTAATATACCAATATATATATAAATGGACTCCTGGTCGATTTTCGACGCATGAGTGTTCATTCAGGAACAACCAATACAGTGATTTTTTATTAGTGGTGAGGCTTGTGTTGAACCATTTCGCACTTTTGGCACAGTCGATAGGAAAGAATTGGTGCACAAGGAATGCCAAATAACCCAATCAACGACTGACCTCAGGAATTTTAATTCAGAGTTTTCCTTCTCCTAGACTGGTTACCTACCCCAAGGTTTAAAGAGCCCCAGTCAGCCCTACTATATTACCCATAGCTGGGGGGAGAATATATGGATTCATACCTTTCCCAAGGGTATTAGCGCTAAGTGAAATGCAAACAGTCTTGTCTAGGATTTGAACTCGGGTCGACAAGTCCATTTATGGAGGCGCGTGGCATAATGTTATATATATATATATATATATATATATTATATATATATATGTGTGGTGTTGTGTGTGTGTGTGTATATATAATATATATATATATATATATTTATATATATATAGTGGAAGGACCGATTTCCCCTAAGATGATACATGTTATACTAATAGATGCAGCCAAGAAGAGAAATATTCAGCTGATTATAGGCATCAGCCACTCGTTCCCACCCGGAAGTGTAAGCCAGTCCCCCCACCCGCGTCCCCACCCGGAAGTGTTAGCCAGTAACTTTATCACCTTTTCAGTCGTTCCGAGTGACCATTAGATAACAAAGCTGTCTGTTCGCATTTGCAGAATATTTTCTTTTGGTCGACCGGAACGAAAACTGGTCGAATCTTTTCTTTGTTCAAATCGATATTCGCCACCCCCCCCTCTTTTTTTTTCTTTGCGCCTTTGTGTGTTGTTGTCGGCCATCGAAGAAGAAAAAGGAGATTGAATTAGAATCAATAGTGGACAACTCATTATGTAGATTTCTGCCTCTCTCAGTTTCTTTGGAGGAGAGAGAGAGAACGAGGAGAGAGAGTGAGAGAGAGAAAGGAGATAGAAAGAGAGAGAGAGGAATATATATATATATACAGAGAGAAAGAGAAGAGAAAGAGACAGAAAGAGAGAGAGAATATATATATATATATATTTATAAATATATATATAGAGAGAGAGAGAGAGAAGAGATTAAAGAAAGAGAGAGAGATAGAAAGAGAGAGAAAGAAAAGAGAGATATAGATATATATAGATAATACAGGAGAAAGAAAAAAGAAAGAAAAGAAAGAAAGAGAGAGAGAGAGAGAGAGAGAGAGAAAGAGGAAAGAGAGAGTTTCCTCGCAGCAACTGTTCTTGAATTATGTGTTTTCCCATGTGTTGGCTTCCGGATGATTATATCGAAAGGTTGTGGTATCTATGCATTGATTACTCGTGTTCCTTATCTCCGACCGTATCATCTTAACAACACCTTCTGCTTAGAGATTTGACCGTCCAAATCGTCCAAGATTAAATACAAAATATAGATCCTTATTATCGTTGTGTCCGCTTAATCACAATTCTTATCTGTCACCATCACCCCCCCCCCCCACAGCTAAATAATCAGACCATTCCGTTTTATTATAAAGAAAACATTAAAGTGATCAGCTATCGAAAAATGAACATTCTCATGTTGCTTAACTTTTTTTTTGTTATTACTAATCTTGGTTTTAGTGTCAGGATTCTTACATTATCTTGATGTACAAAGTGCTGTTACCCATCGAAGTATTGAACATTCTCATTGATGTTACTTAGGAATTGATGTTAGACTGATTTTCAAGCTAAGATTGACGTGAATAATTCTAAGTTATCATCATCAGTATTCACTATTGTTTCACATAATTATTACGTCAATAAAGAGAATAAAACTTTTGTAAACTCACAAATGGAAAATAGGCTGGAAATGGAGCTGGCAGTAAAACTGCTGCATTGCGATCTTAACAAATCATGAAAGCAACATCCCGCAAGAAAGCAGCTATATGGCTACCTGGCTCCCTTTACATAAACCATCAGAGTAAGTACGAACAAAACAGCCGACACTGATGCAGAAGTAAGGATGAACTCCATAAGGCGACGTCCTTCTGTGGAAACAGCACATGGAATGCTAGTGCGGTCGTTCCAGCAAAGACTCCTTACATAGATCAGCTATTTAGGAACTGCATCTGTTGGAGGACCTCCGGAGTCAAGAATGATAGGGATGGTGGCTAGAGGTTTGCCATGGCTCATCATCTCATTAGGCTTAATGTACCACTTACTGTTCTTCTTATAAGGGGATGGGCTTAGTATTACATAAGCTACGAAGATGATATGCCATTAAATAAAAAACCCCTACCACGGCCATAATTGGGAAGGGTATGAATAAGTATATAAATAATAAATATACTTACTCAACAAGCTTCTAAAGCAAATTATCAAATTCTTTCATATATATATTATATATATATTATATATAATATATATATATATAATATATATAATCGATGAGTGGTTTTCTTTTCTTTGTTTATCAATCCAAACCCTGTCCAATATCCGTAGGTAGGGTTCTTATTAATGGCATATTCAATCTTCGTAGCTTATGTAATACTAAGCATCCTATAGCAAGAACAGTAGTTGTACCATTAAACTAATGAGATGATGAGCCATGGCAACCTCTAGCCAACCATCCCTATCATTCATTGACTCCCGGAGTCCTCCAAACAGCATGCAGTATTCCTAAATAGCTGTCTATGTAGGTCTTTGCTGGACGACCCGGCACTAGCATGTCCAGTGCTGGTTTCCACAGAAGGACGTCGCTTATGAGTTCACCTTACTTCTGCATCAGTTCCGGCGTGTTTTGTTCGTCTTACTCTGATGGTTTATGTAAAAAGGAGCAGGTAGCCATATAGCTGCTTTCTTGCGGATGTTGCTTTCATGATTTGTTTAAGGATCGCATGCAGCAGTTTTTATGCATCTCCATCCAGCCTATTTTCCATTTTGTGAGTTTACAAGTTTTATTCTCTTTATTGACGTATAATATGTGAAACATGTGAATACTGATGATGATAACTTAGAATTATTCACGTCAATCTAAGCTGAAACATCAGTCTACATCTAATTCCTAAAGTTAAGCATCAATGAGAATGTTCAATACTTCGATGGGTAACAGCACTTGTAACAGCAGAAATGTAAGAATCCTGACACTAAACAAAGCTTAGTAAAATAACAAAAGAAAGTTAAGCAACAATGAGAATGTTCAGTTTTTTCGATAGCTGATCACTTTAATTCTTTATAATAAAAACGGAATGGTCTATTATTTAGCGTGGGGGGGGGGTGATGGTCACTCATAAATAAGAATTCGGTGATTAAGCGACACCAACCAGATAATAAGGATCTATATTTTTTGTATTTATCTTGGACGATTTGGACGGTCAAATCTCTAAGCAGAAGGTGTTGTAAGATTGATAACCGTCGGAAGATTAAGGAACACGAGTATTCAATGCATAGATACCACAACCTTTCGATATAATCCATCCGGAAGCCAACACATGTGGAAAACCACATAATTCAATGACAGTTGCTGCGAGGAACTCTCTCTTTTCTCTTTCTCTCTCTCTCTCTCTCTCTCTTCTCTTTCTTTCTTTCTTCTCTTTCTTCTCTGTAAATATCTATATATATCTATATCTCTCTTTTCTTCTCTCTTCTTTCTATCTCTCTCTCTTCTATCTCTCTCTCTCTCTCTCTTATATATATATAATTAATATTATAATATATATATTCTCTTCTCTCGTCTCTTTCTCTCCCTTCTTCTCTGTAATATATAATATATTCTCTCTCTCTCTTTCTATCTCTTTCTCTCTCTCACTCTCTTCTCCTCGTTCTCTCTCTCTCCTCAAAGAACTGAGAGAGCAGAATCTACATAATGAGTTGTCACTATGATTCTAATTCAATCTCCTTTTCTCTTTCGATGGCCGACAACAACACACAAAGGCGCAAAAGAAAAAAAAAGAGGGGGGGGGCGAATACGATTTGAACAAAGAAAAGATTCGACCAGTTTTCGTTCCGGTCGACCAAAGAAAATATTCCTGCAAGAAAATGCGAACAGACAGCTTTGTTATCTAATGGTCACTCGGAACGACTTGAAAAGTTGATAAAGTTACTGGCTAACACTTCCGGGTGTGACCGGGTGGGGACTGGCTTACACTTCCGGGTGGGAACCGAGTGGCTGCATGCCTATAATCAGCTGAATATTTCTCTTCTTGGGCTGCATCTAATTAGTATAAACATGTATCATCTTAGGGGAAATCGGTCCTTCCACTATATATATATATATATATATATATATATAATATATATATACACACACACACCACACACACACACACATATATATATAAATAATATATATATATATATATATAACCATTATGCCACGCGCCTCCATAAATGACTTGTCGACCCGAGTTCAAATCCTAGACAAGACTGTTTGCATTTCACTTAGCGCTAATACCCTTGGGAAAGGTATGAATCATATATTCTCCCCCCAGCTATGGGTAATATAGTTAGGGCTGACTGGGCTCTTTAAACCTGGGTAGGTAAACCAGTCTAGGAGAAGGAAAACTCTGAATTCAAAATTCCTGAGGTCAGTCGTTGATTGGGTTATTTGGCATTCCTGTGCCACCAATTCTTTTCCTATCGACTGTGCCAAAAAGTGCGAAATGGTTCAACACAAAAAGCCTTCACCACTATAAACAAATCACTGATTGGTTGTTCACTGAATGAAACACCATGCGTCGAAAATCGACCAAGAGAGTCCATTTATATAATATTTGGTATAAATAAATATATATATAGATATATATATATATATATATGAGAGTACGTAAAATAAACACTGTGTTTATTTATATGCTTTTAGCCGACAAATTTTGGAGGATATGTGCTTAATTGAAGTCATACGTGATTTTTGAAAATTAATTAGTTAATAATTAATGAATTAGGCCGGCATATATGTTCAAATGTAGGCTAAACAAATCGAGAAAATGTCAATCCCTGAATGTACATTTCGACCTATTAGGTCTCATCAGCAAGGTTATAGACATGGAGACTGCTCCGTGTGTGACACGAAATTGTCAGCTTGGCAGTCGAGGTTTCGAGTCACACACGGAGCAGTCTCTCCATTTTCTCGATTTGTTTAGCCTTACATTGAACATATATGCCCGCCTAAATTCATTAATTATTAAACTAATTAATTTTCAAATTAGATATGACTTCAATTAAATATTATTATATATTAATTCCTACAACGCCTGCTGTTTGAACAGCATTATTGCATCCAACAAAGTCTTCATTAGAGGAAGACTCTGGGTTCAGCATGGTTTCGGGGACACTTGCCGCTCCATTTTCTTCGAACGTTCTTCGTTCGCTGTGTATTCAATATCAAACACGACAACATTTTTCTTTTGTGCACACTTTCTTTATCCAAATTTAATGTCTTTTTTTATTACCGTCGTATTGAATTACCCTTCAAACATTGATGGAAAATACCGACCTCACTGTATTTTATAATCTGGATCTTCAGCTCGTTAGGAGGTAACTAATAAGAACAACAAAAACTTTAGCTTCTAGAATTCTAGAGTACAAAATTTTACCCTACAACATACGCGCAAACAAGAATATATCCAAGAAAATAGGACGCATACATTTCTGGTGTTGTGGCTATGAACAATATCTGGTTGGCTTGCAGATACAGCTTCTTAGATAATTGCTTGAGATTGGAACAGAATCAGATGAAATGGCTGACTTAAATCTAGACAACATGCGCCGCGAAGAAAATACATCGGAAGAAAAATTATAGTGAATATCGTTTTATTGTCTGCTAACAGCTTCGAGTTAACACTAAACAAAGTGTAGAGAGAGAGAGAGAGAGAGAGAGAGAGAGAGAGAGAGAGAGAGAGAGAGAGAGAGAGAGAGAGAGAGAGGGGCAGAGAGGAGAGAGAGAGAGAAGAGAGGAGATGGGAGAAGTGGCGAATTGTCTCGGCAGCGATACTGGCTAGCCAGAACAGTTTGGTTGACCGTTCATCTACTGTCAACCGGATGAAAATGCGTGTTCCTTTTATGAGTGGTTTCGTCCTCTTTTTCGTGTCAGAATCATCAAAAGGTTCATTAGTCAAGAGTAGGTTCAATTGACCTGACGTCAGCAAAGTTCACTCACTCAAGCGCTGGTTTGCCGATATATCGTTAACAATTCTCTGGTATTTTTTATACAAACGGATCATCCGATTCCGGCCAGAAGATCGGAACTAGTTTTAATTAAGAAGAAAAGAACTTTGTCAACTAGTGGATTTTGTCGTTACAGCAGAACATAGAGTTAAGATAGAAAAATAGCGAAAAAACTGGACAAATAATTAAAGATAATTAGATATATATATATGGCTATTAAATATAATTAATGATGTAATTGTAAAAGTGGTTAAGAATTGAACTCATCGACAAGATTTCGAATCCTGGACGAAGCTGTTTGCATTTGACCTTGCGCTAATACACTGGGAAAGGTGCAATCCAAACTACTCCCCTCCCAGTTATGGGTAAATAGTAGGCCGCGACTGGGTTCTCTCATCATACAATGTCACAAGTATGGGCATTCTAGCGAGAATGAACACCGCTATTTAGTAACAATGAGTCCGTGATTACTAGCTCGGAAACGAATCTAGGAGAAGGAAATTGACCTTGTGTCATCCTCTTCGTGCGGAGCGGCTTAGTAAATACATACATACATATATTTAAAAAAAAATCTATCTTTGAGATTGAGGCTGGAAGTTTTGACATTTTTTTAATGCTGTGTAATATGTTTTGAGCAACAGGACTCATGTTCAACTATTTTCTATTATTGTTACAGACCCCTTCTCGATAAGAGCTCCCTTTTCTCACAGGAATTGTAATTTCTACGTTAGAACCTTCTCTTGGTCAAATAATACACACTCTGAATTTTACTCTGGTGTAATGGTTAGTAAGCTAATCTCGCAGATCGATTACTATTGAATAGTGAGCTCGATCTTCGCCGGATGCCCATATTTGCGATCTTGTGTCACAGCCTACTCGTGGCAAACAGGTTGGGTAAATAAACGAACGTCCAATATGGTGTAATGGTTTCCTAGCTAGTCTCACAGACTCGTTTCTACTAAGTAGCAGTGTTGATTCTCGCTAGATGCCCCATTACTTGTGCCCTTGTATCATATCCTATATCATTATTCCAACCCGTATCAAAGGACAAGGTAAATGCTCACTGCATTTTATTCTCTTTACAAATAAAAGAATCCGTCTAAATGTTGTCTAAGTTGTGTTTGAGTTTGAGTTTGTTTAACGGCATATTAACCTCTGGGGTCATTAATGCCAAAAAGATTATTTTGGATTTTAGTCTTTAAAGTAGTGGTTTCGATGGAGATATTCGGTTATGTTCTGTTATATCTTGTTGAAAAGGTTGTTTTTTTTTCATAAAATTAAATGTTTTCAGGATTTGTATTTCTTAAAGATATATCTCAGGTTTCTTGCTTGATAGTAATTAGTGCGGATATGTTTAATTCTGTTACAATTTAGAAGGATATGCTTGGTTGTAAGTTGTACTTTGCATGTTGGGCACACTGGGGCACCTCCCCTTTTAACAGGTACGAATGGGTATGTGAGTGTTGTTAACTAAAAAGAAAAATAAAACATTTGGTGAATGTTTTCTACGGCATGCGTACAGGAAACAGACAGTGTCAGCAATCACTTTGAAAAGAAAAATCAAACACGCAATTTGCAAGATCTCCATTTTGTTCTTTTTGATCTTTCAAATAAAAATCCAATTGAATCAGTTCTTCCGATTTTTAATGGAAATTATTTCTTCATTGTTGTCTTTCATTTTCGTCTTAATCGATTACAAAGGAAAAAGAAAAAAAAAGGGGGGGTCAATGCCCGATAATCAGACAACTCGTCTTGACTTTTTTTGAAGGTAAAGAGCGAAAACAAATAAAAAAGCCCCCCCCCCAATAAAAGTATACAGGTTTTGAATTGAATGTAAACGAGAAGAATTTGCAAAACAAAACACATTTCGACTGATTTACTTTAACTGGAGCAAAAATCAGCCGAAAAAGACAGTAAAGTTTAACGTGTTGATATTAATAATGACGATGGTGATGATGATATATCACATCATTTGAAGCGTGTTTATAGCATGAGTTCCCTTGGCTCTTTCTCCGCCATCCGTCCCTATCAGCAACAGAAGAAATATGTTAAGGTAGCGTTGACACAAAGTCAACAGCGCTTTGGTGACTATCAGATTTTTCGCCTATGCAGTTATCATTCAAGTTGAATTCACAGTTGTTTTTCTCTCCCTAGACTGGTTACCTTGCCATGGTTAAAGTGCCTAGTCTGCCCAACTATTTACCCATAGCTGGAGAGAGGGTAGTTTAAATGCTTATCTTTCCCAAAGGTATTAACGCTGTGTGAAATGTTATCAGCCTCGTTTATATATACTAGCAAAATATATGCACCCTCCGGGTGCAAGTATTTTTAGTTAAATTTTATAATAAAATAAATAAATTAGAAAGGCGCTAATGAAACTGAATAAGAAGTAGATTAAAAGATTTTTAACAGAGGGGGTATGATTGAAAAATAGACAACTTTGAAACTAACTCTTCCATCATTTTTTCGTTACTCCCGTCTTTCATTGGTAAATTTTCCTAATTAAACTGTTTAGTTAAAATAGGAAAAATAAATAATAATATTACTGTTATTTCTTCTTGTTAAGGGATTTCTTTTAAGATTTATTGAAGAGATTTTTGCTCATATTCATTAATATAAAACCAAACAATTAGAAATCAATAATACTAAGCATTATATTATTAAAATCAATTTTTAAGATCAATATGCAAATTAGCCTTCCCATTCACACTGTAAACCTCTTTTTGTAATATATAAATACAAATTGCATGTTATTAGTATGTTGATATGGTCAACAGTGTAAGTAATGTAAAACAATTATTAATAATTGAAGTTTTAAATATAAATAAAATCATGGAAAATGTGATGTAAAATAACAAAGGAATTGTGACTTGAGTAGGATATAGTTTCGGTTACAGACAGACAAACACACACAATCTCCATTATAATAAGATATATATATATAAATATATATATATATATAACATATATATATATATATATGTGTGTGTGTGTGGTGTTGTGTGCGCTTGTGCGTTTTAAAAGGCTATCACCGTCCTGGCATATCTAATGATAAAGCCATCTTTGTAGAAAAACACTAGTGGTGCTATTTAACCCAAAACTCAGGTATGAGGGTTCATGCCTCCCACATGGTATTAGTCTAAACGTAACACGATTGGGTATCTGGAGTTCGATCCCGCTTACTACCATGTCGCAGTCCAACAACGTTAGCCATTATTACACGAGACCCCCCCCTTCTTATTACACGAGACCCCCTCTATTAATAAGAATTGATTACATTTCCCAAATCTCAATAGTTAACCCCTCCCCCTCCCCGTTGTTTGAAACCCAGAGAAGAAAATGCTTTTATAATCAGAACCGGAAAATAGAAACGAATGACATTGTTGCCATTCGAAGTTGAATTTGAAGAGAATCATTTCTTAACTTGTCCAATTGGACACATGGCGAAACGGATATAAAGGTGGATTTATTACTGTTCTAATTGACACTCATCACAAGGTTGCAGGTTCAATCCTGGTGATAATAACATAGAATACTTACCACAGATTAACTTCTTGTATCCGTTTATGGTTAACAGAATGAGAACAGTCTATCCCGGTGGATTGAATAAAGGGTTCGGTTCGAAGTTCCGTGAAGGCTCCCGATTACGACATGAAGGCTTCCGAATTCGACAGGAAGGTTCCCGAGTTCAATGAGAAGGTTCCCGAGTTAGACAAGAAACACTTGATGAAGGTCGGCGGACACATCGGCCGTAAGATTTAGGACAATAAACCAAAATAATCCAAATTGTACAGAACATTTCTATTCATGACGTGACTTGGCAACGAACATTTCGTCGGCCATTGCATTTTGCTATTGTCAATCGGCATCAAAAACATGGCGGCATCACACGTCACATTAAACGAAGACCGTTGCACTTAAATTGACTTAAATGACTTGTTCAATGTCAGATTGTAATTACAGAGTTGCTAGACTGGAAGAGTAATTTGACGACCTAATTGAAGAGAGGAGGAAAACGGATGAAGATGGAGATGATGATGAGGAAAACTGATGCGGCTGCCGGAAGCTGTTTCTATCAACTTCGTAATTCGATTATCATTCATTAGAGTTCATTTATTTTTATTTATTATTTAATGATATTTTTCAATAAGGAATTATTACCATCAAAAATGAGGAGTAAATCCACTTCATAAAAAATAATTTATAATCAGATTTAGGATATAAAAAATCCTATGTCCCTTTTTTTTATTTGAGTGTTGGTTTATTAATAGTACTAGCAAAAAGAAAAAAAAATATTGCCTGAATGGGGTAGAGTTATAATTCAATGTCAGAAGGTTTGTTATCATAAATAAGTAAGATTATCAAATTTATTAAGGATGAAAAAATATGAAACAATTGAAATGGAAACTTTTGTCAGCCTAAAATACAATGTTAAGTGCATCTACTAATTTTTAATTAAATAATCATTTTAAATATTTACACGTTTTTTTTACACAAAATCGTAAGTATTTATTTATTTGTAAACTTTTAGTTAACTTCTTGTTATTGAAAAATGGTCGAGAGTAAAAAAAACAAAAAATTGATTACAAATTTCGCAAATAATTTTTTTGATTTAAAGTAATAACACCAATTTTAATTAATTTCATAGTTTATATAATTTATTTATTTAAATTGTCATTATTACAATGAAAAGGATTCAAATGATGAATTATAAGGAAAAGCGTTTCTTTATTTTATTAATATTAATTGTTTTTATTCTATGTATGGACGATTTTGGTAATTGTGACGTACAGTGACGTTAATTTCGGTTACAGGCAAATAGAGACTGGATCTTCATTATTAATAGATTTAAATCTTCTTCATTGATTCATAACTTACTTTTAGTCAGTCGAGTGGCGCTTCTCATGTAGTGTGTATTGAACAGGAATTTCATGACGGGGCCCATCCCTCTCCAGGTCTACAACTGGTTTGAAATCAAAGCTTTCCTTCTCCTTAGACCTGTTATACCTTAGTTAAAGAGCCGAGTACGTCTATAGCTGAGGGAAGAATAAATGGATTTCAGGCCTCTACTAAGGGCATTTGTGCAAAGTGAAACGCAGATCACCTGATCCAGGATTACTCATCTGGAGTACAGTTGGTTTTCATTTCAGAGTTTCCATTCTCCCATATCTGACGACATACGAAGGCTAAAAGAGTCCAAGGTAGAGGAGATGAATTCATACCTCCCCCAAGGGCATTAGCACAAAGTGAAAATGCAAACGGACTTGTCCAGGATTCTCCATCTAGATTACAGCTGGTTTTTGAATTCAGAGGTCATTTTTAAAACGAGAGTTTAACAAGTTTAATTCAGAGTTTCCTTCTCCAATATTGATTATCATACCAAGGTGAAAGAGTCCGCAGTCTCTCCTACTATATACCCTATAGTGAGGAAGAATAATTTTAATTATACCTTTCCCAATGATATATAGAGCTATGTGGAATGCAAACAGTTCTGTTTAGGATTTGAACTTGTGTTACCGAATTCATTTTCCTATACGATAACACATTAAGCAACGAGCGGTCTCATCAAGAGAATAAACACTGTCACATGATTCGAACTCATCCCAACAACAGACCAATCGGATTATGTATCCATCGGCACAATCATGCTATAAATTAGGTTTGCTTGGGTTTTTTAAGGGCATATCAACCCTTTGCGGGTCATTTAATACTGAATTAAGTTATTTTTGATTAAACAAACGACTTAGTTTCATACCAATACCTGCTGTTGCATATACCGAGACAAGTCAAGTTGAAACCCGTTGGGAGTGCCCCGTGGCTAACATCCTGGACTGTGACGTTGTAGTAACGAGTTTTTAACTTTATTTGTCGCGCTATTACGATCACTTTCGGATTATTACTCTCAGAAAATATAAAAGTAACCTGCTAATCTAAACGATCTGGTAAATCAGAAACGAAGAAAAGGAATCGACATTATCAATGCAAAAGAACTAAAGAAAAGGAATAACTGATATTTGATATTCCAAGACATGGACAGTGAATGAAGACAGCCTTAGATTCAATGCGGAATCGTGTTCAAAATTCCTGAATGTAGAGGACCAAGACAAAAGATGCTTCAAGAAAGCCGGGGGATACAGCGACCGAAATGTGTAAGATCCCCGTCTCCCCCAAGGACCTGAGCGCCAGTTCTGGACACCTGAGGAGTATGGTGTACTTTAACTCAATCGGTTGAGCGTCCCGCCTGGGAACCACACGGTTCCTGGTCGATACCAACCCTCGTCAACCTCAGCGTAATGTGAACTCAGGGAGCTGTGCCGATAAATTGTGGAGCTGATGTAGGTGTGGAGCTCCACCCCAGACGCTAAAAACAATATCCTTGATCTAGCGCTAGTAAAAGGGTATACTATCCCTCGCTATCTGGTTAGTGTCGACTTTAGGCCACCCCGACACTTTACTTTTATTTACTTATTCATTGTCAATTACTCCTAGAAGTTGACTCTGACCCGGAGTTATACCTGTCAGTTGGGGAATCCCCCTTTGACGATGTGTCACTCAGTATGAGGTACTCAGTTGAGAATCGAACTCACAACTTCGTCACGAGTAGGATGTGACATAATGTTGCAAAGTATGGGTCATTCCAGCAAGGATCGAAATCGCTATTCAATAGTAAGGATCTGTGAGACTAGCTGCTAACCATTAATACCACAATGGGACATCCCCACTCGTAAGTAATTGATATGCAAGACTAGCTTGCTAGCACCAAGATGGAGCGCTCTCATGATAGTTCGAAGAAAGTAGAGAGCTTATTTTTAAATTATCACTAGATTTTGAAACGATAGATTCATTAAATCAAGACACAGACTAAATGCCCGATGTAATTTTCGCACTAGTTTTACTTTTCTATAATCTCGAAAAGAAATGTAAGTGTTTTGTGTATGTGTTTAATAAATCCCACCCGTCACATTTACTGGCTACGTTTGCCTGTACTCAGATTGAAACTTATTAGTATCTGGTAAATTTGTTTTGGGAGTATTGCTTCACAAAACCAATAGTGCATTCGGTTGACATGAATCGCCTTTTTCTTTAATGTTGTCATTATTAAACAAGTGTCTAACCTTGAAGCTAAAGATAAGATAGATAGCATAGGCTTTATTGATTGACACAACCGACATAATGTTGCTCACCTTCCAGCAAGCTAACTGAATGACGCACTAAGTAAAGGGAAATAACTCCAGTTCGAGAATAGGAGACTGTTTTGACATCGTTGCAGTGCTTGATGACGTCATCGCTCTTTGTTGTTGGTTGGTTGGTTGGTTGGATTTTATGGCATATCAACCATTGGGTCATTTATGCTGAAGACGTTTTGTTTTATTCATTCTTCATGGCTACTCAATTTCAAAAAAAATTAGAATCATTTTGTCTATTTAACCCATAGATGGGACCCGGCTCTCTGGAAAATAACTGCATTCCTACGACATGAATTAGCAAGATCCTCGCTGGTGGCTTCACACTTGTGACCTTATGTCACATCCTACTGGTGTAGCCCTGTTGGAGGTGCAACCTATTGAGTGCAACCTATCGAGGTGTAATAGTTAACCGAGTTAATCTCGTAGGTCATTACTATGAATTAGGACTTTGATCTTCGCATCCAGCCCATGTTGGGCCTTGAGTCCAATCCTTCCCCGTGGTTAACTATTGGATAAATACCGTCCCCTGCATTCATTAAATAAAGAAAAAAACAAATTTCTATTCCATAAGGATTACCATTGACCAAATGGATCTATTTATCTATCTATTCTATATGGATAGATATAAATAGATATAGTGAATAAAACTGCAGACTATTGCACACTAGAAGAAAAATTATGCTTTCTACAAAAGTTGGTAAAATTTGCAGAACAAAGAAGCGAATTAGTTCTATGTGTGGACATATTAACACATTTCTCTTGGTTCATTTTACCACATGATCCTAATTAATCTCATATTTTCACGGCCTCTATTTTCTCTTACAAGAAAATATATAAAAAATATTATGTCGGTAATTTAAATGAAATAATCTAATTTAATAGTTTATAATAATCTATAATATATTATATTATAAAAGTGTTTAAATGTTAATAATTTATAATAATTTAATTTAATTTAAATAATTTAATGATATTTGTTAAAAAACATGAAAAAGGGTAAACAAAAGGAAAAAAAGAAAGAAAAATGGGAAAAGAAGCAAATTAATTCTTTATTTCTTCTTTATTTTTTAAAAAATTTTTCATTTTTTTCCCAATTCTAATTTTTATTTTTTTCTCTCATATTCTGAATGTCATTTGCAGTGATACTTAAGCACATTGTTTTGGATTAAATGTCTCGCCGTTAAAAAGATCTAACCACGTGAACTCACCTCACGCTATACAATTCTCACGTCTAAGGATTGTTGTTAAAACATGAAATTTGAGTAACGAATAATAGTTATCCATAATTCTAAATTTTAGTTTATAAACCTGCTTTACTATATATGCATAGGATATTTTATGACAAACACTTTTTTCTTAATTGCGTCTTTCAATATGTCTCCCTGTCTCTGTCTCTGTCTCGTCTTTCTCTCTCTCTCGCTCACACACACACAGACACACACACACCACAAACACACAACACATACATACATACACACACACACACACTTTCTCTTCTCTCTCTCTCTCTCTCTCTCTTCTCTGTCTCTGTCTCTGTCTCTCTCTCTGTCTCTCAATCTATATGTATGTGTCAAAAATAAAAATAAAAATGCAGTTCCTGAACTTCTAGCCATGAAAAAACCCTAGGGGGTTGGGATGTCGTTAAAATCACTGAAAATGTTGAATACTTACAGGCACACGCATTCACATATAAAACGAAGTCTTTGTTTCATTTTCTATTCTTAATCATTTATTTGAAAATTGGCTAAGAGCATTTAGAATTTGTAGAATTCCTAATCTGCAACGTGTTATCTCTCGTTGCATAATGTCTTGTTTTCACATTCCGAATCTATATAAAGACATTAACTTCTTCGCTGGGAATTAGAGAAAAGAGAATCTGTTTACGTGTTGAAATCAACAAACAGCAACAAGATTCTTCCCCATAAAATATACCGGATTATGAAAAGCTTTTCTATATTTACTGGGAGCAGTGTTTATCATTTTCAATGGCTTAGTTTACTTTCCTTGTTTAATGGCATATCAACATTCAGGTTATTTACAACCCAAAACAATCTTTGTTGAAGTTTGGTTTGTTTGTTTTGTTTTACGGGCATACATCAACCGCAGTGGGCATTTAATTGCGATAAAGTTTTGAAATAAACTATATTCCTAATGGAATCCTCGATATTTCTTTATAAACACTATTTATCTATTTCTAACCCAAGGATGGCCCTAACAAAGAGTGGACCAGGGCGCAATGGTGATGAAGGGGTGCTCCACATTCCCCAAACCTCCCAAAAACTGGAACTCGCATCAGATAGAAGTTTAACGTACATTCCCAGCTATTACCTCCTAGCACCATATGATAAAAAGGGTTGGGGCTTGCCATAAGGGGCAAATAGGTTGGGAAAATCATATAGGTGCTAGGTTCTTGACGTGACCATTCCGATTGATCGGAGGGTCCTCTCGACCGCCGTCTAGCCCAAGAAAGACCAAGTAGACGATAAAAATTTGTGTGCATTTTAGTTTGTGAATACATGTGTGTGATATTTGTGTGTATATTTGTATCTATAGTTATCTGAGTGTGCATCTCTGTGTGTGAATATATTGATGTCTAGGTATGTGTTTGCTAATTCTTCTTCGGAGCATAAAGACCAGAATATATCACTTGTCTATACCGTGATTTTTTTTTTTTAGTTTCTTTTTACAAATTTTACAGATAGGATCTATACAGTATTTATTTTTGATGCACCAGGATATTATGAAAGAGTGGTGTTATGCAATATATTTTATGTTATTAAAGCTAGAATTGTGGTTCATAGAATTTTTCTTGAATGGTTTGTGTTAGAGGTCTATGTATATATTCATTTCCTCCCGAAAACAAATTTAAAAATATATTTCTCTGAATCTTGAGATGAGGCTTAGATAAATAGTTTAGAAGTTAAGATGATAGATTGGGGAGAATTTTAAAAATCAGTATGAGTCTACGGTAAAATCATTAACAAAAATAAATATGTAGTATTCTAGGCAAAAACAAGACAATTAAGTATATAAGTTCCCAAAATTCACACTGATTGTCCAAATTGGACACATGGACCTAGTGGATAAAGGATTAGCGTTAAACAGTTTCTTACAAGTTGACAGTATATCTCTAGCTTGATAGGTTCAATTCCTGGCAATATTAATATACTATATATATTTATATATATAACGCCATCACAACGACTGCATTGTTTACACAATACCGGTGCATCCAACAGAGCCTTCACAGATGATGACTCTGGGTTCAGCATGGTTTCGGAGGGGGGTATATATATATATATATATATAATATATATATATATATATTATATATATATGTGTGTGTGTGTGTGTGCTGCATGTGTGTGGTCTGTGTGTGTGTGTTGCAATTTCATTACTGTCAATGAAAATATGATTAAAAGGCAATATACTCACAAGATGTAAGAAAAATAACACACACATATAGACATATCTCACCTGCCAATATCTATTTATACATTCGACTTTTACTTGTCTTGTTATGTGAAAGTCATTCCTTTGCATCAAACTGGATTCACTGATAACAACGACATCAACTTTTAATCTCATATTCAAATAACATAATGATCTACATGATACTATTTCGTTACAATTCATTCTATAAAATAAAGCGCGCCAAACTAGACATAAATATGTTAAAATATGAATCGCCACATTGTCGCCAAGTAAATAGTGAATCTTGGCTTATTGGATTTAATCCAAAGTAGTCTTGCCGCCGACTGAAATACCCGCGCCTAACTTCTAAATTTGCGATGCGAGAAATTAATAACGAGCAGCTGAGATAGAAGAAGTCTTTATTATCACGAGAGATTCGATTATTTCAATTTTGTTCTCTTTGTTCGTTTGCACAAAATCCTTGCAAAACAATTGCCGCCCATTTTGGCTTCGTTGTTCTTATCATTTACACTCCAATTGCTCTGCATGACTTGGTCTGTTTATAGATTTTGTTTTGTTGTTTTTAACGCCCTAACAAACATCTTAAGTGGGCTATTTTAATGCAAAAGATCATCATTGTGAAGACGTAGAGTAGTAATATTATTCTGATAGTGGGGGGGGGTATTCATAATGAAGATAAATCTTGAAAGTAGATTGCTGACGGAGAAAACTAATAGTAAAACAAATGCCTAAAACATCCTAGAAAACAGAAATTACTAAAGCCATAAGTATTTAGATCAACACAAAATTATCGAAAGCTCGAAATGATTGATTGTTGATTGATCTGATCTGAGCGAGTCAATAGCAGAGACTGCGGTATTGTAACGTGACTACTGACATGCTGATTTAATGGACATGTCAGCTGTATCTCAGGGTCTAATTTTATACCTCGAGGTTACTTAATTGCGTTAATGTAATTTCTATTACTATTTCTGTTTGGATTGTTTCTCATATATATATTAATATATATATATATTATATATTAATACTATATATCTATATACATATATACTGACATTCTATCGACAGGAATATTAGATATAAAACTTGATTCAAGACTACTTAAAGTTTATTATGCATGTTTATGTTGTTGATTTTGTTTCATTAGAATCGTTAGAGTTTTTTATTATATCGCAATTGCTTAATGTGCCTAAAAGGGGCGGTTCAGGTAAAGTAACAAACACGTAGTCGAAACTTTTAACCAAATTAACTACCCCCCCTTTTACGGCACAATTTAGCAATTCCATATAAAAAAACTCTACGATCTAATACAACAAAATCAACAACATAAAACATACATAATAAACTTTTAAGTCAAGTCTTGACATCAAACTTTATATCACTAATTCCTGTCGATAAATGCATATATATAATACTAATATATATAATTATACTAGGTATTCATAAATAATATATATATATCATTATTATGTGTGTGCTGTTGCTGTGTGTTGTGTGATGTGTCATTATTGTAATCCACATTGCTATTTTATCCAAAAGTGCTCTATGTAGCAAAAACATAGCCATAATGAAATTAGAAAAATGATTCTTGGAAAAGAAGCTAACCATGGTATTCAATCTAAACTGTTCTCCATCATGACCCTATCGTATACTTAACATAATCGATGTCATTTACTATGATCGTGCATCGATTAAGACCAGTATAGTATAGAATCATTAATTTCTATACTAATTATATATATATTATATATATTATATATATATATATATATAATTACATATATATATATATATATATATATAATACATTATAGTATATATATCATATTGAGTTCTCTGATGATCTGCTTAAAAAAAGAATCACCCACGGAACTGCAAACAGTACAATGTATCAATTACCATAACTGTCATACACCCACGAACTGATAGCCCGCTGCTGAGCCGCAAAGCTAAGGAACCTTGCGCAGACAAACAATTCTGCTCGGGTTCGAATTCCCGGCTACGGACGGTACACGTACCTTTACAACTTCGACAGCCCGCACTGATGAGATGTCTGCTGGTGACTTATACTATCAACTAATATAGCTTACCAAACCAACTTTTATTCACTTTGCCACCCTAATACCTTGGCGCACAATGCTATGTGTCACATCCTCTATATCCCGACAGCTGAAGTAAAAACATAATAGGGCATACTAACCCTCTCAGATAGCGATAAGCACTATCACACACCATACTAGTAAACAAGACCTACATCATATCCACTTGCCTGCACCCATTTAAGAACAACACGAGTCGTTTAAGATATTGAGTTTAGCTACTGCGCCAGAATAGCAAGACACTTGGAACATTCCCACCAGATGGCATGAATATTAAGGAGGAAAAAATCGTGAGAGCCTGTATGCAAATGTTCTGCCAAAGACAACAGTAAACACTTTGCTCTGAATAAGCTACTGCTGACAACAACCTAAGCTTTCACCTCTTCTATTCTAAAGAAACACGTCAAACTTTACTTCGCAACCATTGAAGAAGAATTCTGACAAACTAGTCACGTCAGTGTTCGCTCACTCGCCACTGCTCAACTGTCATTCTTTTATAAAAAAAAAAAAACTAAAAGGTCTGGCGAGACATTGTACACAACTCTCATCTCGCCAGGCACGAGTACTTGCAAAACTACAAACGCAGGCCTCAAGAGACCATCCATGCTTCACCTCTCCCCCTTCACAACTCGTCTCGTGTCGCCTCGAACTCGTCAGATTATCCCTTCTCTGCTTTCCGCCCACACACTCAACATCGCCACTGCTTATCCTCTAACCGACGCGGGACCGTTTTGGCTCATCCAAAGGTTTGTGAGGTTTTCGACACGTTCGATTTGCTACATAGCAAAACATTTAGTAATCCAGCCCTGTTATCCCGACAGGTTTGGAGTAAAGATAGTACGGCATGCTGGAATCCTAGTTTTGGATAGATAATTGTGTCAAATACACAGTATGTAGTAATCATCGACTGAACTTCTTCGCACTTATATGTGATCAAAAATTAATATGAGACTAAATTAAATATACATAGACAATAGATTGACAATTCTATTTTAAAAAAAGATCCAACATTTGTAAATCCCAAAAGTAAAAAACCAGGGTTGTTTGTACCTTCTCTCTACCAATGTTGACACTGGATAGGCGCTTCTAGTTCTAAGTAAACATAGTAAATTCCATGGCGACCATTTCGAACAGCCGGTAGTGGTAAGCAATCTTAGACGCTGTAATGTCAAACTAAGGAAAGAATAATGAAATTATATGGACTGGTCATTAAGGAACAGTGCGGAGAATATATCGATAGAACTAAACAAATCCTTCGCTTTTTGGCATGTTTACAGAACATACTGTCAGTGATTAATCAAGAAATATATGAGTGTTAACCTATTTATGCCAAAAGCATGAAAGATGTAAATAGGACATGAATTATTCATAGCAGTAATGAAATAATTTGACTTTCAATATTCAAACAATGCTTTATAATAAGGAAATATCTAACTGTAAATTAGCAAGCACTTCACGAGAAAACAAAAATTTATATGGAAATATCAAGAAATTATCAGTCATTATTAATAATTTGAAAGAAAAACCTTATTGCGCTTAATTTACAAGAGAAATTTGTTTGATGAATTTTTCTCTCGATTCATAATGTGATATTACGGAAAGTCATCAACACACAACACACACACCACACACATATATTTATATATATATTAATAACATATCTTATTTATGGAGCATTGTCTGTTTTTCGTCTGCTACGAAACTGATATTACTACTTCAAGTTACAATTCCCTTAGTTATTGACGATACGCCCATTCTCAATGATTTTTATTTTTTATATTAAACCTCAATTATTAATAAAATTGTCTTCTAACATTATTATCTATTTGATTACCATATCTACATACCAAACAACACTGCAATTATATTTATATATACAACAAATAGCCGGTTTACAGTGGTGAACGGAATGGCTATATTGCATATTTATATTAAAAATGTGATTTTAATAATACTGTACTTCAGTATTATTTGATTTCTAACTTTGGTTTTTATTTTAATGAATAAAGCAAACAATCTCTTCACATTGAATCTTAAATGAATCCATCAACAAAGAAAAATAACTGTCATTTTATCTTTACTTACTTTATTAAGTAATACTAATTAGAAAAAATACAATGAAGACCGAGAGTGTATGGAAGAGAATTTCAGTTGTCTCTATCTTTCGATTATACTCCCTCTGTTTCAAACTTTTTTTATCTTGCATTTCCATTTAGTTATCATTAGCCTTTCTAATTAATCACAAATATTTTATTACATTAAGAACTTAAATACTTGCCCGGAGGTGCACTATATTTGCCTAAGTAATATATATATATACTATATATATATAAAATACTATATATATATATAACCCGCGTCAAATCTTAAGGACTAGATACAAAATGTTTTTTTTAAAAACTTCAAATTACTAATTAACTTCACAATCGAAATTATATTTAGCGACAATTAATATTTAATTAGAGAAAATAGTAGTTTATCAACAACAACAAGGAATATATATATTATATATATATATATAATTATTATCATATCATATATATATATACTTAAGGAAATGACACGGCGACACAAGTTCAATCTAGACGAGGTTGTTCACAATTTTCCCAGCCGCAGTTAACATATTTGGGAAAGGTAATCCAACTATCTCTATTCACAAGGGTACGGATAAATATTGGACAGTCGGGTTTCTTAACCTTGGTTTGGCACCATTTTTAGGAGAGGAAAAGCTCTGAATTCAAACCTATTAACTCTTAACCTCCCGTTGAGATTTTCTAAATCAAGGACCTCCGTTCCTATAAGTATTTCATCAATAACATGCGCTAAAAAGTGACCTTTCATTTAAGTTACCTGTTATTTCCTTTAATCAAAGACTTTCTAAATATGATTTAATATTACATTTAACAAAGTTCCAATCCCATTCCTAATAAGTATTTAATCAATAAATGGATAAAAATGGACTTTTCAGTTTAAAGTTACCTGTTATTTCCTTAATCAAAGACTTCTAATGTTTATATTACAATTTAAACAAAGCGCTATCATTTGGGACCGAATATAGGAAAGCAGAATGGGACTTCTGGTCGGGCGGAATGAGAATGGTATAGGACGTTAAGAGTTATCGGCCTTAAGAATTGACCTTGTGTGCCACTGCTGTGCGGAGAGGATGGCTAATATGGATATAAAGTTGCATACTCTTCATAAATAGCATTTAACAAAAAAACATGGTTTATATATTTATTTGTAAGCATATCAGTAATTACCATAAAGAGGAGTCGGATTCGGAGGTGTCAAAAATAGAGGAGGCTGGAGTCGCAAGTTTTTGCGTTCCGACTTCCCACAACTCTGGTTTAACTCTCTCAGCCCATAAAATCTTACTTAGAAATCCACCTTGCTGGTTGAACTGTCACTATGTTTTCAGGATCTACAAAGAAGTTAAAATATCACTTTTTATCCCCTGGTAAAAAAAGCTGATCAAAATAAATTCTTCGTCTTTGTTCTCTTTTTTACAGACAATTTTAAGAAAATCATAGATTAATCATATTGATATGACAATCATGTTGTCTTTCACAGTTCGAATGACTGGCATTAGTCTTGTTTAATAACAAGAGAAAAAAAAACCTTAAGAATTTGGCTTTTGTGGACAACAAGACAGAACATCTGTAGTGACAGGTTCAATATTTCCCAAAGGACAAAAAAAAAAAAGACAAAAAAAGAAAAGAAGTTCGCTACCCACCACGCAACGTACACGAAATAGCAGTCATCAACGTGGCGAGACAACACTAAATTACCGCTTGACTCTCTCTCCTATCCCCCCTCTCTCTCTTCTCCTTCTACTCATGAATATCTATCACCACACACACACATTAACACCACACACACAACACTTCTCTCTCCTCTCTCTCTCTATCATATCTATCACCACCACACACACAATCACAAACACAACACACACACCACTCTCTCTCTTCCTTCTCTCTCTATGTAAATCATGCACCACCACACACACACATACACACACACACACACACAACACACTCTCTCTCTCCCGTCTCTCTCTATGTATTCTAATCACACACACACACACCACACACACACACACACACATACACCTCTCTCTATCTCTCTCTCCCTCCTCTATCTCTATATATCTATCTATCTATCCCACACACACACACACACAACTCTCCTTCTCTCTCTCTCCCTCTCTCTCTCTCTATCTATCTATCTATCTATCACACACACACACACACACCACAGACAAAAACAATTATTACACTACCACCACCGCAAACCCAAGTAAAGAATCAACCTCATCAGCATCAACAATCTTGCTGAGAGCACTATTCCATTGAACTTTCTTGCCATCAGTCCCTTATCAGCGCATCGCTTTTTGTTAGTCCTTAGAATGGCATCCAGTAACCGCCACCAGAGTACGCATGAAATGCAAACTTTCCTTCAGTCCTGTTCAACATTTCCCATAGGTGGTTATATATATACATATACTATATATATTATATATATACTATATATATATATACATATATCAACCCTTCTCTTAAGCGGACTGAAAGGTTTTCAATTCCAGTTTTCCTTCTTCTAGAACTGGATACCAATCCAATGTTAAAGAACATAGTCTGTCATATCTTTCTCTCTTTTNAGTTCTAGAGGAGAGATCACTTCCAGCTTGTTTTCTCTACGAGATAGCGTCGTCTCCGATGGCTGGGCCATGAATCCCGAAGGACATCTTCTATACAAAGCTTTCGTCGGTAAGAGACAGATAGATCGCTCCCAGCTGTGTTTCAGGATGTCTGCCAGAATGCTCTCGGTGCTTTGGCAGTGTCCCTTCCAGCTGGTAATAATTTGGCTCAGGACCGCCATCGGTGGCGACAGTTCTCCGTAGAGGACTGTTCATGTCTGAAGCCATCTGAGAAACAGCCAGTAACCAAGCACCGTTGACCCCACGCCCACACTACATTTAGATACTTATATATAGGTATTAGATATAAATGGTCTATCCACGATACTTGGCACTGTTTATTATAAATATAGAACTCATCTTATCATAGTAATATAATATATATATTATATGATAAAGAAGATAATACCGGAGAATAAAATATCGAATTAATCGCAATATCGACGGTCGATAAAATATTAACCGAATAAGTTAGGTTATAAAGAAATTAAAGTAATCAATACGTTAGTAGAGCAGATTTAGTAACACACACACACACACACACACACACACACACACACACACGCACACACACACACACACAACATAATATAATATATTATATATATAACCTACTTAAGTTTCATCAAAAAGGATCATTAGGCTTAATTGTAAAGAATTAATCAAACAATTGATTAAAAGACAATTGCGGAAGGAATAATACAATTATGGCCGTTTGAAAACAGTTTCGCAGTGAAGATGAACGCTATGTAGTTGATTGTGTCATTCAAAAGTTAAATATCAAATACGATTGTTGTTGAATACCAAAAGTGATTGCTGACGTGAAAACAGCTGTTTGGAATATTAAAATACACTTGTACAGTATAGGTTTCTTTTTTATAATAGCAGACAATTTTTTGCATTTGAAATTTTTAAAATTTTTAGTTGATAAGTTGCCATGTGTGCTTATATAAGCATTTACCAAAAATTTCGAACCTTTTGTTTAATAATTCTTTTGTGTTTTTATAGTATGTGATTGATAATATTTCTTCAGATTTTAGAATCTTTTCTTTAAAGTGCCTCGTGTTGAGGCTATGTATATCATTTTATTATTAATTTGTACAGTAGCTTTGTATACTAAACAAACATTTCGGCATTCTCCATTAAGGCGGCATGTTTCTTGTCGTAATCGGGAGCCATCCTTCTATTCAGTCCACGGGGGATATCCTGTTCTCATTCCGCTAACCATAGCTGGGTAGAGGTGTTAAGCTGTGTTAATTATTATTCTGTTACTGCTGCCTCTGACCAGGATTGAACATGCAGTCCAGAGATAACTGTCACTTAAAACTGTCTTAACCTAATTCCTTTATCCACTAGGCCATGTGCCCAATTGGACAATCCAGTGTGAATTTTGGGAATTTATAAATCTAATGTCTTGTTTTGCCTAGAATATCTACATATTCACTTATGTATGATTTTTTACGTAGACTCATACTGATTTTTTTTAATTCTCCCCAATCTATCATCTTAACTTCTAATACTAATTATCAAGCCTCATCTCAAGAATTCAGAGAAATAATATATTTTATAATTTGTTTTCGGGAGGAAAATGAATATATACATAGGCTCAGCACAAGACACTTTCAAGAAAAGATTCTATAACCACAATTCTAGCTTTAATAACATAAAATATATGCATAACACCACTCTTTCTAAACATGTCTGGTGCCTCAAATATAAATACTGTATAGATCCTATCGTAAAATTGTAAAAAGAAAACTAAAAAAAAAAAAAAAATCTCCGGTATAGACAAGGTGATATATTCTGTCTTTTATGCTCTGAAGAAGAATTAGCACAAATACCTACACATACAAATATACACACACAGAGATGCACACTCAGATACATATAGATACAAATATACACACAAATACACACACATGTATTCACAAACTAAAATGCACAAAAAGATGTACACAAAGTTTACTCCACCTGGGCTCTATCTTGAGCTTAGACGGGTGGTCGGAGAGGACCCCTCCGATCAATCGGCTGGCCACGTCAAGCCCTAGCACCTATATGATTTTTCCAACCCTATTGCCCCTTATGGCAACCCCCAACCCTTTTTATCATATGGGTTCTAGGAGGCTGTGGCTGAGGGTCTACATGTCCTGGGAATGACGTTAAACTCTATCTGATGGTGAGATTCCAGTTTTTGAGGTTTGGGGAATGTGGAGCACCCCTTCATCACTATTGCTCCCTGGTCCACTCTGACCCGGAGTGGTAGTACCTGTTAGGGTCCCATCCATGGGTTAAATAGAAAAATGTGTTTATAAAAACATTGAGTATCCATTAAGAATATATTTATTTCAAAACTTTATCGGCATTAAATGGCCCACTGCGGTTGATATGCCGTAAAACAAAACAAAACAAAGGATTGTTTTGGTGTTAGATAACCCATGAATGTTGATATGCCATTAAACAAGGAAAGTAAACTAAGCTTATTTGAAAATGATAACACACTGCTCCCAGGTAAATATAGAAAAGCTTTTCATAATCCGGTGTATTTTATGGGGAAAATCTTTGTTGCTGTTTGTTGATTTCAACACAAACAGATTCTCTTTCTCTAATTCCACCGAAGAGAGTTAATGTCTTTAATAGATTCGGAATGTGAAAAACAGACATTATGCAACGAGAGATAACACGTTGCAGATTAGGAATTCCTACAAATTCTAATGCTCTTAGCCATTTTCAAAGTAAATGATTAAGAATAGAAAATGAAACAAAGACTTCGTTTTATATGTGAATGCGTGTGCCTGTAAGTATTTCAACATTTTCAGTGATTTTAACGACATCCCAACCCCTAGGGTTATTTTATGCCTAGAAGTTCAGGAACTGCATTTTTATTTTTATTTTTGACACATACATATAGATAGAGAGAGAGAGAGAGAGAGAGAGAGAGAGAGAGAGAGAGAGAGAGAGAGAGAGAGAAAGTGTGTGTGTATGTATGTATGTGTGTGTGTGTGTCTGTGTGTGTCTCTGTGTGTGTGAGCGAGAGAGAGAGAGAAAGAGAGAGACAGAGACAGAGACAGGGAGACATATTGAAGGACTGCAATTAAGAAAAGTGTTTGCATAAAATATCCTATGCTATAATAGTAAAGCAGGTTTAAAACTTAAAATTATAGAATTGTGGTTACTATATTATCGTTACTCAAATTTTATGCGTTTAAAACAATCCTTAGACGGGAGAATTGTATAGCGTGAGGTGAGTTCACGTGGTTAGATTTTTTTACGCGAGACATTTAATCCAAAACATGTGCTTAAGTATCACTGCAAATGACATTCAGATATGAGAGAAAAAATAAAAATTAGAAATTGTGAAAAAAATAAAAAAATTTTTAAAAATAAAGACAGAAATAAAGAAATTAATTTGCTTCTTTTCCCATTTTCTTTCTTTTTTTCCTTTTGTTTACCCTTTTTCATTTTTTTACAAATATCATAAATATTTAATTAAAATTAAATTATTATAAATTATTAAATTTAAACACTTTATTAAATATAATTATAGATTATTATAAACTATTAAATTAAATTATTTCATTTAAATTACCACATAAATATTTGTTTATATATTTTCTTGTAGAAAAAATAGAGGGTTGTAAAATATGAGATTAATTAGGATCATGTGGTAGATGACCCAAGAGAAATGTGTTAATATGTCCACACATAGAAACTAATTCGCTTCTTTTATTCAGCAAATTTTTACCAACATTTTGTAGAAAGCATAATTTTTCTTCTAGTGTGCATAGTCTGCAGTTTTATTCACTATATCTATTTATATCTATCCATATAGATAGATAGATATTTATCTATAATTTGTCGCTGGTAATCTCTTATGAAAAGGGAAACTTTGTTTTTCTTTATTTAATGAATGCAGATTAGGTATTTATCCAACATGTCCACCACGGGAAGGATGTGACTCAAGGTCACAAACATAAGGCTGGATGCGAAGATCAAAGTCACTATTCAGTAGTAATTGACCTACGAGATTAACTCGGTAACTATTACACCTCGATAGGTTGCACTCAATAGGTTGCACCTCCCAATGGGCTCACCCCCAGTAGGATGTGACATAAGGTCACAAGTATGGAGCCTCCAGCGAGGATCTTGCTATTCATTCGTAGGAATGCAGTTTATTTTCCAGAGAGCCGGGTCCCATCTATGGGTTAAATAGAACAAAATGAATTCTAATTTTTTTTAAAAATTGAGTACCCATCAAGAATGAATAAAACAAAACGTCTTCAGCATGAAATGACCAAATGGGTTGATATGCCATAAAATCCAACCAACCAACCAAAGAGCCGATGACGTCATCAAGCACTGCAACGATATCAAAACAGTCTCCTATTCTCGAACTGGAGTTATTTCCCTTTGCTTAGTGGCGTCATTACATAGCTTGCGGGAGGTGAGCAAACATTATGTCGGTTGTGTCAATCAATAAAGCCTATGCTATCTAATCCTATCTTTAGCTTCAAGGTAGACACTTGGAATAGACACAAGGCGATTTCATGTCAAAACCAATCACTATTGGTTTTGTAAGCCAATACTCAACAAATAACCAGATACTTAATAAAGTTTTCAATCTGAGTGACAGGCAAACGTAGCCAGTAAATGTGACGGGTGGGATTTATTAAACACATACACCAAACACTTACATTTCTTTTCGAGATTTACTGAAAGTAAAGCTAGTGCGAAAATTAGCATCGGGCATTTAGTCTGTGTCTTGATTTAATGAATCTATCAATTCAAATCTAGGATAATTTAAAATAAGCTCTCTTCTTCTCGAACTACATGAGAGCGCTCCATCGTGGTGCTAGCAAGCTAATCTTGCATATCAATTACTACAAGATAGTGAGGGTATCCCATTGTGGTATAATGGTTAGCAAGCTAGTCTTGAATATCAATTACTACGAGATAGTGAGGATGTCCCATTGTGGTATAATGGTTAGCAAGCTAGTCTCACATATCCATTACTATTGAATAGCGATTTCGATCTTTGCTGGATGCCCCATACTTGCAACATTATGTCACATCCTACTCGTGGCGAAGTTGTGTTCGATTCTTACTGAGTACCTCATACTGAATGACACTTCGTCAAGGGGGATTCCCCACTGTCAGGTACTACCACTCCGGGTCAGAGTCAACCTAGGAGTAATGACAATGAATAAGTAAAGTAAAAGTAAAGTCGTCGGGGTGGCCTAAAGTCGGCATTAACCAGATAGCGAGGGAGTCTATCCCCTTTTCACTAGCGCTAGATCAAGGATATTGTTTTTTAGCGTCTGGGGTGGAGCTCCACACCTACCATCAGCTCCTCACTTTATCGCACAGCTCCCTGAGTTACACATACGCTGAGTTGACGAGGGTTGGTATCGAACCAGGAACCGTGTGGTTCCCAGGCGGACGCTCAACCGATTGAGTTAAAGTTACACCATACTCCTCAGGTGTCCAGAACTGGACGCTCAGGATACTCCTTTTGGGGGAGACGGGGATCTTACACATTTCGGTCGCTGTATCCCCCCGGCTTTCTTGAAGCATCTTTTGTCTTGGTCAATAACCTTCAGGGGAATTTTGAACCGATTCCCTTATTGAATCTAAGGCTGTCTTCATTTCACTGTCCATGTCTTGGAATATCAAATATCAGTTAATTCTTTTCTTAGTTCTTTTGCATTGATAATGTCGATTCCTTTTCTTCTTCTGAATTTACACCAGATCGTTTAATAGCAGGTTACCTTTTATATTTTCCTGAGAGTAATAATCCGAAAGTGATCGTAATAGCGCGACTAGAGTTAAAACTCGGTTACTACAACGTCACAGTCCAGGATGTTAGCCACGGGACACCCAACGGGTTTCACTTTGACTTGTCTCGGTATATGCAACAGCAGGTATTGTATGAAAACTAAGTCGTTTGTTTATCAAAAATAACTTAATTCAGTATTAAATGACCCGCAAAGGGTTGATATGCCCTTAAAAAACCCAAAGCAAACCTAATTTATAGCATGATTGTGCCGATGGATACATAATCCGATTGTCTGTTGTTGGGATGTTCGAATCATGACAGTGTTTATTCTCTTGATGAGACCGCTCGTTGCTTAATGGTTATCGTCATAGGAAATGAATTCGGTAACACAAATTCAAATCCTAAACGAGACTGTTTGCATTCCACATAGCTCTAATATCATTGGGAAAGGTATAAATCAAATTATTCTTCCTCCAGCTATAGGTATATAGTAGGAGAGACTGGACTCTTTCACCTTGGTATGATAATCAATATTGGAGAAGGAAAACTCTGAATTCAAACTTGTTAAACTCCGTTTAAAAATGACCTCTGAATTCAAAACCAGCTGTACTCTAGATGAGGAATCCTGGACAAGTCCGTTTGCATTTTCACTTTGTGCTAATGCCCTTGGGGGAGGTATGAATTCATCTCCTCTACCTTGGACTCTTTAGCCTTCGTATGTCGTCAGATATGGGAGAATGGAAACTCTGAAATGAAAACCAACTGTACTCCAGATGAGTAATCCTGGATCAGGTGATCTGCGTTTCACTTTGCACAAATGCCCTTAGTAGAGGCCTGAATCCATTTATTCTTCCCTCAGCTATAGACGTACTCGGCTCTTTAACTAAGGTATAACAGGTCTAGGAGAAGGAAAGCTTTGATTTCAAACCAGTTGTAGACCTGGAGAGGGATGGGCCCCGTCATGAAATTCCTGTTCAATACACACTACATGAGAAGCGCCACTCGACTGACTAAAAGTAAGTTATGAAATCAATGAAGAAGATTTAAATCTATTAATAATGAAGATCCAGTCTCTATTTGCCTGTAACCGAAATTACGTCACTGTACGTCACAATTACCAAAATCGTCCATACATAGAATAAAAAACAATTAATATTAATAAAATAAAGAAACGCTTTTCCTTATAATTCATCATTTGAATCCTTTTCATTGTAATAATGACAATTTAAATAAATAAATTATATAAACTATGAAATTAATTAAAATTGGTGTTATTACTTTAAATCAAAAAAATTATTTGCGAAATTTGTAATCAATTTTTTGTTTTTTTTACTCTCGACCATTTTTCAATAACAAGAAGTTAACTAAAAGTTTACAAATAAATAAATACTTACGATTTTGTGTAAAAAAAACGTGTAAAATATTTAAAATGATTATTTAATTAAAAATTAGTAGATGCACTTAACATTGTATTTTAGGCTGACAAAAGTTTCCATTTCAATTGTTTCATATTTTTTCAATCCTTAATAAATTTGATAATCTTACTTATTTATGATACAAACCTTCTGACATTGAATTATAACTCTACCCCATTCAGGCAATATTTTTTTTTCTTTTGCTAGTACTATTAATAAACCAACACTCAAATAAAAAAAAGGGACATAGGATTTTTTATATCCTAAATCTGATTATAAATTATTTTTATGAAGTGGATTTACTCCTCATTTTTGATGGTAATAATTCTTATTGAAAAAATATCAAATAAATAAATAAATAAATGAACTCTAATGAATGATAATCGAATTACGAAGTTGATAGAAACAGCTTCCGGCAGCCGCATCAGTTTTCCTCATCATCATCTCCATCTTCATCCGTTTTCCTCCTCCTCTTCAATTAGGTCGTCAAATTACTCTTCCAGTCTAGCAACTCTGTAATTACAATCTGACATTGAACAAGTCATTTAAGTCAATTTAAGTGCAACGGTCTTCGTTAATGTGACGTGTGGATGCCGCCATGTTTGATGCCGATTGACAATAGCAAAATGCAATGGCCGACGAAATGTTCGTTGGCCAAGTCACGTCATGAATAGAAATGTTCTGTACAATTTGGATTATTTGGTTTATTGTCCTAATCTTACGGCCGATGTGTCCGCCGACCTTCATCAAGTGTTTCTTGTCTAACTCAGGAACCTTCTCATTGAACTCGGGAACCTTCCTGTCGAATTCGGAAGCCTTCATGTCGTAATCGGGAGCCTTCACGGATCTTCGAACCGAACCCTTTATTCAATCCACCGGGATAGACTGTTCTCATTCTGTTAACCATAAACGGATACAAGAGTTAATCTGTGGTAAGTATTCTATGTTATTATCACCAGGATTGAACCTGCAACCTTGTGATGAGTGTCAATTAGAACAGTAATAAATCCACCTTTATATCCGTTTCGCCATGTGTCCAATTGGACAAGTTAAGAAATGATTCTCTTCAAATTCAACTTCGAATGGCAACAATGTCATTCGTTTCTATTTTCCGGTTCTGATTATAAAAGCATTTTCTTCTCTGGGTTCAAACAACGGGGAGGGGAGGGTTAACTATTGAGATTTGGGAAATGTAATCATTCTTATTAATAAGAAGGGGGGTCTCGTGTAATAAGAAGGGGGGGTCTCGTGTAATAATGGCTAACGTGTTGGACTGCGACATGGTAGTAAGCGGGATCGAACTCCAGATACCCAATCGTGTTTACGTTTAGACTAATACCATTGTGGGAGGCATGAACCCTCTCATACCTGAGTTTTGGGTTAAATAGCACCACTAGTGTTTTTCTACAAAGATGGCTTTATCATTAGATATGCCAGGACGGTGATAGCCTTTTTAAAACGCACAAGCGCACACACACACGCACATATATATATATATATATATATATATATATATATCTTATTATAATGGAGATTGTGTGTTTGTCTGTCTGTAACCGAAACTATATCCCTACTCAAGTCACAATTCCCTTTGTTATTTACATCACATTCTCCATGATTTTATTTATATTTAAACTTCAATTATTAATAAAATTGTTTTACATTACTTACACTGTTGACCATATCAACATACTAATAACATGCAATTGTATTTATATATACAACAAAATAGAGGTTTACAGTGTGAATGGGAAGGCTAATTTGCATATTGATCTTAAAAAATTGATTTTAATAAATATATGCTTAGTATTATTGATTTCTAATTGTTTGGTTTTATATTAATGAATATGAGCAAAAATCTCTTCAATAAATCTTAAAAGAAATCCCTTAACAAGAAGAAATAACAGTAATATTATTATTTACTTCCTATTTTAACTAAACAGTTTAATTAGGAAAATTTACCAATGAAAGACGGGAGTAACGAAAAATGATGGAAGAGTTAGTTTCAAAGTTGTTCTATTTTTCAATCATACCCCCTCTGTTAAAAATCTTTTTATCTACATTCTTATTCAGTTTCATTAGCCTTTCTAATTTATTATTTTATTATAAAATTTAACTAAAATACTTGCACCCGGAGGGTGCATATATTTGCTAGTATATATAAACGAGGCTGATAACATTTCACACAGCGTTAATACCTTTGGGAAAGATAAGCATTTAACTACCCTCTCTCCAGCTATGGGTAAATAGTTGGGCAGACTAGGCACTTTAACCATGGCAAGGTAACCAGTCTAGGAGAGAAAAACAACTGTGAATTCAAACTTGAATGATAACTGCATAGGCGAAAATCTGATAGTCACCAAGCGCTGTTGACTTTGTGTCAACGCTACCTTAACATATTTCTTCTGTTGCTGATAGGGACGGATGGCGAGAAAGAGCCAAGGAAACTCATGCTATAAACACGCTTCAATGATGATGATATATCATCATCACCATCGTCATTATTATATCAACACGTTAAACTTTACTGTCTTTTCGGCTGATTTTTGCTCCAGTTAAAGTAAATCAGTCGAAATGTGTTTGTTTTGCAAATTCTTCTCGTTTACATTCAATTCAAACCTGTATACTTTTATTGGGGGGGGGGCTTTTTTATTTGTTTTCGTTTCTTTACCTTCAAAAGTCAAGACGAGTTGTCTGATTATCGGGCATTGACCCCCCCCCCCTTTTTTTCTTTTTCTTTGTAATCGATTAAGACGAAAATGAAAGACAACAATGAAGAATAATTTCCATTAAAAATCGGAAGATCTGATTCAATTGGATTTTCTTTGAAAGATCAAAAAAGAACAAAATGGAGATCTTGCAAATTGCGTGTTTGATTTTTCTTTTCAAAGTGATTGCTGACACTGTCTGTTTCCTGTACGCATGCGTAGAAAACATTCACCAAATGTTGTTTATTTTCTTTTAGTTAACAACACTCACATTACCCATTCGTACCTGTTAAAAAGGGGGAGGATGTCCCAGTGTGCCCAACATGCAAAGTACAACTTACAACCAAGCATATCCTTCTAAATTGTAACAGAATTAAACATATCCGCACTAATTACTATCAAGCAAGAAACCTGAGATATATCTTTAAGAATACAAATCCTGAAAACATTTAAAATTTTATGAAAAAAAACAACCTTTTCAACAAGATATAACAGAACATAACCGAATATCTCCATAGAACCTCTACTTTAAAGACTGAAATCCAAAATAATCTTTTTGGCATTAAATGACCCACAGAGGTTAATATGCCGTTAAACAAAACTCAAACTCAAACACAACTTAGACAACAACATTTAGACGGATTCTTTTATTTGTAAAGAGAATAAAATGCAGTGAGCATTTACCTTGTCCCTTTGATACGGGTTGGATAATGATATAGGATATGATACAAGGGCACAAGTAATGGGGCAT
>CM042155.1:58930878-58958378 GCA_023376005.1 Doryteuthis pealeii | reverse complement strand
GTATATTATTATTTATATTTTTTGCTTAAAAGCAATTAAAATGCGTATATCGTAATAAAATTATTGAAAATAATCATGACAAGCGTGTTTATCCTTGACAAGATAATTTCGCATGTATCGTGTGCTACGTATCGGTGGCCCAGGGGTAGAGTTGCTGATTCTGCGTGCTGGGTTATAAATAAGTATATAAATAATAATATACTTTACTCAACAATGCTTCTAAAGCAAATTATCAAATCTCATCATCATCATCATATATATATATATATATATATATATATATATATATCGATGAACTGTTTTAGATTAAATCCGTTTTTAGAAACATTCCGAAATCCATGAACGACATAATTCTTTTATTTATAAAGATGAAAAGTCGCCACCTACGCGACTTCAAAATGCCGGTAGGGGGAGTCCTATTAAAATGGTCGCCGCCGCTGCTGCTGATACCGTTGATTCATCCACTTTCATATTTCTGACAAACCTACACAAACACCACATCACTTGCATCACTCATACAAAATGGCGACCTTTCTTTTCGGTTTTTTTTTCTTTTTTTTTTTCCTTTTTCAACGCTAAAACAGCCCAAAAGGAAATCTCACTCTGCTTTTATTATGAAACCTTTTTTTTTCTTTTCATTTGTTTTTTGTTTCGTCGAAGAATGGCTGCCCACGACATCCGTTGCTCCCGATCGTTGGTTTAATTGGCTGAGATCCGAATCACGTGACCCTGGGTGGGTCGGAAACCATTGGAGAAAAGGTTCATATCCGTTGGCTAAAAGTAATCTGAAACGGTTCGGGTGTTGCGCTGATTACACACACACACATACCCCCCCCTCTCTCTCTCTCTCTCTCTCTCTCTCTCTCTCTCTCTCTCTCTCTCTCTCTCTCTCTCTCAAAAACACATACTCTCATATATATATATATATATATATATATATATATATATATATATATATATATTGAAAATGACCTGAGAGGAAATTAATTTTTCCATCGATTTGTGTCTTCCGCCGTGAGGCGGTCAATTAGTAAGTTGTAAATTTGGTTAAACGAATCGAACCAAAGAAATCAGTTGCCTATAAGATTGAACAGAAAGTAAGAAAAAGATATTAATTGGGGAAAATTACAGTAAACAACATACATACATATGCATGTATATATATATATAATATATATATATATATATATATATATATATATATATATATATATATATATATATATATATTCATATATATATATATATATATCCATTCATTTATTCATATATATATATATGTGTGTGTGTGTGTGTGTGTGTGTGTGTGTGTGTGTGTTGTAAGTTGAAAATGCAAGCGAATCCGATGGTATGTTGAAAGGAAAAATAAACAAAGGAAAGAAAATGCTGAATGGATAAAATAGATTTATTTTATTAACACGTGTTTCGGCCAGGAGTTTTTCTCTATGTGTGAGTGTGTGTAATTTTAAAATGTGAGGATTTCTCGCTTGCTTCAAGTATTAATTAAAAGCTACATAAAAATAATTGACGTTTTAAACAATTAAAGATAAAGTGTGGTTACCCATAAGTGTCCACTTTGGATTTAAAAAATTGGAGAAAGGATAAGGTGTATGTGTAGGTTTAATCCGGGATAGATTCTAATAAAGTCTTCATCAGATGATTACCTTGGGGTCAAGCATGATGCCAAGGCCCCGAAACTAGATTACTACAACAATCTCTTTAGATACCACTAAACCGCATTTAGTTAAAATATTACAAGACCATTTATTAGTTCTCCCTAGCAAATAATTTTCTAAATTACTTTCTAATAAAAATCTGTTAACTTCAACAATCTTTTACATAAAGTCAAAATTAGCTACCATACTTTCTAAAGAGGAAGCCAACTACTGACAGTTGCTAGATAAATCTCCTTAAACTAGTACACAATTAATCCAACTGAAACTAGTAAGTCAACTGAATTTCTTGATTATTAGTCCATTTAAATTGTTAGTTTCACTATTCTTTCACGCTTACAAAAACAGTACATTTAATTTTTATAACCTTGTCATCAAATATGGGTAGCATACGCAAATCGCTTACAATTTCATATATATATATATATATATATATATATATATATATATATATATAATTGTAAGGGTTTTGTGTATGCTATCTATATTTATTTATATATATATACTTCCAAAACCGAGTAGAGCTGTCTAGAAGCGATTTTAATTGACTTTCACCGTCAGCATAAAGCAATGATCGTCTCTTGGTTACAGATTTGATCAGTCGGGTTTCGCTCCTGGTCGGAGGTCGTTGCTGTGTCTAGCCACACAGACACTATTAAAATTTCTATATAAATCATTTCATATATATATATATATATATATATATATATATATAAATCTAATGAGTCAGACCAATCTACTATTAGTTTCGCTTAATGCTCTTCAGGGATAAGATCTGACTGATGCAAACAAGCAGCTCAATGTGCCTAATAGTGAGTAGAAGGACAGAGCAAGATATTTAGTAAATGAAGAAAAAACTCTAAACTTGCTTCATTACAATAATTTATTTCAACCGTATTAATACGGCATCTTCAGGTAATCACAAGAACATGACTCTTACTCTAAGAGCTGTAAGAGTCATGTTCTTGAGTTTTTTCTTCATTTACTATATATATATATATATATATATATATATATATATATATATATATAAAGTTAGAGAAAGATGAAGAAAAGTAGTGTAAATCTAATAATTATAACTGCTTGTATTTCTCTGCAATTATTATCCATCAGAATGAAATATCTGATTGTCCATAGAATTGCAATTCTTCAAGCAACATGTCGGCCATCCATCTCCGGCTATTAACTAAATTGTGTCTGTTAGATGAGACGCAAAATTGACTCTAGTGAAACGTCTTACATCACACACGTTTCGAATATCCTGACAATTTATTCTCTTTCTTTTACAGCGAGGAAGAGGAACTAGAGAATTACAAATTCCGGGCTCTATTATTGATCGAGTTGAACAAAAGATTGCAGGTCTGTTTTGAGTCGGATTGAGAAATGGTAAAAACCAACGAACGTTGAATTGATCCCGGTTCAGATCTACAACGCATTGGCCTAAGGGGATAAATTCCAGGCTACCTCAACCGGAAGTCACATTTATCACAATATGCATAAGATGGTCATTTTGATTAACCTCATTCAAGTCTCCAGCACACACACACACACACACACACACACACACACACACACACACACAGACACACACACACATACATACATATAATATATATATATATATATATATATATATATATATATATATATATGTATTTGTTATATCGCTGACTTACCCCCCTGAATTCCACACTTACAAACCATCGGGACCAAATTCACCGGTAAGTCTTTTCCTTATATATATATATATATATATATATACATATATAATATATATATATGTGTGTGTGTGTGTGTGTGTGTGTGTTTATAAATGTGTGGGAGTGTGGGTATGTGTTTTTATGTATATATAAGTTAGACTTCATGTGTTCACTCCCCTAACTTAGACATACATGATCTATCAATGATATTGAGCACTCTTTACTATATTTAAATATACCAAACTTTATAGCCAATATATATATACATATATTTTAGGAATGACTTTTATAAAAATGCAGTTCCTAAGAAACATTCTTCTATTTGGAAAGGAGTAAGCAGAAATTATATATATATATATATGGGGGGGTATGTGTGAGTGAATACTATACGGGAAATGTGAATAATAAACACAAGCAGTCGATTCAATCTATATTTTCTTATTCTTCCCAAGTTTCTGAGCAAATAGAGACGAAATATAATTTGAATTGATTGTTTGTGTTTGTTATTCACCTTTCCTGTATATTCTTCACATTTTATCGGATTTTTCTTAATCTGTTATTTTCTTCGCACACGCACACGCACAAACACACACACACACACACATATATATATATATATATATAATATATATATGTGTGTGTGTGTGTGTGTGTGTGTTGAGTATGTATGTATTAGTTATTGTAGTTTCGACATCAAGTCAACAGCGATGGGTATATATATATATATATATATATATATATATATATATATATATATATATATATATATATATTACTAATTCTATTAGTGAACTCTTGTCGTAAGAAAACAAAACGGCATATAATTTGTTAATAAAAATATACTACCAAACTTCCACCTGGAAAAAAAAGGAAAAAAGAAAAATTGTAAAGTTAATCCTAATGAGTCAGATATACCTACCAATAGTTTTGCTTAGTAGCTCATCAGAGCAAATATATATATATATATATATATATATATATATATATATATATATATATATATAAAATGACCTATGTAGGACATACTACAAACTAAGGGTGGTATGTAATCCCCGCTCTCCCACGAGTTTTTCTCTCGACCACCCATCATAGAGTGATGATTTCTAGACGTCTAGACATCAATCTAGATTTCTAGACGAGTCAGTAGCAATTTGAACAAAAATTATTAATTCAGTTTCGATATTTTTTATTCATTAATTGATGGCGAAACACCGGTTTACTCACCAGACCTTCAGTTCTAAGCGACTTTTTTTTTCAAAAACTCAAAGTTTGAGATTTAAGGACACGAAGGACATTAAAATCTGAGAATCATAATCTACAAAAAGAGGAGGAGATTCTTAAATGTTTCAACTAATGAGAACTTTTGTATCATCTGGATTATTCGGACTATTGTCCTCATTTTTATTGTAATCTGTACAACGTTTCGGTCGATGTGCCCTCCAGCCTTCTTCAAGTATTTCTTGTCAGGCTTGTCGTAGTCGGGAGCCATCCAGATGATACAAACTATCGAGCCCCATTTAAAAAATTCAGAGAAATAATGAAATCTTTGTTGAAATAAGAGGGATGAGTGTGAGTCTATTTTACAGAAAATTGGGATTTCATTATTTGCTCTGTTTTGTCTGAGTAAATACAGAAATACAGATTTAGTTTCGATACCTTTTTTTAACGCAACTTACAACAAGAAAATCTTAGTGTTTCATAATTAATAGATAGCTAATTAATTATATACGATTGTGTAGTAATTCAAATAAACAGTTTTGTGTGAAAACACAGGAAATTTGATGGACAAATGTTGATCTGTGTTTGACTTCTCCTCTGATTCCCCAGTGTGAACGTTAGAAAGTTGGTTTAGAAAAGTTAGATTTTGGCGCTGAATAGGTAGGAAGCAAGATTGTTGTCTCTCGTTTGAAACCAAAATATCCGGGCATTGGGTTGATCTGGATCTTATAAAATGAAATATGAGCTCTAAGAGAAAAATTAGGTCTTGTGTTCGTTTACTAATAACAAACACTGGACCAAGACACAGAAGAGTCAAAATACAATCTGGTACCATAGAAGAATCCCAAGACAGAAGAAAGAAGCTAACTACCAACCCAGAGACAGATCCAGTTGCCGGCAAAAAATAAGAGACAGAAACTGAAGCTAAAAAAGAAGATGAGTATACGACCACAGGGATACTCTACAATATAATACATAATACGTAGATACGTATATTCAAAGAATGGCTATACAACAATTGTAAAATCACAAAATCGTACAGTAACTTACTATGTAAATTTGAAATTTTAATTTATAAAATTCTCCCGTTTTAAAGGCTGCAAAACAAATAATTTTTACGTGTGATTTAAAAAAATATTTTCTCTTCATAATACAGCAAAAATTACGTTAAGTTTCATTCAGTTTTTCCGGGTTTTGTTGAATTTAATTCATGAGGGTTAAAAAAACAAGGGAAATATAGGGCATATCTAATTAGAGAGTGAGTGTCGGGACACATCCGGTTAAGTAAAGTTTGGCCTCAACAAAAGTTCGACCAACCAGCGACTATAAACCAAAATATATATTTCAACCAATGGAGTCACAGAATTGAAATTTTCTTCAAAATCAAAATACGCGCAAATCTTGAGTCAAATAGTTTCGTTTAAGAATTATTTGTTTTCGATAGGATCATGTGCAAAAAAAAAACTTAAGCAGGTGTCTTAAAGCCTGAAGGAAAAACGATATCTGGGGTTAGCCGAGGGTTAAAACAGGTGACCCCAGTAATCCGAGAGAGATAATTAAAATCCCATTACTAGATAGAAATAAGCAAAAACATAAGAACCCATGTTTTCTTTTTCAATTTCGCCAAAAAACAGACCATGGTGACTGAAAAGGGATAAGTCCCCTTAGAACTGGCTGATCAGGTGGCTTAGGAGTGACCGAGAGATTTAACCCGTGTTTCAGAATGTTCAAGAATCTTGGAGAATGATCCTCTTCTGGAATGTTCCAAACGATAAGGCCTAAAAGACTCCTGCCCTGAGAAGCAGCAGTTAGTTGGGGGCCAGATGCTAGGATGTTACGGACCCGAGGTAGATTTTTAGACTTAACGATTGGTACTTGGACTTGGGACGAATTAAGTTAATAATAGCCGAAGACAGTAGATCGATTAAGCCGAATTTAACGAGGAATACAAAGCAAACTTAAGCAAGTTACAGGGAACGAGTCTGAATGATCTCTCTCTCTCTCTCTCTCTCTCTCTCTCTCTCTCTCTCTCTCTCTCTCTCTCTCTCTCTCTCTCTTGGAAAACTGAGACAATAAATTAGTTAAAGAAAAAAAAATCCTGTGTCTAAAAACTTCGTAACTACGAACAGATTTGTGAATGGAATTTTGCCAGTGAAAGAACGAAATAAATAGCAGTTTTACCCCAAGCCAAAACGATAGCCAAACCGAAAGATAATCTGTTGACTTAAGTCAATTGACCATGACGACGACGCGTGTCCACTGATCTTCTCCTCCTCTGACCACCGTAATGTGATATCCCCTGAACACAGAGGAAGCGAGGCCCAAACACGAATTACTAGAAATTTGAGTTGGTAAGCAAACGCCAACGTGTTGCATCCCGTACTAAAAGACGGCTTGCCTTGTAAACGCCTTCTTAGCGCAGTGACCAGTGGTCTGTGCATCTGCAGTGCAGCAGTAGACACGTTACAAAAGCCAACGCAAAAAAGTTCGGAACAATCTTCCAACGGGATGCACTCTCAGCAATCACCGTTTCCTTCTTTCGACTCTCGAATTCGCCGGTTCAAATTCTTGGTCAGATGAACAATAAACACCACTCTCGTCGTCGTCACCGCCTGGTTCGTTCTGTCCCATTTGAACAACTGCCTGCTTTTATTATAGCTCACCCATCCGCCATGCAAATTACACCTCGTGCCGTTTGAGGCTTTTATGCACGGCACAGGCGATTCTTTGCCGTTTACGTCGGGGGGTGGGGATCGGCTATGCCCATTACAACTATTATAAACAATTATACAAAGAAATGTTAGAAACATTATAAAAGAAATGTTAGTAAAAATGTACGATGAACACGATTCCCTGAGTTTAAGGCATTAGATAACACTAGATGGTTTGACATGCCCTTATAATCAATCAGTCCCACCCTGTCGACTGGGACGTTAGAATACACTGACGGCACCTCTGCAGGGGAGGGGTAAGACTCCCTCAATGGGGCCACCTGTTGGCCGTGGGTGGGGACCCGTGATGCTTAACTATTGAACCCAGGTGGCTGAGCAGTCCATGACATGCAACACTCCACTTAGGCTAGACGGACAGTCGGAGAGGCCCCCTACGATCGATCGGCTGGTTATATCAAGCCCTAGCACCTATATGATTTCCCCAATCCTATTGACCTTATGGCAAGCCCCAACCCTTTTTATCATATGGGTGCTAGAAGGCGATGCCTAAGGGTCTTCATGTCCTGGTAATGATGTTAAACTATGATGGTGAGTTTCCAGTTTTGGAGGTTTGGGGAATGTGGAGTACCCCTTGATCCCCATTGCTACATGGTCCACTCTGACCCGGAGTGGTAGTACCTGTTAGGGTCCCATCTATGGGTTAAATGGAAAAATACGTTTATAAAAAAATTGAGTATCCATTGGGAATATATTTATTTCAAAACTTTGTCGGCATTAAATGACCCACCGTGGTTGATATGCCGTAAAACAAACTGAATAAAACCAAATCAGTCAATCCTTTCTTTTTTGAATTATGGCATCTGTGTGTGTGGGTTGGGGGTATTATTCATTTTGGTGATTATCTGAAATCAACATTAGATATCGCGCCAAAGGCGAACGGAGGATTTTCTTCTTCCTCCTCTTTAGGAGAGAAATCAAAAGAAGAAAAAAACATGAATTTAATGAGAGAAAAGATTATCGAATGTTATAAGCAAAAAAAAAAAAACAGAAAAAAAACAGAAAAAAAACAGAAAAAAAAAAAAAAAAAAACAAAAAAAAAACAGAAAAAAAAGATCGGCCATATTTCTTTCAAAGTTTTCGTTTTTGTTTGATCTGCGCCCCCCCCCAAAAAAAGAGTAGGGGTCATTGTTGTTGTTGTTGTTGTTGTTGTTGTTACCGGAAGAGGCGATTTCAGACATGGTGCTGCTGGGTTGATGGCGACAACAACAAACAAAACATTAAAAAAAGAAGGTTGCTTAAAAGGGGGATTCTAGCGAAGATAATGAGTCGTTTAGCAATTGCAAGATCTTTTCTCTCGATTAACGAAAAATAATGACATCGTCTCGAAGGACGGATCCGACATATCTTTCCTCTTTGGACAATCTTTGATCTTGCCCGGGAGACTTAGAATAATAATAATAATAATAATAATAATAATAATAATAATAATAATAATAATAATAATAAGTGATATTATCTTTACCTCTTTTGATGGTTCTTTTTTTCAGCTTTCATAGATACTTACATAAGGTATACTATTACTTATATAAAGTAAAATAACACACATGTATGTGTGTGTATGAGACAATATATGTTTTATATATGTGTTATATATATATATGCTATATATACTAGTATAAAATAAAAAACACCCTCCGGGCGATGTAAAACTAGATTTTTGAAACATATTGCCTGAGGGGTAGGAGTAAAAAATTCAATGTCAGCGAGTTTGTACCCTAAGTAAGTAAAATCATCAAATTCATTAAAGGATTAAAAAATAAAACAATTTGAAATGTAAACTTTAAATATGTATTAAAATAAAACAAACTATATATAGATATATAATACCAGTCATGTATTTATTAAAACTTGTTTAAAAAAAACAATGAGGACTGTCTAATGTTGCATGTTCAAATTTTGAGTGTATCTATTCTATGTTATGACGATTTGGGGTAATGTGACGTAAGCAGTGATGTAATTTTTGTTACAGACAAAAACCGGAAGTGAATCTCCATTATTAATAGATATGTGTATATGTGTGTATATGTGTTATACAGATACATATGAGAAGAAAATATTTTCAAAAATATAACAAACACGTTACGATCAGGGGAAACAATTTTATGTCTCAATATTTAAGTATTTCGGTATTATACCATCTTCAGGACACTGTTAAGGAATGTTTTTGTGAGGGACAAAATGAAAAATGTTATTTGTATAGTGAATGTGTGAATATGATGTTATTAACCGTTAATTTTTATATGTGCGTTTGTTTACGAAAGCTGATGACGTGATCATTGCATGTGAAAAAAATGGAAAATGAAGATCATAGGATGACGCATGCAGAAACGTGAATATGCGGAGAATGAAATGCTAACAAAGATATGACGTATTTTATATAGATATTAATGTTTAGAAAATAAGAAGATTAATAGTTAAAACATTTAATATACATATATAGAACAAAACAATACATAAACACATCTATATCCATATATACGCAGATCTATATATACTTATACATAGACATATATATATATATATATATATATATATATATATTGTCGGATTAATTTCCTCATCGTATTTCCATAGAAACATATATATAAATATATGCGTGTGTGTGCTTGTTAGATGTGTTATATATCTATACATATATATGTGTGCGTTATATATATATATATATATATATATATATATATATTATATATATATATGTGTGTGTGTGTGTGTGTGTGTGTGTGTGTGTGTACATTGTATATCAGATGTATACAAAATTTCCCAGACTCGGTTTAAAAAACAATCGAATGAATTCAGTTGAAAGTTATTTTTTAATGAAAAATCAACTTTGTACATGTATGTGTGTGTGTATGCATAAATATCGGTGGCCTGAGTTCATATCCTCAACGTGACTGTTTGCATTTCGCTGTACACTAATACCCTTTGAAAAGGCATGAACCCTTTTCATCCCTTTCTATGGACATATCGTCCATTATTTGAACTCATGTAGTTGATTCCATTTCATACGACGCTAACCATTTGGCAAACAATGCATCATATATCTATTATTATACTAAAACTGAGATTATCAACTTTCTTTTCCTAAAGGATTTTTTTCTATTTATGTTATGGACACAATATTTATACTTAGATATTCCTTGGTTTAGGACTACTCATTGTTTTAAAAAAATCAGTTTAATTGGTTTTAATTAGCCGTAATTAGCAATTAAGTCAACAACAGACCAATCCCAGTCTTATATTATATACGATTCTCTTCTTCCCCTCTATAGAGAATTTACGTGCGTGGGAGAGCTAATGGGAGTGGGGAATTAACGGGAGTGGGAGGGCTCACAGCCTGTAATAGTTTTATTACTAAAAAATCAGCACTCAAATCCCCTCCTAACACCTCCTAACTCTAGGTAGATTCGCCCCTCCCTTTCTCCTGACCTCTCTGAAGAAATACATTTTGGTTTGTTTTAATAAAACAAAACAAAAATATCTTTTTATGGCATGATTTCAATTTTAGTTGAGCTTAAATTTTACGAACTTGAAATCATGCTTTAAAATAGATTTTTTAAATTAATTTAATTATTAATTTATAGAGTCAAATTCGGAATACAGGTCTGGTTTAACATGATTATTAAACTTACTTGCCGGTGACTGCTGAAAAAAAAACAAAACAAAAAAACACCAGCTACGATTGAAGTCCGTAGCGGAAGCGGCGTGAAAAAACAAAAACAACTAGGGTTTAGGGTTTAGGATTTGGGGTTGGGGTTTAGGTTTAGTTTAATGGAAAATAAATAAATAATTTGGTCTCTGTTTTTGCTGAGTCACCCTGTATACAGGGTGACCCAGAAAAAACGGAACTTTGTAATAAAACAGTTAATTTTAACTAGGGGGTTTAGGGTTAGGGTTGGGTTTTCAGTCGAAAATGCCCTAAGTTAGTTCTTAGGAACCTTCTTGTAATTGGGAGCCATCACGGAACTTTGAACCCAACCCTTTATTATGTCCACGGGGGTATCCTGTTCTCATTCCACTAACCATAGATGGGGTACAGGTGTTAAGCTGTGTTAATTATTATTCTATGTTACTGCTGCTCCTGACCAGGATTGAACCTGCAGTCTAGAGATAACTGGCATTTAGAACTGTCTTAATCTAACTCCTTTATTTATTAGGATATATGTTCAATTGGACAATCCAGTGTGAATTTTTTCAATTGCAAAAGTTAGAATTTATTTTGTAAAAACGGATTTTAAGTAGCCTCTTGGCAGGCATCTTGATCAAAATTGACAAAAAAAACGTTTTAGATATATCAAAAATAAATTATATGTGTAATATTATTTTGGTTTTTTACTGATGCTCATTATGTTACTGCTTTTCGACTTTAGTTCGTTTTTACAATGAAAAGCAGATGATATTTTGCCAGATCCTACTCTTTTCCCTAATCATCTAGCGAGAGTTTAATGGGTGACCCAACGGGTCACGTTTTGTCTAGTATATATATATATATATATATATATATATATATATATATGTGTGTGTGTGTGTGTGTGTGTGTGTATTTGATAATGTGTGTGTGTTTGTGCATGCGTGAATACTTGCTACATATAATTTGGCGATGTGATGGACCCAGCCAAATAAATCCCATTTCCTTGTACGTACGTGTGTGTGTGTGTGTGTATCTGTGTCTGGGTCTGTGTGTGTGTCTGTGTGTGCATGTCTCTGTGTGTCTGTGTACTTATTTTCCCAGCCATGACAAGATGCATGACAAGATGCAACATGAGGTCATTTTTAAACGGAGTTCACCGGATTTGAATTCAGAGTTTTCCTTCTCCTAGTTTGGTTGCCTTGCCAAGGCTAAAGAACCCAACCCACCCGACTATTTACCCATAGTTGGAGGGAGAGCAGATCTATTTATGCTTTTACGAAGGAGTGTACAAACAGACTCGTCCAGGATTTGAACTCGAGTTCCATTTCCTAAGAGGATAATCATTATGCTAAGCGTATGTGTATGTGTGTATGTGTATGTGTGTGTGTGTGTGTGTGTGTGCGTGTGTGTGTCGTAATTCATGTGTGCGTTTATTTCTCCGAGTGTTCATTTATGTATGCATTTGTGTATGTGTGCATGTGTTCATCTATAAATACCTGTTGCATATAACTTGGAGAACTGACGGACACAGCTAAACAGGCCCCATTACCTTATGTGTGTGTGTGTGTGTGTGTGTGTGTGTGTGTGTTTGTGTGTGTGTGTGAGTGTGTGTCTGTGCGTCTGTATGTGTGTGTGTGTGTGTGAGAGAGAGAGAGAGAGAGAGAGTGTGTGTGTGTATGTCTGTGTGCCTGTGTGTATCCGTGTGTGTGTGCTTATCAATGTGCCTATCTATCAATATGTGAGCGGTATGATTGTGTGTCTGTGTGGGCGTCTACCTTCCCATATCTTTTCCCCTTCATCAACTAAGAAGACTTAATGGGGGGAAATGTTACCATGGATCTTCCCATTAATTTCCGTACCGATTGTTTGTCGTTTCCATTCCGAAAAATCCCAAAGGAGAAGAAAAAAAAAGGCAACCATGTCTCTTTCTTTTCGTTTCCGAGTTTATCGTCGTTATTCATGGCTATAAATAAATAGATAAATAAACCTCATTGGGTTATCTGCCCTTGGGAAATTTCTCCAATCCGATTTCCCGCGTCAAACAAGTGACGTTACCTAAGCTGATAAGAGATTAGGGCACCTTTTATGGCATAGTGGTTAGCTAGGTAGGCTTGTAGACTATTAGTGAGTCTCCGTGGTGTAGTGGCTAACATACTGGACTGGGACATTGTGATAAGCGATCCGCGTCATTACATTCACTCTCGGACTAATAACCTTGTCCCTCATCCCAATAGCTATGGATTAATGTGTACCACTACTGTTCTTCTACAAGGATGGCATTTGCATTAGATAACCCACGAAGGTTTATATGTCATTCAACTAAGAAACCGAAACCTTAATTAAAAAAAGATGCAGTATCAGATTTTTTTTAAAAATTATACATTGTATCATTGCCAGAATCTTTGATTGATTGATTGATTTTAAAGGCATGTCAACCTGTTGAGGTTATTTTATACGTAGAGGTTTAGGAACCGCGTTCATTGTACGTTTATATTTACAGTTTTTTTCTGTGTACAAAATTTGAGAATTGCAATCATAAGTGGATTCATTCTCAACAAGAATGCTTTATTTTCACCTGAGTCTCATCAGAGGATTTCCACAGGAAGAATAACTATGATAGAGAACGCAAAAAAGTCATAATGACGGGGAGGGGGACAAAATTATTACGATTACCTAAGATCAGGAACCGCTGCTGAGTTTATATTTACATTTTTTGTGTAGTTGTTAAACTTTTTTTTTTCGAATACAAATAATTTTTAAACAGATCTAATTGACCTATTGATGGGAAACTAACAGGTACTATCACTCTGCATCTGAGTGGACCTGGGAGTGATGGTAATAAAGGGGTACATCACACTCCCAGAGCTCTAGAACTGGAGCCTCGCGATCAGATGCACCCCTTGTTTGGATAATCTTACTCTTCTGCAGGGGATACAGTCAGCGTATTCTAAACCCCGCCGACGCGTCGATTACCAACTTTGGTGGGTGTAAGGCACTTGACAATCAATCTCAAAATATATGCCTCTAATTATTTCAATTTCCTGTCAGAAAGACTTACAATATACAATATTTCCTGGAGACGAATAAGACCAAAAAGGTGTCCTATGTGTGACTCTCAACTACGTCTGTTAATAATAATAATAATAATAATAATAATAATAATAATAATAATAATAATAATAATAATAATGAAATTTATTGTGTACAGTGCTCAGGTGCACCACAACTCATCAAAGTCTCATGTCAAGTACAGTCTCAGGAACATGAACAGTTTACAGTAGTAATATGCATGTATGTGTGCGCGTGTGTGCATATGTATGTGGAGAGTGGCATCAGGTATAGTGTCGGCGGACTACAGTAAGCATGGAGGCTTTGAAAGATCCAGTGCTTCTGCAGCCTACAACAGACACGGGCAGTTTATTCCCTGTCTCCGCAATTCTGAGCGTGAAAAAATGTTTTCGAAAGTCACATGAGCAGTGCTGTTTTCTGACTTTAGGCTTTAGTTCTCGATATCTAAAGTGTGTGGAGTGCTTTTTCATTGCCAGACCCACCCTGACTCAGTGTGGTAGTACCTGTTAGGGTCTCAGCTATAGGTCAAATAGAACGGTTCAATAATTTACTGTGTTTAAATTATTTATATTATATAGGAATATTTGATATCACAAAAAAACCTGGGGGTAAATCGTGATGTAGCGGCTAACATGCTGAAGTGCGACATTATAGGAAGCGAGTTCGAACTCTTGTCAAGCTATTATATTCACTCTCGGAATTGGGAATCACCCCCTCATTCTCCTTCTATTGGTTAAATAGTCCCTGATGTTACTCCCGATTTTGTGCCAAATTCCAGCCATATTGGCGGGGGGGGGGGGGTAGGATGTATGCCATACTAAACTGGACCTAGTATGGCATATGGTGTGAGACACCCAGTGAGAATCGTACTCACTAACAATGATCTGCTAATCAAGTTAGTAAGCCATTACATCATGTGACGCATGCGTTTCTTTATATATATTTACCAACTCCTCCACACGAGCAGGATGTGACACAAGGTTATTGGAGTTCAATAGGTTTGAATTCAGAGTTTTCCTTCTCCTATACCAGTTGCCTAACCAAGGTTAAAGAGCCCAGTCTGCTCTACTATTTATCCATAGCTGGAGGGCGAGTAGGATTCATACCTTTCCAAAGGGTATTAGCACTAAGTGAAATGCAATTACCACATCCAGGATTTGAACTCTGAGTGACGAATCCATTTCCCGTGACTTTAACCATTACACCACGCGTTTACATTCATACGTTTCTTTAAAAGTTGAGGGAAAACTTAAAAAAAAAAAAAATTGCCAAACTCTTTAATCGATACAAATTAAAGGATGTGAATTTGTCGGTGCCATCGTTTCTAATTAGATGTTGTTTTCTGTTGTTTTGTAGAGTTATTATCTGATAGGTGGTATGTATGTATTTACCAACCCCTCCGCACAAGCAGGATATGACACAAGGTCAATTTATTTAGCAGATTTTAACATGTGTGAATTCAGAGTTTTCTTTCTCCGAAACTCGTTGCCGTACCAAGGTTAAAAATCCCAGTCTGCCCTATTATTGCAACAAAGATGGCTTTGGCATTAAATAACCCACGAAATTTGATAGGCCATTAACCAAAGAAATCAAAGCCCCCCCAAAAAACTATTTCTCTGAATGTTTAATGTGAGGCTTGAAGATTAGTATTATCTGCGTTATTCGGACTAACGATAAAGATGGGGACAATAGTCCGAATAACGCAGATAATACTAAAAAAAAGACTAATAATCATCTTGTCGGCGGGGATTAGAATACGCTGACTGTACCCCCCCCCCGCAAATGGCTTTACACCCCCACCCCCCTGACAAAAAGAATGTCCTGGATATGACACAAAACTGAATTTTATGGTAAGGCTCCAGTTTTGGAGTTCCTGGAAGTGTGGAATCATCACTTCTGTTATCATTTCATCCAGTTCCACTCTGACCCGGAGTGGTCGTAGCTGTTAGGATCCCATCTATCAGTCAAATAGTTTTGTTTGAAAATTATTTCTATTCAATTTGAGCGTGTGCAAAAAGGGAAGCAAGGTTATTAGGCGAAAATTGATAAGAAGGCAAATTAACTGAAATATTTTAAGGCATGAACAGTCTATCCCTGCGGATTTATCAACTTGTGTGGTAGTTACTGTTAGGGTCCCATCTATGGGTTGAATAGATCTGCTTGAAAAATATTCGTATTCGATTGGACCGCGTACCAAAAAAAAAAAAACACTCAACTAGACAAAAATGTAAATATGAACGAATAATTAATGAGATTCTCTAACCCCGAGACATAAAATAATCCTAGACTAGTTGACATGCCATTAAATTAATCGGATTAGTCCATATATCTTTATAGTTTTTGTTTCCATCTTTGTTATTCTAATTTTGACATCAAATTCTCCTGCAATCTTCAGACATATATCTTATTATTTTATCTTCTATTACTAATGGAGATTCGCTTCCGGTTTTTGTCTGTAACAAAAATTACGTCACTGCTTACGTCACATTACCCAAAATCGTCATAAACATAGAATAAATACACTAAAAATTTGAACATGCAACATTAGACAGTCCTCATTGTTTTTTAAGACAAGTTTTAATAAATACATGACTGGTATTATATATCTATATATAATTTATTTTATTTTAATACATATTTAAAGTTTACATTTCAAATTGTTTTATTTTTTAATCCTTTACTGAATTTGATGATTTTACTTACTTAGGGTACAAACTCACTGACGTTGAATTTTTTACTCACACCCCTCAGGCAATATGTTTCAAAAATCTATTATTACATCGCCAGGAGGGTGTTTTTTTTATTTTGTACTAGTTATTATAATTGAGATTCGGGTCTGTCTGTCACCAAAGCTACGTGACAATACCCTCAGAATTGCGTAATTTTTTCAATGATTATTTATTCTATAGTCAAATTATTGATACATTGAATAAATCTTAAGTATTAACAATATCTCTCTGAAAATCCGGGTTAGAATTGCATCAAAACATCACATGTTATTAGTGTGTTTAAAATCCTGCAGTGTGCGTTATATATCACTAAGAAATAAAGGTTTACATATTATGTGGTGTGGCTAATTTGCATACTGGTTTTAACAAAACCGGGTTTAATAAATAATTACTTGATGTTATTGATCTCTAATATTATTGTTTCATTCTTCACCGTATTAAAATCTATCCTATGAATGATTTTTTTATATAGAAACCAATTAAAATATGATTAAAATATGCGTTCTTATTTCATTTCGTTAGTCTTTCTAATTTAAGATATTTCATTACATTAAAACTTAAATACTTACGACCGGAGGGCGCATATTCTTGCTCGTTTCTTTAAATTTCTGTGACATTTTTAAAAAAAGGGGGGGGGGGGAGATAATGTCCACTGCGATATTCAGAAATGTCCATTTTCTTCCTTTTCTTTTAATTTGAATATTCCTATCTCAATTCGATAGATATATCCAAATAAGACCAAAGAATATATATCGACCGAAGTTTTATGTTAAAAAACCACAAGTATAGAGCACTGGACGAGAATCGAACCCACAAAATCCTAGACGAAACAAACCTCACTAACTCACAAAAGCAGTTTATAACTAAAGGGAAGCAACTTAATATACAGAATTATTTCCCTTGGTCTAAACATTTTTAAATTATGTTTTTTTTTTAAGAAAATAAATAAGTCCTTATTGAATTTGTTTATTTTATGAAAATATATATTAATCCATTTCTCTTTTCATTCTGGTCTATTATTTCTCGATCACGTGACTATCTTCACACAATAATTGACAGAGCAGAGGATGTGAGAGAAAGAATAATTAAATATACCACCATCACAAAATTAATTTTCAGACCCCCAACATTATCAGTCTTAATAGAATCCAATCCAATAATCATTTATTGGGTGATTTTATCGGCATGTGAACCTTTCTGGGGTTATCTAATGCCTAGAGGTTAAATAGTCGCGTATTTTGTACCTTCATATTTACATTTTTTTTTGTGTGTAGTTATTTCTAAACGGTTTTTTTCTTCTTTTTTTATTGGCTAATCTGATCTGTGTGGTAAAGTGGGGAACTGACGGTAGGTGTGGTGCTCTACCTCAGCGGTTCGGCTGATACCGATAACAGGCCATTCCGCCAACTCTACTTTTAATTTTATATGACATCAAGAATTCCTATCTAATCCAAATAATTTGCACACAGTTGCATGGTTTCAAGTATTCCTAATACTAATAGTTTTTTAAATAGATCTATGTGAACCATAGATTGGGACCCTAACAGGTCATACCGCTCCAAGTCAGGGTGGAACTGGGAGTAATGGCAATCCGCTGGTCTTGTTAAGCCCTTGCAGCTCAACCCTATTGCTCTTATGGTAACCATCAACCCATTTTATCGTATATGTACTACAAGGCAGTGGTTGAGGGTCTTCATGTCCTGTGTATGACGTTAAACTCAATCTGATGGTGAGGTTCGAGTTCTGGAGGTCTCCTTCCTCACCATTGCTCGTTGATCCACTCTGACCCGGAGTGGTAGTACCTGTTAGTGTCCAATCAATGGGTTAAATTTTTTTTTTAGAAAGTTTGAGAAAAAATTGAATACCCAACAAGAATGAATCAAACAATGTCTTCGGCATAAAATAACCCAACAAGGGTTGAAATGTCGTAAATCCAACCAGCCAACCAGCCTGTCACCCGTATGAATTGTTCTTCACTTTGTTTGTTTATTTATATTCTTTAAATTCATTTTCTAATCTTTTCAAATTGTTTTTTTTCTCCACTCTGTCAGTCGACGCATAACAGTAATTTTATTCGGTTATTTTCTATAACACCAACCTAAAAAAGGGGGAACCCCTCTGAATTAATTTTACAAATTATTTATTTATTTATTGATCTACTAGGAAAAAAGAAGACAGGATTAGGGTTAGGATTTAAAGTTTAGGGTTAGGGTTTTGGGTTAGTTTAATGTGAAAATAATTGGTAGATTAATTGACAGATAGAATTCATTCAGAGTGGTTCCCCTTTTTTAGGTTGGAGTTATAGGAAATAACCTTTTATTCTTTACTTCCTGATTTAACTAAATAGTTAAATTAATTTTATTTTCCTATTTTAACTATTTAGTTAAATTGGGAAGTAAAGAATAAAATTATAGTTATTTCTTCTTGTCAATGGATTTCTTTTAAGATTTATCCCCGTGATATATAGTAATATATCATTTTATGATTTCAAGTATTCCTATCAAATCTCATACAGTTTTGAGTAACTACTTGTATTTAAATGATAATCCTGCGTTTGCAAATTTTTATATAGTTTTCAGTAACGAATAATAATAATCCTTAGTAAGTAATTATAAGTAAAAGTAAAGTCGTCGGGGCGGCCTAATGTCGGTATCAACCAGACAGCAAGGGAGTCTATCCCCTTTTCAATAGCGCTAGACCAAAGAGATTATTTTAGCATCTGAGGTGGATCGCCACACCTACTATCAGCTCTTTACTTTACCGCACAGATCCATGTGCTACTCATACGCTGAGTTGGCGGGGTCCGATATCGAACTAAGAACCTTGTGGTTTCTATCCGAACACTCTGCCGACTGAGCTAAACCGGCCCCTTATTATAGTAATTATAGTTTCAAGTAACTATTGGTAATATAAATAATCTATATCTATATGGTGTATTACTATTAGTCCAGTAGAATTAGCACATTTTCGAGTCCAACCCGGAAATAAAAAGGGCCAAGCTAAATTTGGTATCGTTGGAAAGCTTATTTATTGTAGAAAAACATATCTAAAACCCTCTTTAATTTTCCCAGAGTGAAAAAAGATATGAAGCAAACAGTTGGGGTAGGTAAACAGGCAAACATTTCTATTTTCTAAACAAAAATGAATATATAAGTTATAACTTTTTCTTTCCTCGTCCAATTAAAGAGGATTTTCGATATGTTATTGTATACCATATGTGCTTTACTTGGTGTAAATTTTAGCTTGGCCTTTTTTTTCCGGGTCGAAACCTATTTCTATTGGACTATATTGAATACTAATAATTTTCAAACAGATCTATATGACTAATAGACGAAACCCTAACACGTACAACCACTCCGGGTCAGAGTGGATCTAGAGTAATGATAATGAAGGGGTACTGTGCATTTTCCAAAGCTCCAGGCCTGGAACCTCACCATCAAACATAGTTTTAGTGTTATGCCCTGGACTACCTGCCCTGTCGGTGGGGCGTTAGAATACACCGACTGCATCTCTGCAGAGGGTTAAGACTCCCCCAATGGAGCCACCAGTTGGCCGTGGGTGGTGACCCATGATGCTTAAGGATGGAACCCAGGTGGATGAGCAGTTCATGACATGCAACACTCCACTTAGACCCTTACTTGGGATAGACGGGCAGTTGGAGAGCCCCTCTCCGATCAATCGGCTGGGCATGTCAAACCCTAGCACCTATATGACTGCCACAACTTTATTGCCCTTATGGCAAGTCCCAACCCTTTTTATCATATGGGTGCTAGAAGGCGGTGGCTGAGGGTAATCTTGTCCTGGGAATGACGTTAAACTCTATCTGATGGTGAGGTTCCAGTTTTGGAGGTTTGGGGAATATGGAGCATCCCTTCATCACCATTGCTCACTGGTTGACTCTGACCCGGAGTGGTAGTACCTGTTAGGGTCTCATCTATGTGTTGAATAGAAAAACATGAATTTATAAACAAAATTGTATTATCCATTAAGAATGAATTTATTTCAAAACTTTGTCGACATTAAATGACCCACCGAGGTTGATATGCCGTAAAACAAAACAAACCAAACCAGACCAAACCCTTGACTACCCTTTTTGAGGGAGTTTTACTCCTCGTCTAGAGGATACAGTCAACGTATTCTATACATCGACTTTAAACCGCTATTTTGTTGTATATATAAATACAATTGCATGTTATTAGTATATAGATATGGTCAACAGTATTAATAATGTGAAGCAATTTTATTAATAATTGAGATTTAAATAAGAATAAAATCATGGAGAATGTGACGTAAATAACTAAGGGAATTGTGACTTGAGTAGTGATATAGTTTCGGTTACAGACAGACAGGCACCGAATCTCCATTATGATAGGATTAGATAATAATAATTGACATCATATAACTGTGCAAAAAATAAATTCTTAAGAAACAACTTCACAAAATGTAGATTAAAACATACAATGCACCCGATTCCCTAACCCCTGGGCATAAAATCACTCTAGATGGGTTTACACGCCGTTAAAATCAACCAAACAATCATTTCTCCTCCTTTTCTTCTTCTTTCTCCTTTGTCTGTCTGTAAAGGAAGTGGAAGACGGGATGAACTAGTCGTTCCCTTCAATGAGACTACCCGTCTCCATCGATCAAAAAGAAAATGCTTGGTGTTCTGCGTATGCAAGAGAGGATGACCGGCGCGAACCCGACAATATGGTCACGACAGTTGGCTGATCGGTGATTAGAATTTGTTTATGCAAATGATTCGTGTTTTTCATAAAGAAATTAACGATGTTTCTTGGATTGATATGAACAAATTTCTGGTTCGAGAGCCGTAACGGAAATTTGGGTTATCTGCCCCTTAACCGGAAGTCCGGACAAATAGGGGACAGAGAGAGAGCCCTAAATCACTAGAACAGTATCGGCAGGCACTGAGAACAGTCAACCACCCGTGAGGGTCAACGGGAAACTCAACAGCAGCAGAACAGCTCAACAGGCACCAGACAAATTCTACGGACGAGCAGCAGTCCGAAATGAACAACGTCAGCGCAGACTATATTCTCCTGACAAGAAACCAATACGATACAATTCTACAAAAGCTAAGTAACAAGTTGTCACTTGCATTAACATTTCTACACCCACCAACCGAACGTATTTGGCAACTTTCTATGTTTCTATGTTTCTATGAACTTTACGAACTCTTTCGCACATTTTGAATACATTTCTCTTATTCGCACCAATAAAATTTATTAAGCCGAATATATAATTATATTCGCCTTGTCTCCTTTCCTTTACGACAGAATTATTATTTCTCCCCCATATTTCTGTTAGCCGCTCAGTCTGCCGGACCCCAGGTTAAGATCAATATAAAGTACATGTACCCTGAGCCAGAAAGCAGCATAAAGCTTCTCGCTTGATTCCAGACTATCATCCAGGCAGCATCTGTCACCTTGCCAAAAAGAGGCAGAAGTGTTTATTGGGTCTATTGCCCGGTGCTTGAAGCGTCCCAGAAAGGGAATGCAAACGGAATTTAAAACAATTTTCAGGCTGGACTTGGCCATTATCCACATTAAACGAATTTATGTTACAGTTGGTTTGCTGGGTTGTCAAGAAATATCCACTCGGTCGTCAGCATCACTAGTGTACGGGAACATCGAATTTCGAATTTCATTTTTGTTCGTCTTCATCTCTGCTTTCTGTGTCCCGGTTACGTTTAACTTTCGTTTGTGCTGTTCCTGTGTGGAATTCTTTGTTGTCCCTATCGTGGACGCGTGTCAGTTTTTTTTTTCTTTTTTAAATTCGTTTTGTTTGTCTCCGGTGCTGCTGTTCGCTCTGTCCCTCTTCGGTTGTGCTCCGGCCAGAGAAAAAACAGCTTCAACGACTACCTGTTTTGCCCCCTTGGTGAGTTCATGAAGAATGGGTGAGACATCCTGATACAACTTTAAGAGACAGTTACAATCCGCCGAGGTGTAGGGGTGGGGGAATAAAGAAGAGTTTGCTGTTCATGCGAAACCGGGGAAACCTGCTGACTCTTTTAAACTGAATTGCAAACAAGGAAAAGTTGTCGAACAAGATGCAGCGAATAGTGGGGGTGACGGGGGGGTACAGTGAAAATGGAAAGGTTTTTTGGCACGAAGGGTAAAAACAAAACGTATGGTCAATTTTAACTGCGAAATTATTTCTTTTTTTTTTAAAGCAAACTGAAATGAAATCAAGATGGCATTAAGTGCATTTGTAAGTGTTAGCTTGCACTTAAGGAGATATTTCAAATCACGTGATAACTTTTATTCACTCCAACCCATCTCTCTCACCATCATTCTCTCTCTCTCTCTCCCTCCCTCCTCTCTCTCTCTCTCTCTCTCTCTCTCTCTCTCTCTCTCTCTCTCTCTCTCTCTCTCTCTGTGTGTGTGTGTGTGTATGTGAGCGTGCACACACTCTCTATCTCTGTCTTTCTCTCTGTCTTTCTCTCTCTCTCTCTTCTTTCTCTCTCTCTCTCTCTCTATATATATATATATATCTGTCTGTGTCACTTTGTCTCTCTCTCTCTCTCTCTCTCTCCCTCTGACTCTGTATCTCTCTCTCTGTCACTCTATATCTTTCTGTCTGTCTATGTCTCTCTCTCTCTTTCTATGTCCCTCTGTCTCTGTCGCTGTCTGTCTGTCAACTCTCTCCTTCCCCTCTCTCTGTTTCTCTCTGTCTATGTCTCTGTCTGTCTCTCTGTCTGTCTGTCTCTCTCTGTCTGTCTGTCTGTCTGTCTGTCTGTCTGTCTGTCTGTCTCTCTCTCTCTCTCTCTCTCTCTCTCTCTCTCTCTCTCTCTCTCTCTCTCTCTCTCTCTCTCTCTCCCATGTTTGAACGACATGGCCCTACAAGGCAACTTGAGACAAACTCGTCTTTTGTTGGGAGCAAACATTTATCCAATTAACTTCTGTCGCACCAAATTGTAAGTAGCGAAAAAACGACATGTCTGTCCCATAATACTTACGACATTTAGGGTATGGTATTTAAACGTAAATGTATCAACTATTATGGGACAGAAGTTGTACTTAAAAATGGGACAACTAGTTAATAAAACAGAAACTAAATCAATTTATGTTAACTGTTTCGTTTTTTTCTTGGTTCCACTGGCGACAACGACATGCGAAAGGGATTATGGGTATTAATCCTGTCACTCCTTCAGATTTGTCTGAATTGTTAAGATGAGGATTGAAAATTTGGATTATTTGGATTTTTCGGGCTGTTGTCCTCATCTCTATTGTAATGTACACAACGTTTCGGCCAATGTGCCCTTCGGCCTTCTTCATGTATTTCTTATCGAACTCGGGAACCTTCTGGTCAAATTAATGAAGGCTTCCAAGTTCAACAAGTAGGTTCCCGAGTTCTACAAGAAATTCCCGAGGAAGGCCGTAGGACACCTCGACCGAAATGTTGTGTATATAACAATAAAATGAGGACAACAGTCCTAAAAATCCAAATGATGCAAACTCCTTGCGAGTTTTTCACGCTAGTGTTAGCTGATGGTCTTTCACTGGAGTCTCAGTGACAGCAAGTCTCCTCAGGTATCTTCTGAGTATTCTAGCTGATCTTAACCAAGCTGTTGTCTGGATGGTTTCGATTCTTCCTCTTTCCAATCCCCACCCAGTCTCTTTTTCCAAAACTTTGAGGGCCGTTCCAAGTGTTCCAACTACAATTGGTAGCACCTTTATCCTCATATTCCACCATTTTTAAGTTTTCTGATACGGTCCAAATATTTGGCTATCTTTTCGTTTTTACTTTTTTATTTTTACTCCGTGTTCCACCAGATATCCGGGACTCTTCTGTTTTCTAATTCCTCTAGTCTGTTTTCTAACCTCTTCAGGACCGTTCCAAGTGCTCCAATTACAATTGGTATGACTTTCACGCTCATATTCCACTTTTTTTTTCAATTCTCTAGCAATTTTCTAGTGTTTTTTTTATATTTTCTTTTTCTTTCATCTTCACCCTGTGATCTGCTGGGACTGCAAAATCTACCAGTTGATAAGTTCTCTTTTTCTTGTTAATCAATACTAGGTCCGGTCTTCTAGCTGGGATAAGGATATCTGTTTTAATCTTAATGTCCCAAAGAATTTTTATGTTTCATTTCCCTGAAACGGACTCTAGTTTGTGCATATACCATATTGTTGTATGGTTAGAATTTAGTTTCTTGCACAATTGACAGTGGATCACCTTTCCAACCCAGTTGTGCTTAACCTGGTATTCTGGTTCTGCTCGTTTCCTGCATTCGGTTATTACATGGTCGATTGTCTCATTCTTTCACAAGAAATCCTACTTTAGCTATTCGTTTGTATCATCTATTTTTGCTTTGATATTGTAATTAGACAAGGTTTGGTTTGTTTTGGTTTGTTTTTATTTTAAGGCATATCAACTTCAGTGGGTCATTTAATGCCGATAAAGTTTTGAAATAAAGTCATTCTTAATGGATACTCAATGGGTTTTTTATAAGCACATTTTTCTATTAGATGGGACCTAACAGGTAATACTGCTCCGGGTCAGAGTGTACCAGGGAGCAATGGTGATGAAGGGGTGATCCACATTCCCCAAAACTCAAAAACTGGAACCTACCATCAGATAGAGTTTAACGTAATTCCAAGGACATGAAGACCCTCAGTCACTGCCTTCTAGCACCCATATGATAAAAAGGGGTTGGGGCTTGCCATAAAGGGCAATAGGGTTGGGAAAATCATATAGGTGCTAAGGCTTGACGTGACCAGCCGATTGATCGGAGGAGGCTTCTCCGACCGCCTGTCTAGCCTAAGAAAGAGCCAAAGTGGACTATTGCAAGTCATGGACTGCTCATCCACCTGGCTCTATCCTTAAGCATCACAGGTCACCACTCACGTAGTATAGTTGGTGCGCTGACACATTGTGAATTGTTTCAATCCGTGTGTGATTTTAAAGTTACACAGATGAATGTGCAACATAGTCTAATCTGTGCTTTGTGAGTTTGAAGTGGGCCATAACGGCACCGCGGGTGTAATCAAGAACATTTGTTGTACGAAAGGTGAAGGCACAATTTATCACGGTACAGTAACGAGATGGTCAAGAAATTTGTCCCGGTTACAAGAACTTCGAAGATCAGGCAAGGTCAGGTAGGCCTAGAAACTTCTATTACGAGACCGTGCACAGTGCCATAGAGTTAAATCCTACGAGTAGCATTTGGAGAGTATCAGGCGGGTTCGGTATCTAACAGTCTGACACATTGTGCAATCCTTCACTCCGTGTATGAGTTGTAACGTGAAGCGTAGTCTGAATCGGTAACTTGTGCTTCACGGGTTCGAATGGGGCCATAAAACCATGGAAGCAACCAAGAACATTTGTTGTACGAAAGGTAAATGCGGAGTTGACCACAGTACAGTAACCAGTACGGGTTGGTTTGCGGTGCGCATATCACGTGAACAAAGCAATTCAAGCTGAGAAAGACATCCGCTGTGATTGGTAGTATTGTGGTAGTTGGTACGCTGACAATTTGTATGTTGTTTAACTCCGTGTGTGATTTAAAGCACACAGATGAACGTCTTTTGAGAATTTATGATTTATAAGTTTAAACTGGGCCATAATGCTGCAGAAGCAACAAAAAACACTGTGTTAATAATTTGCATACCGGTTTTACAAAACTTTGTTTAGTATATTATTATTAGTTGTAATTGATTTAGACTGAAAAATTTCATAATATTGAATTCAGATAAATATTATTTTTACAATTCTTTTTATTTTGCGGGTCATAATGCGTGCAAGCAACGAAAACATTTATTGTGCGAAAGGCACAGTTAATCACGGTTCAGTAATCAGATGGGTAAAGAAATTTCGCTCGGGCAGTAAGAATCTCGACTATCAGGTAAGGTCAGTTTGGCTTGAAGCCGTGGATTCCGAGGCCGTGCTCCAAGCCATAGATCCGGAGCTGCCGAATTGTGTGCCTCACCCCTTTAGCAAAATATTGCAAAACTTTTGATTCATCGTTGTAATTAAAAAGAAGATAAAATGTCAACTTAATTAGCCAATCTAAAATGGAGGAGTTGATTTTTATTTGCGTTCATCTAAAAAGATTCAATGTCAATATTTAGTTTAACGCTTTTACCAAAACAATCTTCGTTTCTTATGTGATTGCTTCACCTATATTCTGGAATTTACTTTTATTATGTACACATACATATACAACATACATACATACATACTACAGAGAGAGAGAGAGAGAGAGAGAGAGAGAGGAGAGAGGGGAGAGATATGTATATATATTATATATATATATATATATATCCCTCCATCGCCTCTCTCTCACACTCTCTCTCTCTCTCCTTTCTCTCTCTCTCTATTATATATATATTTCTATATAATACAAACTCGCTTCCCGGTTTAGATTAGAAAGAGATTTTTAGTCAGATGGCCAAGCCACGACGGGTAAGTCGTGTTATGCATGGTGCCGACTCATTTCTTGAATTAATTGTAATTGAAATAGGAAAGAAATCCTACACACTGAAAGTGTTTAACTTCTTCGAATTTTGGGGGTAATGTTTGCATAGGAGAGGCAAATACTTAGGATTCATTATTAATGAAGCGGGTACACGCTGGTGAAAGCGGTCACCACGCATGGATGAACGGGGTACACCACGCTAGATGAAAGCGGGGTAACCGATAGATGAAAAGCGGACCACGCATAGATTGAAAGGCGGGGTTACACCACACATAGATGAAAAGCGGGACACCACACCAGGATTGAAGCGGTA
>CM042155.1:58917629-58930778 GCA_023376005.1 Doryteuthis pealeii | reverse complement strand
GGGGCGGAGAGGATAGACGTTCTCTACGATATCATTGTCAGCTGTCTGAGTTCGGCTCCCAGGATGAGGGTAGTCGGAGTGAGATGGGTTATCCTTTCTTCTGGAAGGGGAATCTAGTGAAGCAAGCGAGAGTCAGGGGTTGGCTTTGCAATTAAATCCGAGCGTAACCCAGAGGCTAGATGAGTTTCCCCAAGGTGTGTCTGACCGAATTATGGTGTTGCGCCTTGCTCTCAAAATAGGCCGATATGCCTTCTTGTAGTGTCTATGCGCCCCCTTTGAATTCTTCTGTTAAATTAATCGACATTTCTATTCTGGCTCAGAGTAACCATCAGAGAAATACCCAGGAAGGACAAACTTGTAATTATTGGTGATTTTAATGCCAGGTCGGAAATGATTCATATCACATCGAAGGCTCTGCGGGAGACATGGAATGGGAAGATGCAATAGCAATGGATTACGTCTCCTATGCTTGTGTGAGGAATTTGATCTTGTCATAGGCAATTCTCAATTCCAACACAAAAACAAACATAAAGGGACCTGGATTGCATCCAAGATCGAGAAATTGGGCATGTGATTGACTAATGTCATTGTTCGTTTTCTCGTGATCGTCAGGATCTTCTTGATGTCAAAGTCTTGAGAGAATTTGAAGTGCTGTACTGACTCATGTCTTTTGAAGGGCAATTTTAAGATGAAACTTAAAACACAAAGCAAACATCTGACAGTCGTCTACCAAGCGCATAGACATCTCCAAATTAAAAATCGCAGAAATTAAGCAAAGATTTGTTGACAGGATCATAATTTCGAACCCTTGAAATCCAAATAATGTGTTGGTCAAGCTTTAAGGTCAAAGCTTTATAATGCTTCGCTTGATGTATGGGACAAATAAATAAAAAAAAACACCAAGAATGGTTTGATGATAACGACGCCCAGCATAAAAAAGCTACTTGAGCAAACGCAACTTTGAACAGATCGATTCTGACAACTTTATCGCTGAACGATCTGATCTGCAAGCTCAATTAAAGCTCAAACAGTAAAGGCCCAGGTTCAGAAACGTTTGAGGGAAATCCAAGATCAATGGTGGAAAGGACAAATCAGCTGAAATCAATATGCTGCTGATTCCGGGACTCAAAACCTTCTACAGTCTTCTGTCTGAAATCTATGCCCAAGGTGATCCTCTATCACCCCACTTCGCTCAAAAGATGGCTCCAAGTTGCTTTCTAAACCAGAAGATATTCGTGATCGCTGGAGAGAACACTTTAATATGAAACTCTTAAACCGACCAACTAATATTGATAATGGCTTCATAGACCAACTCGATCAGTTCCCCATTAAAGATGAGTTGGATATTCAACCAACAATTAATGAAGTTTATAGGGCTGTTGCACAAATGAACCAAGGAAAAGCCCCAGGACTGGACAAGAATTAATGCTGAACTACTTAAATGTGGTGACCCCAAACTGAATGAGATTCTGCATGAAGTATTAATACACACTTGGACAAAAGAGGCGCCCCAGGATTGGAGAGATGTACTTCTCATTCCTTTGTTCTAAAAGCATACGTGACAACTATCGAGGAATTGCTTTGCTCTCCATTGTTGGAAAGGTTTTTGCGAGAATTCTTCTAAATCGCTTGGAAGAAAATATATCACTAATTATTCTTCCAGAATCTCAATGTGGTTTCCGTTCTGGACGTGGCACAACTGATATGATCTTCTCGGCTCGCCAACTGCAAGAAAAATGCATTGAGCAGAATCTTGACCTCTACCAATGTTTCATCGATCTCGCGAAGGCCTTTGACACGGTCAACCGCGAGGTACTCTGGAGGATTCTTGGGAAGTTAGGTTGTCCTTCACATTTTATAACCCTTATTTGGTCTCTTCATGATGATATGAATGCTTTGGTCACGTATAATGGTACCCTTGCAGAGCCTGTCTCAGTTATAAATGGTGTGAAACAATGCTGCGTTCTTGCACCACAACTATTTGGAATATTCTTTGCAGTGGTCTTTAAGATTGCTTTAAAAAACAATATTAATGGAATTTATGTTCGTTACAGATCATCTGATAACGTATTTAATATAAGACGACTAAAGGCAGATTCAGAAGTATTCACAGCCATTGTGCATCGAGCTACTATATGCAGATGACTGTGACCTGGTAACACACATACAGGATGACATGCAGAACCTAATGGATTGTTTCTCCGAAGCATCTGCAGCATTTGGATTAACCATCAATATAAAAAGACTGTTGTCATGTATCAACCTGCCCCGAACACATGCTTTGTGAATCCCACTATTTTTGTATATGGTGAACGCCTCAAAGTTGTCGATTATTTTGTCTATCTCGATAGCACATTATCCCAGGACAACTCATTAGATAGAGAAATTCCCTTAGGATACAGAAAGCAACGAGATCCTTTGGTTTGCTTGAAAAGAGGGTTTGGAGCAGCGTGGCATAAAATTTCCACCAAGTTGAGTGTATACAGAGTCTGTGTGCTCACTGCCCTTTTGTATGCCTGCGAGACTTGGGTTGTTTACAAAAGACATCTCAGGACACTCGAGAGATTCCATCAGAATTGCCTACGCGCAAGATTTTAGGATAGAATGGTTGTCATTTACACAACACCACAATACTTGAAAGATGTCATCTACCTAGTATTGAGAGTCTAATCCTTAGATCACGTCTCCGCTGGTCAGGTCATTTGGTCCGCATGAATGATTGCCGAATCCCAAAACAATTATTTTACGGGGAAATCTCAACTGACAAACGTTGTCGGTGCAAACCCAAATTGAGGTTTAAGGACTGCCTCAAGGAAACTCTGAAGAACACTGCTATTGCTGTTGAGGACTGGGAGAAGCTAGCTTGTAATAGACCTAGCTGGAGAGCCACTATCTACCTGTCTGTGGAAGAATTTGAGTCCAACCGAATCAAACACCAAAAACTGAAACGGTCAATTAGAAAGGGTAATTTTCAACCAAGCAACATTCAAAGTGGAGAAGTTCCAACATGTGGTTTATGTGGAAGAGTATGTCTCTCCAGGGCTGGCCTGGTGAGTCATCTGAGAAAACACTGGAATGGAGAGTCAAATACAACTGGCATATAAATGATGATAAATTTTTTTTTTTTTTTAAGGGAAAAAGCAGGAAATGGTCTTACTTGAATCACGAGTTGACAGCCATCATATATATATATATATATATATAATATATATATATATATATAATATATATATATATATATTTTCGTGCTGATGTATCTTCTTGTAGGACTCCTGTGACAATGTTAAAGATATCTGTCACTATTCTCAGAATGTTTGAGATGAGGTTTGAAGATTAGTATTATCTGCGTTATTCGGACTTTTGTCCCCATCTTCATTGTTATTTCCGAGAAGGTTCCCAAGTCCGACAAGAAATACCTGAAGAAGGCCGGAGGGCATATCGGCAGAAACATTGTACAAATAACAATGAAGATGGGGACAATAGTCCGAATAACGCAGATAATACAAATCTGTCACTATTAGGTGAACGGACCATTGCTTTCGAGTCTTTGTAGAGCCTCATTATAGCGGTAACAGTTTCTTTGTGGAGACAATATGCTAGAATTATTTCTTCCATCTTTCTTTTATGAATAAAGTCAAATGCATTTGAGAAATCTAGAAGCAGAAGTGTTGCTCCAGATGTTTTTGCTCGAACGTCTTTTGGTAGGTTGGTTGGTTGTGTTTTTACGGTATATCAACTCTTGTGTTATTTTATGCCGAAGACGTTTGTTTTATTCATTCTTGGTGTGTACTCAAATTTTCTTTCAAACTCATTTTTAACAACATTTAAAAAATCATTTTTTTTATTTAACCCATAGATGAGACCCCCTAACAGGTTCTTTCACCCCGGATCAGAGTGGAACTGGAAATAAGCCCGATGAAGGGGTACTCCACACTCTCTAAAGCTCCAAATTGAACTTCACCATTGGATGCAATTTAACTTCATACTCAGGACACTAATACAATCAGTCAGTGCCTTCTAGCACATATATAATAAAAAGGGTTGAGGGTTTTGCCATATGAGCAATACAGTAGGGGCAATCATATAGGTACTAGGGCTTGACGTGACCAGAAGATTGATCAAAGGAGGCACCCCGACCGTCCTTCTATCCTAATTAAGGGCTAAAATGAGTGTTGCATGTCATAGACTGCTCAGTCACCAATATTCCACCCTTAAGCATCACGGGTCACTACCCACACCCAACAAGTGGCTTCCATTGGGGGGATTTTACCCCTCTGCAGAGGTTCAGTCGGTGCAGTCTACCCACTTTTGAAGCCTAACGTCTCAAAATCAGGGTTCTCAATCTCACTAGAGTGTCGTACGTAACCAAATGAAAAGGTAATATTTAGTTTTCTTGTATAATGCGCTTCCCTAGCTTTTTGACATTATAGTTCAGTCGGTAGAGTGTCCAACTAGGAACCACAAGATTCCGGGTTCGATACCGGCCCCCTCCAACGTATGCGTAGCAAGGTATCTGTGCGGTAAAGTGAGGAGCTGGTGGTAGGTATATTGCTCCAGCTCAGACGTCAAAACAATCTCCTAATCTGGTCTAGCGCTAGTGAAAAGGGAATAGACTCCCTTGTTGTTTGGTTGATACCGACTTTAGCCTCCCTCTCCCGACGACTTTACTACTTACTTTTTTATACACAAATAATCCCAGTAGTTTGATCCGCACTTGGCACTCCATACAAGTGGCCTTATACCAGACTAGATTAAGTTTATTAAATAGTGATTATTATGCGGATGTGGTTTTTTAGGGATTTATATTTTTTGTATCACGAGAAATTCATAAACCCCTTTGAAAGGGAACAAAATAGTGAATTACAAAAAGAAGAAAAAAAGAAGAATTTTGTTGCACTCGTCTTTCAGTTTTGCCTTTGGGCTTCAATTACGACCGTTTTATATTTGTTTGGCCGCCTCTTTATTCTCATCTGGTGTTCAAAAATATTTCAAATTATAATAGCCAAAATATATAATTAACATTTTCGTTGTCGGCTCGAGAAATCTGATATATTTAATCCTATATTATTAGGCGCTGTAAGATTGTAATACGCCAAAAGATTGAAGGATTTTAACACAAGTGATTAAAACAGATTGTCACATTATGGCGGGCTAATTAATATTCTAAAGTAAAGAGTTTTATTCACACACACAAAAAAAAACAAAAAAACACACACACACATGGGAAGTGCGTGGTGTAATGGTTAAAGTTATGGGAAATGGACTCGTCGACCCGAGTTCAAATCCTGGACGTGGTAATTGCATTTCATTTGCGCTAATACCCTTGGGAAAGGTATGAATTCTACTCTCCCCCCAGCTATGGATAAATAGTAGGGCAGACTGGGCACTTTAACATTGGATAATTATCGAATTTTATACGATATACGCATTGCCTTCAAAAATATAAATAATAATATACTTTACATAACAATACTTCAAAAGCAAATTATCAAATTCCAATATATATATATATATATATATATATATTCATTTATAGTCACCAATTCATTAAAAGTCCGTTTTCCACTGGTTTCGGAACATCACTTTTAGGTGATTATCCGTCATCAGAAACGTTCACTTTTCCGATGACGGATAATCACCTAAAAGTGATGTTCCGAAACCAGTGGAAAACGGATTTTTAAATGTATTGGTGACTATAAATAAATAAGTACAGCTCTTACAGAAGTAATTGAGCACTTTATGATCATTTCTCTAATGATAATAACAAATAATTAACTATATATATATATAATATATATTATATATATATATATATATATAATATATATATATTCATAGATATATATCAAAATGGTACAGTCAGATAGCCTACTCAAGTTTTATCTTGTACGCATATAAATATATATATATATATATATATATATATATATATATATATATGCGTGTGAGGAACAACCCCAAACTTTTGGCTATGTTAACATACATGCACACACACACACACACACATATATGTGTGCGTGTATGTGTGTGTGTGTTTGTGTGTGTGTGTGTGTGTGTGTGTATGTGTGTGTATGTGTGTGTGTTGTTTGTGTGTAGGTTAGCACAGCCAAAAGTTAAGTGACATTCATTACACGCCATATAATTTAAAAACAAGTTTTTTAAAAGTTATTTAAAAAAATCAGAAAAGCGCTCAATATGCAACATATTTGTGTAGCATTCAATAAATAAAATAAATAAATAAATAAATAAAAATAGCTCTAACACCAACAATTGAGTCCTTTATTTTAATTTCTCCGTCTCGTTCGACAATGGGTTTATATTTGTTGTGTCGTGGACGTAGCATCTGAACAGAACTATTTCTGGTTTTGAGAAATACGAAGTGAGCGAAGTTCCTGCCGACCATCTTCATTGAAAGGAGAGAAAACTTTTGCAACATTGATTGCTGTGCATAGCAGAGTTCGGATGGCGTACAGAGATTCAGGAGATTATCTTCTCAGTTCTTACTGCACCATCATACTTACCTGGTTGCTTCAGGATTCTGAGTCTAGTGGTTTCAGCCATTGGACCTGTAAGATATTAATATCAGCGTGGCGCTACAGGATCATCCCTCCAGGAAACACCTGTCATCTCGATTTAATGGGACAGGACTGGGTTTATTTCCCAGTGCCTGAGGTGTCACAAAAGAGGAATGCCGAAGCGTATAGACATTTTTTAGCATTGGCCATGCATGAGCTTCGGTTCGTGCGTGGATTCCTACGTTAATCGATCTTTGTGTTCAACTGACATTCTCTCAGTTCGTGATCGGACATTTGAGTTTCGATACTGCCAACTGTATTGTTTTCCATATTATGCCATTGTAGCATCTGCGTTAACCTGAAGGTGATAAGAGGTCGTTCTGTTTGTGGCTACCCTTCGTTCTCCTGTGGACAACTACATATGGACACACCATAGTTGGTCGACAAGCAAAAACTTATATTCATAGGCTCAACACTGGATGCGCGCTGAAGACTTGCCGGGAGCAATGACCAATAGGGACGGGTGGCGAGAGAGGGAGAGTCATGGGAACCCGTGATGTCATTACGACGACGACGTTGATGATGATGATGATCTATTTATACAGGGTGAGATAGGTAAATTGTCGTCTAATTTCCGCAAAAATGAAAATAATACTGATATCTCACTTTTTCAGATATATCTACCAAAATTAGATGAGGATATTTTGAAATGCTATTAATAACATTTATTCCAAGATATCACCATCTGCTTCATCCATAGCCGATAGACGATGTAGATATCTCCTGCAAGCATTTCCGACGATCTCCTTGTTTATATTGGTAAATGCTACTCGTTACCCTTGCATTTAGTTCATCTTTGGTGTTGCACGGAGTTTTGTTGGTCTTTCGCTCAACCATGCACCACACAAAATAATCAAGAGGATTATATATATATATATATACATATATATATATATATATATATATTAGCCTTACATTTGAACATATATGCCCGCCTAAATTCATTAATTATTAACTAATTAATTTTCAAAAATTAGGTATGACTTCAATTAAGCACATATCCTCCAAAAATTGTCGGCTAAAAGCCATATAAAATAAACACAATGTTTATTTACGTACTTTAATATATATATATATATATATATATATATAATATATATATATATATATATATATATATATATATATATATATAATTTAATATACCAAGCGTGTTGGTAAATCCTCGCGGTGAGAAAAAAAAACAGCAAATAGTATGATTGTAAAAATATACTACCAAACATCAACCGGGAAGAAAAACATTTTTGAAAAAAAGAAAAGACCAAGATAATCGTACCAACAAAAAATAATCTATTGGTACAATATTTTGGCCAAAAGAAAAAACAATTTATATGCATATATATATATATATAAGATATATATATTCATACAAAATCGCCAAGAGACTAAAGCTAATAAGTAAAAAGTGCTCAATACCTAAGCAAATAATAAAGATAAATCTAATGAGTCAGACGAACCTAATAAAAGTTTCGCTTAATGCTCTTCAGGGCTAAAAGTCATATCTTAGCCCCGAAGAGCATTAAGCGAAACTTTTAGTAGGTTCGTCTGACTCATTAGATTTATATATATATATATATATATATATATATATATATTATATATATATATATAACATCACTGATATTGAGTAATATATTGATAATAACGCAAGAAGTTTGTCCACTACTAAATCGTAATAATATTACAATATATATATATAGATATATATATAGATAGATAGATTACATGGGAAGTGTTGTGACCCTTAGCTTCATACTGTAACGCATTCGTCAGAAGACTCTGACAAATACGTTAGAGCATGAAATCCAGAGTAACAAAAGTCTCCATGTAATATAAAAAGAAATTATAAAGTAAATAAAAAACATAATATCCTCATAATTAAAATCCTGCAGACACAAAAGGCAAAAAGGAATGACTATTACAATAAACAAATAAGGTGATACTCGCTTAGATACATCAGGGAATCTGAAAACTCCCTACAACTCATTTTTTTTTCTTTTTCTTTTCTCAGTTTGTTTATAGATTCGTCACATACCAGTTACAGTTTTTTTTCTTCTTTCAAATATCCGTATTCCACCTACAAGTTACTTCCAGCTTTCTCACCGACAAAACCAACCTTTCCTAATTATGTATATAAACCGTACCAGGACCCGCCTGGCTTTTTTTGTTGCTCTTTTATTGTTTTTTCTGCTTTTTCTTTTCTTTTTTTCGCCTCAAATTTTCGCCTAAACATATTTCGTAGACGAAAGAAGTAAGACACTGGTAATCACGTTCGTTTGTCATAACCTAAAAAAGTCTTTTCTGTTCTCTCTTCACATGAGAAATGAGATTAAATTAAAATTATCGAAGTCGGCTGTCTGGTTCTGTAGGAAACAAAAACCTGGTCTCTCGGCTGTCTTCTCTTCCACAGGATTTTTCTTCTTCGCTTGAAGAATTTCTTTGGTCTGATAATTTTCAAACGAACCGGATCTAAATCAAAGCATTGACACTACTTAAATATGTTTTTTGTCGTTAGTATTCTCAGCCATTTACCTGTGGTGCAACTCACAAAACAAATCAGTGGATGACAATTTATATTAAGGATATTACGACAACAGAATTTAAAGTGGTAAGACAAGTTTTCATTTCTTATATCACTTTCTTGTCTTTGTTTTAAATCTATTCTTAAACTTATATATATATATATATATATATATATATATATATATATATATATATATATTGACACTCATATATATACTCATTTATTTATACATATATATAAACATTTATTTATACATATATATATGTATAAACATATAAATATATATTGTAATAGTATATGTTTATCATACACACACACACACACATATATATATATATATATATATTCAAACAAATTTGGTTAAAAAGAATGTAATCCTTATTGTTTTGTATAACTATTTCAGAATACATATATATATATACATATATATAAATATTGATATATACACACACTCATATATATATATATATATATATATATATATATATATATATATATATATATATATATATATTCGTTAACGTAGAAATAAGTAAGTCTTCAATTTTAGTACACGTGGTTAATTTATTCATCATATATATATAATGATGAATATATTACGCATGTGTACTAAAATTAAAGACTTATTTATTTTTATGTTAATGAATATATATTTTTTTAATGCTAAAGAAGTGCACACACACACACACACACACACACACACACATATATTGCTGAAAATAGACTTATTGTTGGGATGACAGAATATTTTTCTAATTTCCTATAATGATGAATTTAGTTGTAGTACGACTAATCTTCGACGAGCGGGAAAAACAACTCATCATTTTTCTTTTTCACCTGCGATGTTTCATTTTTCTTTTCATCAACAGGTGTGCGCGTAGATTCACAGCAAGATTTGTTCATTTAAATGTTGAGTACTTCCAACGTCGGTTCGTTGGTGGCGACTGAAAAGAGAAAATGATTTAACGACACACTCCCTATTGCTTTGTTTATTTCTTCACAAACACACCAGCACAAGGGAATGTGTGTGTGTGTGTGTGTGTGTGTGTGTGTGTGTGTGTGTGTGTGTGTTGGGTTGATTGAGGCCATCCTCATTTGGCCTCATTTGTTACCGTGGTATTTGACGGGCATCCTGTATATATATATCGTGTGCGTGCGCGCGCGCGTGTGTGTGTGTGTGTGTGTGCATATATCATCATCATCATGTCGCGTTTTCAGCACGGATATCCATGACAATCTCTCTCCATCCGTCCCTATCGCTCATCATTCTCGGGAGGTCCTCTATGCAGCATCCTGTATCCGCACATAGCTGATCAATGTACGTCTTTGCTGGTCGGCCCACACTGGCGTGCCCATGTGCTGGCTTCCACAGGAGGACGTCGCTTATGAGTTCGTCCTTGCTTCTCCAGCAGTGTCCCGCGTATCTTGTCCGTCTTACTCGGATGGTTTGGGTGATATGTGGTAGGTGGCCGTACAGCTGTTTTCTCGTATGTTGCTGTTTCTACGTCTTGTTCAGGATCACCCGCATCATTCTTGTGCAGCTCCCATCTAGTTTATTCTCTAGTCGCTTAGTTAGGGTCCCGGTGGTGCAGCCATACAGCAGTACTGACACGACAACGGCCTGGGAGAACTGTCTCTTTATCTTGTCTGTGAGATTGGACCATATGATCGATAATTTATTTATAGCGGCCCATGCTTTTGCCATACGTGCATTAACGTCGTTTTCTGTGGAGGAGATGTTACTGCCTAAGTATCTAAATTGTTCTACAGAGTTTAGGAGTTTGCCATCGATGGTTGAGATGTCGCTTTTGTTTTTGAAAGACATGAACTCAGTTTTATCAGAGTTGATGTACAGGCCGACATTTCGTGCTGCCTTTTCTATATATATGTATATACCTATTTCTCTCTCTCTCTATATATATATATACTTATTTCAATAAAGAAAATGAATACAATTATTAAGGAGAAAACCAGGCTACTCCATTGGACGAACACGGGAGCAGCGACTTCCTGGTTCAATAAAACCCCACCCAAAACCCCCACACATTTACCTACTTTGACATTATAGATTTTTACCTATCCATACTGAACCACTCCTCTCTAAGGTACAAGAATTCGCTAGAAATCACACACACACACACACACACACACACATATATATATATATATATATATATGTGTGTGTGTGTGTGTGTGTATTGAGTTTTTCACATCGTTGCTTATTATTATTATTATTATTATTATTATTATTATTATTAATTATTATAAATAATAATAATAATAATAATAATAATGGACAAAGAGGCAAACAATAAAAACTAGAAAAGAAAGGCGGGAAGAAAGGCAATTATATGGATACTTCAAACGACAAATCGGAGAGGTTGCACATAAAAACGGTTGGACATGGTTAAGAAGAGGAAACCTCAATAGAGAAACTGAATCATTAATAACTGCTAATAATCACAAAATAATGCCATAAGAACAAATGATATCAAAGCAAAAATAGATACGACACAACAAAATAGTAAATGTAGACTATGCGGTGACAGAGATGAGACTGTAAACCATGTACTAAGCGAATGGAACAAACGGGGAATACAAAACTAGGCACGACTGGGTTGGGAAGGTGATCCACTGGGAATTATGCAAAAAATCAAATTTTGACCATACAACAAAATGGTATATGCATAAACCAGATTCAGTTCTTGAGAATGAAACACACAAAATTCTCTGGACTTCGAAATAAAGACGGATCACCTTATCCCAGCTAGGAGATCAGACTGAGTGTTGATAAACCAGAATCTGTTCTTGAGAATGAATTCTTAAAATTCTCTGGAACTTCGTAATAAAGACGAATCAGCTTATCCCAGCAAAGATACTAGACCTAATGCTGATTACCACAAAAGAAAGTTGTCAACTGGTGGCCTTTGCGGTTCTAGCTGACCACAGATGAAGATGAAGGAAAACGAAAAGATAGAAAAATACCTGGACCTTGCCAGAGAATTGAAAAAGTTATGGAATATGAAGGTCAAAGTGATACCAATTGTAGATGGTGCACTTGTAACGGTCCCAAAAAGCTTGGAAAACAGACTGGAGAATCTGGAAATCAGGGAAGAATTGAGACCATCCAGATACCGCATTACTTCAATCCGCAAGAATACTCAGAAGAGTCCTGGGGACCGGAGGAGACTTGTTACTCAGACTCCAGTAAAATACCATCAGCTAACGCTGGTGCGAAAAAACTCTAATAATAATAATAATAATAATAATAATAAATTTGGGTATTATTATCTTTCACTTTCCGAATTTGTGTTGCTCTGCATAACTCTTTAAAAAAAATGTTAATAACATAAAGACGGTTTTTATTTTTTCAGTAAACGACAATTTTATAACAAAATAAAATCTATTTTTAGTAGAATTCTTCTTTTTTTTAAGTTTAAGGTTGGGTCTATTAATTTCCACATAAAACTCGGTCAGTGTTCCACATTCTACAAAAAACAAGGTGTGATGTACTTTGTGATGTATATTTTATATTGTATTACCGAACAAACACTAATTCCTAACAAATATCCTATGTTGGTAAGGATTTTTATTCATACCTTTGACTCTATTCCATCATGGTTTAATGGTTAGCAAGCTAGTCTCGAGGATCCAATAATTGTTAGATTTTTAAAAGTTGATTGAGATGCAAACGCGAAGAGACTCACTCGACATGTTTTGATGGCTTAAGTGAAACCGGCGCCCACCTCCCATTGAGGCTGGTTATCAATTCATAAAAGAGAGACTATCCCCCATCGAATAAACATAACCACGTGATCTGTTTGGAACTGGCACAGAAAAGAAATGTATGCATTTATCCAATCTCTCACCCCTCTGACACAAAGTCATTTTTAAGAGGAGTACAGCTGGTTTGAATTCAGAGATTTCCTTCTCCTCGACTCCGTTTCCTATAGTGACAACCGTTACACGAAGTGCGCCTCCCGGAAATAAATATATCATGTGAGATAAATATATAGACAAGGGTATTTCTTGTATAACATGATGGGAAGT
>CM042155.1:58875129-58910129 GCA_023376005.1 Doryteuthis pealeii | reverse complement strand
TTTTTTATACATAGAAGTGTTAAGAATTTCATTATTTGCCTGAATTAGTACAGCAAGTAAAGAAACTTTATTATTTACGTTTAGTTCATAATTAAATTTGAGGACAGGTTTATTTTGAAATATTCCTTGAAATTTTTTTAATTTCATCAAATATTATCTGCTAAAATAAGTGTATCATCAACATGTGCTTTTTTATGTCATTAAAAATTTAGTTTTCTAGAGATGTAAAAATTGTTAAACCCAGGACCCAAAACTGAACGGATAGAGACACCATCGATTTATGTATATATATATATATATATATATATATATATATATTATATATATATATATATATATATATATATATATATTCACCATTCTGGTCGTAAAAGGGAACTTCAGTTGTACAAATTAATAATAATTGACGGAGTATAATGGGATTAATTTTAATGAATAGGAAGAGAAGGATTCTTATAGATATTATTTATAATGATATCAATTGTAAACATACTTTCTACATCAAGAAATGCAAGAGTTTTATTGTTAGGTTTTTATGTTCGTAGTATTTATTAATTCATGGGTAGATACAATATGATACAATATGTAGTAGGTAAATATGGTGTAATGCATTATCTAAAGTTTTTGTAAGTTGGTAAATAGGAGTATTGACTTAGGATCTAATCGGACGATGTGAGGAATTAGGTTCATGGGTCTTTACAGTTCCATATAAATATCCGGATTTATTGTCTCCAATGATATTTGTAGTTTTATATTATCACCCACATTGTTATTAACTGTGATAAGTTTATTTACTTTTGTCTTGAGTTGTTTAATAGGAGTTTTATTCAATCTTTAAAATTTAATTTGGTTATCAAGAATTGTTTATAATTTTGAATAGTAATCCGAATTATTAAGGACGACGAATATGTTGGTTTTGTCAGCTTTTTTTATGATTAAATCCGGGCGGTTGCGTCATTGTTTTATAGCGATGTTTAAATTGATATTTAGAATAGTAATTATCTTTTGGTTATTATCATATCTGTTTTTATAGCTTCAGCTTTAAATATATCTTTAATTACCCAGTGAATTTGGTTTAACACACACACACACACACACACACACACACACACACACAGATATATATATATATATATATATATATATATATATATATATATATATATGTATATGGCGTAATGGCTAACGTACTAGACTCTCAGTAGAACCATAACGTTCACTTTTAGACTAACATCCTTTGAAAATGTATGAACCCCTCTACCCACTCAACTATAGGTTAAAGAAAACCATGTCTGTTCTTGTGCAGGGATAGTTCTAGCATTAAAATAACCCACGAAGGTTGAGATGCCATTAAACTCAGAAACCATACTAAACCACTCCCATCACGCAGGGCGTAGGAGTAACAAACAGTTCAATTAATTCTATGCACCGCGTGACCGCTGACACAGGTGATTTGTTTATAGTTGTCAAGGTCTGTGTGGGACAAAGTACATTTTTGGAATGACCAGGTAACAGAAGAATGGTGCACTAAACATCAGGTTTTTAATTCAGAGTTTATGCATCTCCTCAACCGGTTGCCTTAACAAAGATAAAGAACTCTGTCTGCCCCACTATTTACCCCATATATATATATATATATATATATATATATATATATATATATATATATATATATATATATCAATCTCTGTATGTACAAAGTGGCTTCCTGTCTATAACTATGCTGATGAGGTATAATAGGCCGAAATATACATACAGAGATTGACTTTTTCTCGATTTGTTTGCGCCTTACATTTGAACAGATGTATTCGTCTAATTAATTAATTATCTACTAATTAATTTTCAAATTAGGTATGACTTCAATTAAGCAAATATTCTCCCAAAATATGTATATATATATATATATATATATATATATATATATATATATAAAGTGCTACATTGACTTACGAATGTCCCAACATACGAGTTTTCCTATTTAGGAGATGTCACTCGGGCGATTTTTTGCTTTCAGTTCTTGGCTAAAAATTGAGGTACGAGTGGACTTCAGATTCGCTTATGTTAATAAGTTTACCAAAAATATTCAAGTTTCCAAATTTATTAGACCAAAGAAAAATATTATTTATGAAAAAATAAACATTAAAACATATTACAGCACATAATTTATTACACTCTATTTTATTATGTTTTCATACAATGTTATTTTTTTCTTATTTAAAAACAAAAAACGAAAGAAAATTGAATGTTCTTTTTAGGGAGACTGGAACGGATTATTGGCATTCCAGTTTATTTCAATGGGTAAAATTGATTTGATATACGAGGAAATTGAGTTACGAGCAGAACGTATTAATCTCGTAAGTCAACAGATTGTTTAACCAGCGAGAAAAAAGTAAATATTTTATAAAGAAAATTTCCACGAGTGGTTTCAGTTTTTATATTAGCTGTCGTACCTTCGTAGTCATCATTGGACTCATCTAACTCTTCTCGAATTGTCTGGCACAGAAAAACACTCTGAAGTCTTCGTATTGGAGTTTCCGAGGTCAATACCAAGTAGTAAAGCAGTTTCCAAATTTCTGAAGGAGTGATTTGTGTCATGGTGCTGCTTTCATAGACAGGGCCTAACACTTGCCATAACCATAACCCTAACCCTAAATATTCTAAATGACTCTAGATAGCGGCACAGTAGACAACATTCTTCTGGTCTTTTCACACGGGCGTTGTTGTTAATATTGTCACGGACAACCGGTTCACCCAGGTAAGACCAGTGATTCGGTATTTACCTTAATCTTCCACCAGGTCAGGATGCTACACGGTCTTTTTTTTTTCTAAGCGGCAAGCCACGCACAAACCGAAACTCATGCGATGGCTAATCAAAAACAATGCGTGGATCCCATCGGTATTCCCTTGGTAGGGCGCCTCAGGCCCCAGGCAATAATCCCAGCCCTGTCCCTTTAAATAGTGGTGGCAGGTGTTGCCTACGGGGCCGGACCTGTGGGATCACGCGGATATTTTGTCCAGCGGCCGGGGTCGGCTGGATTCTAACTAAGACCAGTGAGTCACTCCCGAGACAGAGAGAGAGAGAGAGAGAGAGAGAGAGAGAGAGAGAGAGAGAGAGAGAGAGAGAGAGAGAGAGAGTCTTGGATTTTATGCCTCCAACTGGCCGAACCACTCCAACCAACAGAGAGTGACAGGAAACATACCACTCGTCACCATTCACAACCTGGAAACAAAGAAATTAATAATTTAAAATGACGACAGTTTAGCCATCGCAATCTTGATATACAAACACATTAGTAACAAAACGACACGCCTACATTTACGTATTGAGATATGAAGAAAGAAAGAAAAAAAGATCAAAGAAGTTATTAAAGAAACACCGATGACGACGTGGAATTAACTAAAATTAACAACTAAAATCTATTTCCTATCTCCCCCACACCACCCACCCAATACTATCCTGAAAAGAATTGTATGATATTCTTCTAAAAGTCGAAGAGAGGCATTAAATTCCCGAAATACGAATAGTACATATATACATAAAAATGAATAGGAAAACAAACATCAAAATTGAAACAAGTTGCGGAATTTTTCTTTATAAACTATTATTATACTAAAGCAGAACAAATCAATGTTTTCTCCCAAAGGCTTTTTCCTATGAAGTTTAATGACAAAAAATTCCTATCAAAATATTCCTTTTGATTGAGTTATTTGAAAAAAATATATTCTAATTTGTTCTAACTAGTCGTAATGGACAATTAAATAAAAAAAAATGACATTTCTCTTACTTTACATTCAGCCTGTCACATTCCCCCTCTTTATGTATATCTTGATTACCTCCTCGTTATATATATATTAGTTTCTCTGTGAGTGTAAAGAGAGTGATTTAGAGAGTAAGAAATGTTTTTGTATGTTAAGTTTCATAAGCAGCTAGCACGGCTAACATCTTGGCTCTAAATAAATTTAAATAGGTCAAACGTTTCCTCTCTTAGAAATCTCACAAAATGATTTTAATGTTTTTAAAATTCTCTGGTCGTATTTCGTTTGAATTCAATTCGCTTTTCAAACTCACTTCTTCCTAATCACAATTATTTACCCATAGATCAATGGCTGAACCACCGGGTCACGTTTTGTCTAGTATATATATATATATATATATATATATATATATATATATATGCATAGACTTATTCATATACGTATATTTATATGGTTGTATGTGTGTGTGTGAGTGTGTGTTTTGTGAGAGAATGTGTGTGTGTGTATGTGTGTGTGTGCGTGTGTGTGTGTGTGTGCGCGCAGCTTATGAACGAAAGGAGATACGCATAAATTTTGGTATATATATATAATATATATATATTATATATATATATATATATATGAATGATTGTAAACAAGGCGGTTTTCTGATGAATGAATTGAGAGGAACAACCTGTTCTGGAAAGATTTGCACCACATTCCTGCAACCCAGTGTTGCCGGAACGTAGTACGGGGTCGATTTAGAAGATTATTCTTTCAACCATCTCTGCTATTTTTGGCATTGAGGAGGTCTTTTCAGAACAGGTTCTCGCAATTTATTGTTGGGAGGACCGGTTTGTTTCGATTTTTTTAATATATATATATAACTCCTGAGGAAGGTGTGCCTTGAACACCGAAACTGTGGTGGAGAGAAAAACCTTTTTCTACAACTATATAAGTAAAAAGTAAAGTCGTCGGGGTGGCCTAATGTCGGTATCAGCCAGTCAGCGAGGGAGTCTATCCCCTTTTCAATAGCGCTAGACCAAGGAGATTGTTTTGGCGTCTGAGGTGGAGCGCCACACATACCATCAGCTCCTTACTTTACCGCACAGATCCCTGTGCTACTCATACGCTGAGTTGGCGAGGACCGGTATCGAACTAGGAACCTTGTGGTTTCTAGCCGAACGCTCTACCAACTGAGCTAACCCATATATTGCTTGAAGGCAGTTACAATGCGTATATCGTATAAAATTCGATAATTAATGAAAATAATCATGACAAGCGAACTCGGCAAACATTGCCCACTAGATAAACATCGTACAGCAGCCTTTTCCACTTTATTAAGTCTCATCAGCGATGCATACTTACGATTTCCCTCCGACAGAAATCGAAACAGGGAACTCAGCACGCATAGTCAGAGACTTTACCACTAGGCCACCGATACGCAGCGAACGATATATGCGAAATATATACAATCTATTAATTATAATTAATAGATTGATTATCTTACATTGAGCTCTCTCAAGGATTTTGAAATAATCCTTGTATAAATATATAGGTGTGCGTCTGCATGGACACGCATTGTGGATATACGGGAGATACAGATGCTCCCAAATAGAATTATTCCCAACTTACTGTTCGATTGGATACTTTCATATATATATATATATATATATATATATATATATAACCTAATGAGTCAGATAAACCTACTTAAAGTTTCGCTTAGTGCTCTTCAGGGCACTGTTTATCGCGAAAGACACACACGTGTAATCGATTGCAATTAATCAATATCTTGATTAATCCAGTGGATTTAACCCTGAAGATCCTTATGGTGAAACTCGAGTAGGTTATCACTTGTACCTGTATTAGAATAAATTTGCTCTGCTAACGTATTGAGCACTTTTTATTTGTTATATCGCTGTCTTACCTTCCTGAATTTTGCATCAACTAACCATTGTGACCATATTCACCGGTAAGTCACCTTTTCCATAATATATATATATATATATATAATATATATATATATATATATATATATATGGTGATTGCCACTTCTTCACAGAATAAGGACATTTCTACAAGTAATTTGGTCGTGAGCAAGCAGACAGCCCAATTTGTTTTTACGTACCCTATCACATGTGAATCTCTTCCGTCTTCCTCACGTGTGTGACGATACGTGACTGAGAAGCCCAGCCCACGATGGGCAAGCACTGTCACACAGGTCGGTCTTAAATGTAGGAGTTGTGTCCGTGACGTCCGTTATGTGCCGCCTGTGTAGAGACCTATTCAGGATGCGGTGCTCAATCCGCCTTACAAACCCCTTACAGCTACCATCGGCCTGCCATTTCAAAATCAGGTGTTGCCAGCCTCCACTTCTGTTACTTGGTCCTCATCGCTATGTCTTTCGCAAGAGCCTCGATGTCTACCCCATATCAAGAAAGTTTGTTACAATTCCAGTTCATCATTTGGGGTTGGGGTTTTCCAATCGCTCAGGATCGAGGAGTGTGTGTGTATAAGTAAATCATCATGGATCAACCATGGTTTCGATCCTTCCCGATCTAATCAGATCCCTAGGATCCATTGGACAAAGTCACTTTGCGACTATTTATACTTTATTGTCAATAAGTAGGTAGGGGGGAGGTTTGAGCAATTGCTATACAAGGGGAATATTCTTGCCTCCCCCCCCCCATGATGTTTATTCGAATTCCTAGATCTTTTTACCTTGGCTCTAATCAGATTTTTCTTTTACAGTTTTTATTGACTTGTTCAGCCCAACAATTAATTTATTTCCCTGATCTTATCTCTGTATTGCTCTCCTCCTCCTCCTCCTCCTCCTCCTCCTCCTCCTCCCACACATTGCCAAATAAATATAAATAATAACAATGTAATTTCATCATCATCATGTCACGCAACTAGCACGGACATGACTGACAACCTCTCGCCAACCCTCCCTATCATTCATAGTGCCAGAGAAGTTCTCTGGGCAACATCCATTATCCTCGCATAGTTGGTCAATGTAGGTTCTTAGTGGATGGCCCACATTAGCATGTCCATGTGTTTGCTTCCACAGGAGAACGTCGCTTATGAGCTCGTCCTTGCTTCTCCAACAGTGTCCAGTATGCCTTGTCCGTCTCATTTGGATGGTTTGTGATATGAGGGGCAGGTGGCCATACAGCTGCTTTCTTGTGGAGTACTGTTTCCACGACTTGTTCAAGATCACACGCAGCATTTTTGTTCAGGTCCCATCTAGCTTATTCTCAAGGCAGTCCGTTAGGTGCAGCTATACAGCAGTACTGATATAACCACAGCCTGGAAGAATTGTTGCTTTAGCTTGTTTGTGAGATCGGATTTCCATATGACTGATAATTTGTTTGTGGCCGACCATGCTTTTCCTATTCGTGTATTAACATCGCTTTCTGTTGATAAGATATTACTACCTAGGTATGTGAATTGTTCTACTTGTTTAAGAGGCTTACCGTTGAGTGTGGAGATGTATCCTTTCTTTTTGAAACTCATAAACTCAGTTTTATCAGAGTTCACATAGAAGCTGATATTCTTTGCTGGCTTCTCCAGCCTATGCAGTAGTGACTCGGCCTGTGCGGGTGTATCTGCAAGAAGTACAAGGTCATCAGCGTAGTCTGCATCTGTGACAGTCTACGCGGGATATCGTCTGTTTCTTGCCTTTTTTGTGTGAAACCTTTTTCTTTTATGGTATCTAGTGATGTGCAGAGTACATAGTCTAGGCATAGTTCAATGAAACCCAAGGTCCTGATGAGATCGTGAAGAATCGAAACCATGGTAGACCCATAATGGTTTCTACAATTACTATAGGTCTATTTCTTATAAAGTATTGATCACTCTTGGATAAATTACTAATCCCACTACAACAGAAACGTTAAAATGACACTTATACACTATATATATATATATATGAAAAGTAGATGGAAGTGAATCTGACAGTATGAAATAAATATTTTTAGAAAAAACAAACAAATGATGTTATAATTCGCTGACAGAAATCTGTTTCGACCTTTTATTAAAGCGGTCTTTCTATCACAAACATTTCGCTCTTGATGAACAAACTTCTATCCACAAGGGGGGGGGGTCTTTGGGAACCTCAGAGCTCTGTAGGTTTTGTCGTTTCCTCGTCTCCGAATTTGCGCCAAAATTTCTAGTAATTTGACACGTCGTGGTCAGTCTTATTCTTTTGTTTAAAATTGATTTTTATAAGATAACTTGATTGCAAATGAGCGAAAATATGTCATAAGCAGATTAAAAATCTCTCATTTTAGAAAGACAACACAGAACTCAATATGCCGTTTGGAATTATTTTAGATTTAAAGTACAAGGAAATGGGGAAAATGAATTGACACTGACACTTCCCTGCCCTGTCGGCTCCGACTGCACCTCTGCAGAGGGGTAAGACTCCCCCAATGGGGCCACCTGTTGGCTTTAGGTGGCGATCTATGATGCTTAAGGATAGAACCCGGGTGGATGAGCAGTTCATGACTTGTAATACTCCACTTTGGCCCTATCTTGGGCTAGACGGTCGGTCGGAGAGGACCCCTCCGATCAATCGGCTGGTCACGTCAAGTCCTAGCAGCTATATGATTGCCCCAACCCTATTGCCCTTATGGCAAGCCCCAACCCCTTTTTATCATATGGGTGCTTGAAGGTGCTGACTGAGGGTCTACATGTCCTGGGAATGACGTTAAACTCTATCTGATTGTGAGGTTCCAGTTTTGGATGTTTGGGAATGTGGAGCACCCCTTCATCACCATTGCTCCCTGGTCGACTCTGACCCGGAGTGGTAGTACCTGTTAGGGTCCCATCTATGGGTTGAATAGAAAAACATGAGTTTATAAACAAAATTGTGTTATGCATTAAGAATGAATTTATTTCACAACTTTGTCGGCATTAAATGACCCACCGAGGTTGATATGCCGTAAAACAAACCAAACCAAACCGACACTTCCTTTGTTAATCTTAACGTCATTCCTTTTATTAAGTGCATTCTTTTTTTTCTTCTTTCTTGTTGTTCTTATTAAAAAAAAGAGATCAAATGAGTGACAAATTAAAACATAAACAATTCTAAATTGATTAAAATGAGTTAAATAACCCATAATATTTTGAGAATAGTATTTGAGATATGCTCGAGTTAAAAGACATTTTATTATAGTATTAGAAACGGTTACCCAGCGTCATCTGGGTAGAGGGGTGGAAACCTGGTGTATTGATTTGTTTACTTTTCAGATTTATATTTTTAAGTTGAATTTCAATGATTTTTCTATGTATATGTTAATTTTTATATGTCTTTGAATAGAAATCAAATCTATTAATAATGGGGATTCGCTTCCGGTTTTTGTCTGTAGCAAAAATTACGTCACTACTTACGTCCCATTACCCCAAATCGACATAACATAGAATAAATACACTCAAAATTTGAACATGCAACATTAGACAGTCCTCATTGTTTTTTAAAACAAGTTTTAATAAATACATGACTGGTATTATATATCTATATATAGTTTGTTTTATTTTAATACATATTTAAAGTTTACATTTCAAATTGTTTTATTTTTTTAATCCTTTAATAAATTTGATGATTTTACTTACTTAGGGTACAAACTCGCTGACATTGAATTTTTAACTCCCACCCCTCAAGCAATATGTTTCAAAAATCTATTATTACATCGCCCGGAGGGTGTTTTTTATTTTGTACTAGTACTCATAGTTTTGGCACAAAAAGCAAGAACCGGTGATATTTAATGTGTATATATATATATTTACTTTGTCGTTAATTGTTTTCTTTTCTTAGTTTCATCCGGACATACACACACACGCAACTGCCCTTTATATATGCGTAGATAGATATAGATTGATACATTAAAATAAATCGTGACCCCTTAAATACTTAAACATCACCAAATATCATTACACATAATTTTCTTTTATATTTTCTAGTCAGCCTATAAATATATTTCTATCTTATTCCTTTCGCCGAAGAGCATAGGCCTGGTTTGTTATTATTCACTCAACGTCCCCGTACCTCATATGGTAGAAGTGTATCAGTATCATTGACAGGTTTCGCAAGGATTGTCCGGTGCGTATCATGGCCGAAGCAGTATAGTGTCTGACACTGCCTGCTGAAGTCCCGGTTTCGATTTTAGTCGGAGGGAAATTGTTAGTATACATCGCTGATGAGACTTAATAAAGTTGAAACAGACTGTACGATGTTCTACACACCGAACAATTCTTTGCCGAGATTCACTTGTCATGATTATTTTCTATAATTATCGAATTTTATGCGATATACGCATTGTAATTGCCTTCAAGCAAAAATATAAATAATAATATATTTCTTTTTATGTATTTTGATTTATATTATACTAGCATGAATACCCGTCATTGCCCGGGTATTGTATCAAATTAATATCAGTAATGTACTTTTTTTAAAATCACTCAATGAATAGCGAATGTACAATATTTTTTACAGTTAAATCTTTTTCCATTATTTACCAAAATGCATATATCGTCTATTTTAAATGAACACCTGTAATCAGGACTTCCAGTTTGATTTTCATTTGGTAGATAATCCATCAAAATCAGTCCACGCTTTCTCCAAGCGTTTCTTGTGAGTCCATTTCGTTAAAGTCGTACAACCATACAGTAGTAACGACACGTTTTAGGTACCATTATAGTATTTGGCCTACGAAATCATGTCACTCTTATAGTATGTGGCCTACCTTTTGAATGTGGCCTACGAAATCCTGTCTCTCTTATAGTATGTGGCCTACCATAAAAAGCATATTATAAGGTTATAATAATTGCTAACCCTAACCCTATTTCAGAATTTTAGAATTAAATAGATCTCTGATTCATGTAAATTATGGATAAATTCTTTTTTAATTATTCTTAATTACTCTATACAGCTTATGAGTGAATTGCATTTTCTTGAAATTGAATATATGTGAAAATAATTAGTTTCAATAAATTGCCTACTACTTATATCTATAAATATACTCTTACTGAGGTAGAACACATTCAAACCGGGTAGGCCACATTCTATAACAGAATCAAAAAGGTAGGCCACATTCTATAAACAGAATCAAAAAAGGTAGGCCACATACTATAACGGCACCCGCGTTTTATTTTATCAAATAAATCAAATTTTCATATTAGTGATAAAAAAAAGTGTTATATTTTTTCTATGCAAGAATATAGACTCGTATAGAAGAGATGTGTGATGTTTAAAAGTTAAAATTCGCTAATACCCTTGGGAAAGGTATTTATCCAATTATTCTCCCTCCAGTTATTGTAAGACAAACTAAAACATGGCAACCTGTCTAGGAGAAAGTTAAACTCGGCTTAAAAATTGACCTTGTGTCGCCTCATCCTCTAGTGGAGGGGTTGGGTCAATATATGTAGCATTTTATAATCTAATTATATTTCTCTATTTCCTATGAATTTCTGATAACGTTTCCCAGAAAGACATTCATCTATTTGACATAAACTTCACAGTTCATTCACATTAGTTCAACGCCCACAGACAGAAATATCCAGTTTTATTATATAGATATATATAAACACACACACACACACACACGTATAAATCTTATATATGAAGACAGATATATTCTTTGTTTTTAGTCACATATGAATGCTTCCCAGATAAATATACACATTTCCCACACATTTATACACACACACATATATATATATATGTGGGGGGGGGGTATGTTTATACATATGTATATATATGTGTGTGTGTGTGCGTGTATATATATATATGTGTGTGCGTGTGTATATATATATGTGTGTGTGTGTGTGTTTATATATATGTGCGTGTGTGTTTTTATATATATGTGTGTATGTGTGTGTGTGCGTATGTTTTATATATATATATATGTGTGTGTGTGTGTGTGCGTATTATTTATAAATATATGTGTGTGTGTGTGTGCGTATGTTTTATATATATATATATATATGTGTGTGTGTGTGTGTGTGTGTGTGTGCGCGTATGTTTATATATATATATATATATATATATATATGTGTGTGTGTGTGTGTGTATATATATAATACATATATATTAGTTGTAGAAAAAGTTTCCCTCTCTACCACTCAATGTGAAACCTTCTTCAGGATAACGGTTCTCCAGTCGAAAGTGCATCGTAAAGCACCGAAACCCTGGAGGAGAGAGATCAAAACTTTTTCTACTATTATTAATGTTCTATATTTTAAAAATACATTGAGCACTTTTTAGATTAACTATTAATGCTACTACAGTGAAAATATGGGAATAAACAGTTAAAAAATCACGCACACACACACACACACACACACACACACAAACACACACACACATAGGAACATAATGATAATTTTAGTAATATACAGAAGATAGATATAGCGATGTGGGTGTGTCTGTGTGTTAAACATGAAAGGTTCTTTATACATACAATTTTGTTAGAAGTCTGTATGAATCCTTTGATTTCTTTTCACACTATTTAATATACATGACTAAATGAAGTTCAGTATGTAATTTACCACCGTTTAAACGTACATAATAATAATAATAATAATAATAATAATAATAATAATATGAAGTTGCACATGAAAAGACTTGGACATGGTTAAGAAAGGGAAACCTCAAAAGAGAAACAGAATCACTTATAATTGCTGCACAAAATAATGCCATAAGGACAAACTACATCAAAGCGAAAATTGATAAGACCCAACAAAATAGTAAATGTAGACTTTGCGGTGATAGAGATGAGACTGTTAACCATATACTCTGCGAATGTAGCAAACTAGCACAACGAGAATACAAAACTAGACACGACTGGGTTGGGAAGGTGATCCACTGGGAATTATGCAAAAAAATAAATTTTGACCACACAACAAAATGGTATATGCATAAACCAGAATCTGTTCTTGAGAACGAAACGCACAAAATTCTCTGGGACTTTGAGATAAAAACGGATCACCTTATCCCAGCAAGAAGACCAGACCTAGTGTTGATAAACAAAAAAGAAAGAACTTGTCAACTAGTGGATTTTGCAGTGCCAGCAGATCACAGGGTGAAGCTGAAGGAAAATGAAAAAATGGACAAATATCTGGACCTTGCCAGAGAACTGAAAAAGTTGTGGAATATGAAAGTGAAAGTGATACCAATTGTAGTTGGTGCACTTGGAACAGTCCCAAAAACATTAGAAAAGGGCTTGGAAAGTTTGGATATCAGAGGAAGGATTGAAACCATTCAGAACACTGCACTGCTGCAATCTGCCAGAATACTCAGAAGAGTCCTGGAAACCTGAGGAGACTTGCTGTCACTCAGACTCCAGTGAAAGACCATCAGCTAACACTGATGTGAAAACTCAAAAATAATAATAATGTGATCCACTGGGAATTATGCAAAAAATTAAATTGATTTTTAAACCAGAATCTGTTTTTGAGAATGAAATGCATAAAATTCTCTGGGACTTTGAAATAAAAACGGATCACCTCATCCCAGCAAGAAGACCAGACTTAGTGTTGATTAACAAAAAAGAAAGAACTTGTCAACTGGTGGATTTTGCAGTGCCAGCAGATCACAGGGTGAAGCTAAAGGAAAATAAAAAGATGGACAAATACCTGGACCTTGCCAGAGAACTGAAAAAGTTATGGAATGTTGGTTGGTTGATTGATTGGGTTTATGGCATGTCAAACCTTGTTGGGTCATTTTATGCTGGAGACTTTTCTGTTCTATTCATTCTTGATGGAGACTCAATTATTTTAAACTCATTTTTTCTGTTTAACTTATAGATGGATTGGTTGGTTGGGTTTTACGGCATGTCAACCTATTGCGTGATTTTATGTGTATGACTCTCTCTCTCTCTCTCTCTCCTCTCTCTCTCTCTCTCTCTCTCTCTCTCTCTCTCTCTCTCTAAAAGGTCAGTGTGTAGATGGTGTGGTATTAAGATTCCTGACTGATAACAATTCCGTCGGGTTTTGTGTGTGTGTATATATATATATATATATATATATATATATATATATAGATAGATAGATAGATAGATAGATAGATAGATGAGAAGTAAACAAACAAAAAATGTGTTTGATATGGCTTTTTTAGCCGACAATTTTTGGGAGAATATGTGCTTAATTGAAGTTGTACCTAATTTTGAAAATTATTTAATTGATAATTAATGAATTAGGCGGGTATACCCGTTCAAATGTAATGCTAAACTCAATTTGTTTAGCCTTACATTTGAACGGGTATGCCCGCCTAATTCATTAATTATCAATTAATTAATTTTCAAAAATTAGGTATGACTTCAATTCAGCGCATATTCTCCCCAAAAAAAAAATATATATATATATATATATATACACTGTCGAATTGATTTTCCCATTTTACTCCCCTTGTGTGGAGAATGAAAGGAATCTCAGTAACAAGGAAGTAGAATGTAAATCATTCCCAGAACAAACAATATCAACTGATAAAGACGGAAAGAAGAAAAGACACACCTTACAACAGATTGCCGGTGTTGTGACCTTGGTTTCATATTCGGTTACGGTCTACTCATCTCGGATCAATGTCGTTCTATAAGCACGATCGACGTGTTGTACGTAGGGGGCGGGGGTAATAAAACCAATGTTATCTGCGTTCAATGTTATCTAGCGCTAGACCAAGAATATTATTTTAGTGTCTGAGGTGGGCCACCACACCTACCATTACCCCCACCCACTTTACCGCACAGTTCCCTGTGTTACTCATACGCTGAGTTGGCGAGGGCCGGTATCGAATCACGAACCTTGCTATTCCTAGTCGAACGTTATACCAACTGAGATAAACTAGTCCTTATGTCCTAACACAAGGCAAGTGATTCTCATTCCTCACTCATCCTACCGGAAGCCGCTGGAAGGTAATGGTATTTACCGCGTATCCCGTGTATACGGGTGTGACACAAGGACATTTTAATTAATGTGGGACCACACACGATCCGAGACTCATGGGATGGTAGGTGCCAAAAAAAAAGCATTGACTCGTCGGTATTCATCCTCAAGGGGGCGTCTTAGGCACTGGGCAATAAATCCAAACCCGCCCTTTTAAATCAAGGGGGCAGGTATTGCCTGGGAGACTAGCCCCCCCCCCACTAACCGGTCCAGTGGTCGAAGCTTAATGGACTCCCGATTCGAGGGCCGGGTAGAAAGTAAGTACCCATACCTTTTCTGACTGTATGGATGGATGGATATGTTTACTTACATGCAAGTCTGTATATTAGATACATTGATATATATTTTTTATAATTTATACATTTAGGCATGGTGAGGTGGTTCCGTCACAGTTTAATGGTTATCAAGCTAGTCTCGCAGATCCTATTACTGCTGAAGAGCAAGTACAATATTCGCTGAATGCACCATAATTGCGAACTCGTGTCACATCCTACCTGTGGTGCACAGTTTGGGTTAAAGGGCGTCACGCCGTGGTGAAATGGTTCGCAAGCCAATTTCGTAAAGGATTAAGGAGTTCGATCCTCGCTGGATACCCTATACTTGTCACCTTGTGTCACATCCTACCCATGACAAACGTTGTTATGAATAGATATGAAATATTTCCACACAAAAACTGGAAAGAGCCCTGTCGGCTGCGGCTTTAGAATACACCGACTGTACCTCTGTAGAGGAGTAAGAAAACCCCCAATGGGGCCACCTGTTGGTCATGCGTGACGTCCCGTGATGCTTAAGGACAGAATCCTGGTGGATGAGCAGTCCATGACATGCAAACTTCCACTTTTACCCTTTCTTGTGCTAGACGGGCGGTCGGAGAGACCCCTTCCGATCGATGGGCTGGTCACGTCAAACCCGACCACCTATATGATTACCCCAACCCTATTGCCTTTTGTGCTAGAAGGCGGTGGCTGAGGGTCTTCATGTCCTGGGAATAATGTTAAACTCTATCTGATGGTGAGGTTCCAGTTCTTGCGGTTTGGGGAATGTGGCGCACCCCTTCATCATCATTGCTTCCTCGTCCACTCTGACCCGGAGTGGTAGTACCTGTTAGGGTCCCATCTATAAGTTAAATAGAAAAATGTGTTTATAAAAAAATTGTGTATTCATTAAGAATTAATTTATTTCAAAACTTTATCGGCATTAAATGACCCGCTGAGGTTGATATGCCGTAAAGCAAACAAAACTGGAAACGGTGGTAATGATACTGATACAGTTTATCTCATTTATCAAAGGTGAATAAGTCATGATGTTATCTAAATGTGTTGTGATGTTGAATTTTAATAAAGAGAAAATTTCTAAGTGAAATTTATTGTGTACAATTCTTTAAAAAATTTCTTCTGATCTTCTCACACGAGCGTTGTTGCTAATACTGCCACGAACAACCGGTTTCACCCAGGTAAGATCTATGACCCCCTCCCCCGAGAGAGTCTGCCTCGGTTTTTATATCTCCCAACTGGTCTTAGCTGAGTGAACCACTCCAGCCAACAGGGGGTGACCAGATGATTAACACTCGTCACCGCTCACAACCTATAGGTTGCGAGTTCAATCTCTGTAGCCTCCCGTTACAAAATTGTCTTAAACTGAACCTCTTTAAATTTGTGCCATAAGGGAGTTTTCATTTATTCTGTACGGGACAAATTTTGCTTCTTTTTTATCTAAAGATATCTTAAAACTGGAGTGAAATATTTTTGTAACTAAAAATAGTTGCTGTAAATAGGTTGGTTAGATTTTACGGCATGTCAACCATTGTTGGGTTATTTTATGCCGAAAACGTTTTGTTTTATTTATTCTTGAAGGATACTCAATTTTTTAAGTCAATTTTTTAAAAATATTTCTTAAAACTCTTTTTATTTTATTTATCCCATAGATGGGACCCTACCAAGTTCTACCACTCCGTGTCCGAATTGACATGGGAGTAATTGGGATGAAAGGGTACTCTACATTGCCAAGATCTCCAGAATTGGAACTTCCCTATCAGATAGAGTTAAACGTCATACCCAGAACTTCACCATTAGAAAAAGTTTAATTACTGTTACTTGAAGTTATAATTGTTTATAAAAGACTATTTACTTAAAACCATATAATTGCTTAAAACCACTAGCAAGAATATACACCCTCCGGGCATAAGTATTCAAGTTTTAATGTAATGAAATATATTAAATTAGAAAGACTAACTAAATTAGATAAGAACGCAAATAAACAGATTTCCCTTATTTTGATTATATTTTAATTGGTTTCTATATAAAAATCATTAATAGGATCGATTTTAATACGATGGAGAATAAAACAATAATATCAGAGATCAATATCACTAAGTAATTATTTATCAGAGAACATCATTTAGGAGTTCATCCCTGCTTCTCCAGCAGTGTCCAGCATGTCTTGTTCACCTTACTCGGATGGTTTGTGATTGTGGGTAAGAGGCCATAGAGCATCCTTTTTTGTAGGGTGCTGTTTCTAAGATTTTTCAGCAGACAGCATCCTTGTATAATTCCCATCTATATTTTTCTCTAAGCATTTTTTAGAGTCCAATTGGTTCAGCCATACATTAGCACTGACATGGTTACACCTTGGAAGAATTTTTGCTTTATTTCATCGGAAAAATCAGATTTTACTTGAAGCTATGATTGTGTTACATTATTAATTGGCACTTGCTGTTGTATACTGGAACATAGAATGTTTCAGTTTACTAGTCCATCCAAATAAGGGTTCGTGGTAACATTATTAGGGACGTTGGGTAATTAAGAGTAGAAAAGAAGTTTTAGTAAAAATAAGTTGTGATGGAAGAAGGAAAGAAATGTTTTGAAAAAAATATTTGGGAAGAAAGGATTTATTTGGAATGCGTTTGGCTTAGAATGTTTGTTGAAATTCCGACAGAGATTTTCTAGGGTCGAATATTTTCGGAGGAAGTATAAACATTAGCAGAGGAATGGGAAATTGTTTGGGCTAAGAATTCCAGTGTGCCAATTTGACAATAGACAATAGAATTGAAATATGACGTAAGAAAGTAATCAGCTGATTATTTTGTAATTATAAAAGATGGGGTGAAGGGAGAACGAGGGAGAACAAACTCCCGAGACCACGAAGTGTCTACACCACGACACAATTTTTATCACAGCCAAAAATAAACATTTGTTAAAAGAAAGTTCAGGCTTGTCAATTGCTCAAAGCGGTTACCCCCGGAAGAAGCAGAAGGAAACAAAACCACACTTAAGAAGACAAAAGACCCGTTCAAAAGAGTTGAATTGTGGTCGTAAGTAGACGGTTCTCGTCATGATCTGCCACTGCCCTAAACAGCAGTACACAAGCAGTGTTGGACCAGTTCATTTACTCTCTAATAAAGATAGGCTAATCCACAGCACATACACTAGACCATATTACCTTTAGGTACCCCTTTTTGATCTCGATTAAGAAAGGACGTGTTTTTCATTTCGGTTGTTTGTTAGGGGTTAGAGCTTAGGGTTAGGGGGTAGTTTTATAATTTTTTAATCAAGCTAAAAATCGTCTTTTAAAACAATCGGACATTGAAAAGCATAAATGAAAAACATGTCCTTTCTTAATCGAAATCAAAAAGGGATGCCTAAAGGTCATATGATCCCATACACTGCTGGTCAAAAGTTTTAAGAACAGATACAAAAGGTTTTAAAAAAATGAAATACTGTTACTTTATTTACGAAACATACAGATAGAGTTTAACGTCATTCCCAGGACATGAAGATTATCGGCCACCACCTTCTAGAACATGTAGGATAAAAAGAGTTGGAAGCGCGTGGTGTAATGGCTAAAGTCATGGGAAATGGACTCGTCGCCCCGAGTTCAAATCCTGGACGTGGTAATTGCATTTCACTTAGCGCTAATACCCTTGGGAACGGTGTGAATACTACTCTCCCTCCAGCAATGGATAAATAGTAGGGCAGATGGGCTCTTTAACCTTGGTTAGGTAACCGGTCTAGGAGAAAGAAAGCTCTGAATTCAAACCTGTTGAACTTCGCTTAAGAAATTGACCTTGTGTCACATCCTGCTTGTGCGGAGGGGTTGGTAAATATATATATGATAAAAAGAGTTGGGGATTTCCATGAGGACAATAGGGTTGGGGTCATCATATAGGTGCTAAGACTTGACATAACCAGCCGATTGATCGGAGGGGGCCTCTCTGACCATCCATCTAGCCCAAGTAAGGTCCAAAGTGGAGTGTTGCATGTCATAAACTGCTCATCCACCGGGATTCCGTCCTTAAGCATCACAGGTTGGCACTCACGACCAGCAGGTGGCCTCATTTGAGGGTTTCTTACCTCTCTGCAGAGGTGCAGTCCGCATATTCTACGGCGCCAGCCGACAGGGCGGTAATAAAGTTGAAATCGTGAAAATAAAGTTACGTGTACACTAAGTATGTCCCCGTGTTCATAATTAACATGAACTAAAAAAAAATGGAAGCAGAAAGGGAGAGAATGAAGGAGATGTCCCAAAGCTGGAATAGAACCCGACACGGTCCAGAAAAGTTAAGATAGAAGAAATTCAAGAAAAGAACATTGAAGACGCTTAGAAGTAATAAGAACTATTTAAAAATACTTTACAAATGATTATTATTATTATTAGTAGTAGTAGTAGTAGTAGTAGTAGTAGTAGTAGTATCCATGTGCAAATTCTCACCTACTATATAAAAGGGTGATCACAGGAAATTCTTCTAAAAATCATATAAAATAAACTAACGATCCGATTCTAATAAAACTTTCGGTTTATGAAGTAATAAAAGATGAACTTTATTGTAAATGAATTTTTACTAAATTGAAAAGACTATTGATCCCCCCAACAAATATCTTTCTTTTTTTTTTTTTTTTTGGATATAAATAAATTTTACATTTTTATAAAGACAATGTAATGACATAACATATATAAAAAAAGATAATTCGCTAATAATGTAGTTTTGGAAATAGGGCATCTTAAACATTGAAACTTAAAATCTCGTAAATAAGAAAAAATATGTATCTTTTTTTTTTTTTCTAATTGTTAGATTATTTTCAAAAGAATTTTATATTAAAAGTTCGTATTGTGTACATTTTTATTTTATTTTTCAGAGATTTTCAGAGATTTTTAAAAATGTATAAAATGTAAAATAAATACTTTTGTTTAATGTATAACAAAATCGTATTCATTAATCAAAGAAAATATTGTATAAAACATATCTCGCTAAAAATAATGACATAATATATGTCCATTCTTATTTTTATGATTTTTTGAAAATAATGTTTGAATTAAAAGTTGTTGTGAGAATGATTACTGAAGCCTGTAATGGAAAAAAAAAAACGTATTTGTCATTTTCACTGATGTGTTATGGGTAAACAAGTTCAAATACGTGACGCCTACATATTTATACTCTGTGAAGTGAAAAAGAAACCAAACAGTGTTTGAAGAAATCTATTATTTTATTTGGAAACAAATAATTCTCCCGTTTATATCCAGAAAGCAGATATTACCGTTCAGTCAAAATTCTGAAGGTAAATTAACTTTTTATTTTATTTTTTTGTTTCTTTATTTTGTGTATTGTATTTTTACCAAAAAAAAAGTTTCGCCGAAGAAGTAGACTCTAAGAATTTTACAAGTACATAATGTTAAATTTGTGTTTTGTAAATTAGTATTTCATTTTCCTAACTTAGATATCTATTTATCATTTTTAATAAAGAACTAAGAATATAATATCAAAACAATTAAAAGAAAATTAAATTTAAATAGAATAATGTTGCTAATAAAGTGTTATAATTCTTCCAAGTTCTAGCTATGTTTTAGGAATTATAGAATTTTATTATAAATAATTTCTAACATTCTAATTTTTATTTTCCCAACTCTCTTTTTCAATAATATTAAGAGTTAAATGGTGAGGCATCAAGGAAATGCTAAATTAGTAATTTGTTTTTTGCTTCAGAAAACTTTTTTTATTCATGTGCCCATCCATACGAAGAAAAAGTGCACACGTCAAGATCCGATAACTTGTCAACAAATGCGCGGACTTGCGCGTTCTTGCGCCGATTTACTTTAAAATGCAAAAATTTAGGTTTTATGTGAGAGAAATTTGTTTTTTTCTTTTTTATAACCCATAAACTTGGAATTGTTCTTTATATTAAACATAAAAGAAAACAGTAAAAAGTTAATTTTCCAATTTTTATTGACGTTTTAAGATATTTTTTACAAGTAAGCGGACTTTCAAAATGGCCACTGGTTTGCACATGCCTATTATTAGTTAGTTGAAACTATATTATTGCTTAAAAAGACTTTAGATTTAAATAATGTCATGCCCAAAATAAACCAACCAAACAACAAAACTATCTTATTCATCTAGTTGAACTCACATTAGTATAATTTGATACAGGTTTTATTTTATTTAAAGAAAGACACTGTTATATCTATTAATAATGGAGATTCGCTTCCGGTTTTTGTCTGTAACAAAAATTACGTGACTGCTTATGTCACATTACCCAAAATCGTCATAACATAGAATAAATACATTCAAAATTTGAACATGCAACATTAGACAGTCCTCATTGTTTTTTAAAACAACTTTTAATAAATACATGACTGGTATTATATATCTATATATAGTTTGTTTTATTTTAATACATATTTAAAGTTTACATTTCAAATTGGTTTATTTTTTAATCCTTTAATGAATTTGAGGATTTTACTTACTAAGGGTAGAAACTCGCTGACATCGAATTTTGAACTCCCACTCCTCAGACAATATATTTCAAAAATCTATTATTACATCACCCGCAGGGTGTTTTTTATTTTGCTAATAATAATAATAATAATAATAATAATAATAATAATAATAAATCGGCTGGAATACTCAGAAGAGTCCTGGAGACCTGAGGAGACTTGCTATCACTCAGACTCCAGTGAACGACCGGCTACGACAGGTGTGGAAAACTCGAATGGAGTGAAATAATAATAATAATATAATAATAATAATAATAATAATAATATAATAATAATAATAACTGTATATCTAACTTTATCTTCGATCTGTTTACTTCTGGTGTTCCTATTCATTCTCTGGTCTACCTATTTTTTTTTTAGTCCGGTCTTGGACCGGGTACTTTAGCTAGTAATATTAACAAACAACTTGTTAGACATATGCGTGGGAAATCAAGTAAAGGTTGAATATAGTCATGGTCTGCTAATTATTGCTCTATGATAGATATTTATGTTATGTGCATGGCGAAGCGGTTGTCGTAGAAGGAAAAGGACGTCGTGACCCGAGATGAAACCCTAGAAGAGGCTCGGGAAAGACATACATCCATCTCTACTTCCTCCAGATATGGGTAAATAGGGGGCAGGGGGCTTATTTGGTTAGGCAACCAGTCTAGGAGAAGAAAAAACAGATCTATTCTGCTTAACAAATTGTCCCTGTGTTACATCCTGCTCGTAGTGGATGTGTTGGGCAAATGCATACTTAGCTGGAAATATCTTTAACGCAATTTATATGCAAAGATAGATAACATTGGTCGACTCAATTTTCGTTGTGTTTAATCTGACATTTGTTTTTGATAGTCTTTCACCTCGGAATTCCAAAATGACTCCAGTTTTTTTTAAGTTTTTTTTTTTTAACATCAACTTTTTGGGGTTACAGGATAACCTCGATTTTACTAAAACAAAATGGTACAAATACAGCATCTAACAAATTTGTACTTACTTTATGGAATGTTTTGAAAATTTACAAATAATAGAAAACAAAATATTTTGAATCGACTGCGATAGATAAATATGAACAGACAAAGACCCAGATAGATAGATGGAGAGATATGAACACACTGAGATAGATAGATAGATAGATTGATTGATAGATTGATATGTATAAACGGAATGTAGAAAAATGAACATCATACAACAAGACAGGGAGAGAATTATCTTTAAGGAGAAAAAGTAGAAAGAAAGAAAGACAAAAGAAATAAAAATAAAGATTAGGAAATGGAGAACGGACAAAGAATTAAATAAAATTGGTAACATAACATTGGAAGAAATCATGAAACAAATTGAAAATAAAGGGAAACAAGAGGAGAACGTTAGATAGATGGATATATATATATATATATATATATATATATATATATATATATTGTGTGTGTGTGTGTGTGTGTGTATGTGTGTGTGTGACATACACAAACACACACACAGATGCTAAGAGAAACATCGTGCCTGAATATATTTGTCGCATACCCCACTTGTATGGACTGGGCACAAGGCCTCGTTTTAACGTGGGCCTACCCACAAGCCGAATCTCATGGGTGGGAAAGAACAAAAATTGTTTCGATCCCTTCGGCATTCCGCCACAAGAGGGGGGATAGCCCCCTGGGATCGACGCTATTATTGAACTCTCGACGAGTCCAGCGGCCGAAGCTCGCTGGACCCCTGGCGTTAACTGGAAAACCGAATGTGCAATGAGTTCATAAAAAAAGAGGAGAATGATAGATAGATGGATAGATATATATATATACAGATGCTAAGAGAAACATCGGACCTGAAAGAGTGAGATATTTGCAAAATGGAAATGGTTGGTGGGTTGATGGATTTTAACGACTTATCAACCCGTCAGGGGTTATTTTTTGCCTAGAGGTTAGGGAATGATATACATTGTATGTCTATACACTTTTATAGTCAACGATTTTAACGATATGTTAGCATAATCAGGGATCGTGTTGTTCCCGACAATGCTTTCGTATGGTATTGATCAGGTTTACGTTTATATCTTTTTTATATAATTTTGTTTCTCTCAAAAAGAACAGAATGTCATCTATATCAACACTTTCAAATAGACCTTTCTTATTATTGGCGTTGAAAAATCGTTTTCTGATAAGAGCGAAAGGTTCACATTCAATAAGGAAGTGTTTAACAGTGCAAGGTGTTGGACATGTTTCCCGCTGTGGTTGTTGTTCTTGATTGAGTATAAAGGAGTCTTGTGTAACCAATGCGTAATCCAGATATGATGAAATGGTCCTGTATGGAGAAGGAGACTGGAAAACAACGCTAGAAACAAAATATTTTGAAAATAGGGTATATATATATATATATATATATATATATATATATTATATATATATATAATAAAGCTAATCCTAATGGGTCAGATCTGACTCTTGAATCAGATTCTTGCCCTGATGAGCTACTAAGTGAAACTATTAGTAGGTATATCTGACTCATTAGGATTAACTTTACTATTTGCATTTTATCGAGCACTTTTTACATTTTAGCTTTAGACAGCCATAACGGTGTATATATATATATATATATATATATCTTTAGGCAAAGTGTTATAGTGTTAATCGATTATTTTCGGTTGGTGACACCATGTTGGTCTTTTCTCTTTTTCACTTTTCCCCAGGTGAAGTTTAGTAGTATATTTTTACTAACAATTCTTTTGCCTTTTTTTTGTTGTTGTTTGTTTTTTTTTGTTACCCCAAGGGTTTACTAATAGGATTAGTATATATATATATATATATATATATATATATATATATATAGAGAGAGAGAGAGAGAGAGAGAGAGAGAGAGAGAGGGGGGGGAGCTGAGGAAACAATAGGAACTGAAAGAGATTAAGACACTTGAATTCAAAGTTTTCCTTCTCCTAAACTGGCGGGTTGTGGTAATAAGTCTAAAAATAACCGTTTAATTTAGTATTTACCGGAGAGTCCTTTACTTGCTAAAGAACTGGACTACGATATCATAGTAAACGGGTTCACGCTATTACATTCACTTTCAGACTTGGGAAAGGTATGACCCCCCCCCTCACCCCCAGTTATGAGTTAATTACAACCACTACAGTTTAACTCAGACGGTAGAGCATCCGTCTAGGAATCACAAGGTTTCGAGTTCGATACCGAAGTGGCTTACTACAGTGTCGCATACAGCACGTTAGCCACAACGAAGCCCTTTAGGCTGTTGCTATAGAATATACCGACTGCACCTCAGCATAGGTGTAAAATCCCCCAATGGGGCCCCTTATTGACGGTAGGTGGCGACCCGTGATGCTTAAGGGTGGGACCCTGTGGCTGAGCACTCCATGACATACAACATTCCACTTTGACCTTTACTTTTGGACAGCCACACCCCAATCAAACGGCTATCAAATCAAACCCTAGCGCCTGTATGATTGTCTCAACCCTATTGCCCTTATGGCAAGACCTAACCCTTTTATCATATATTTTCTAGAAGGCGGTGGCCGAGGGTCAATGTCCTGGGTTTGACGTTAAACTCTATCTGATGGTGAAGTTCTAATTCTGGAGGTCAAGGAATATGGAGTACCTCTTCATCACCATTACTCACGGGTGTCCTTCTAACCCGGAGTGGTAGTACCTGTTAGTGTCTCATCTATGGGTTAAATAGATAAAAAATGGTATTAAAAAGGCGTTTGAAAATTAAATTTAAAAAGAAAATTGAGTACTCATCAAGAATGAATAAAACAAAAGTGTATTCGACATAAATTAACCCGACTAGGGTTGACATGTCGTAAATTCCCAACCAACCAACCAATTATCCACTAAGCTATGGGGTATAGAAATAGGAAAAAAAAAGTAAAAGTAAAAATACGTGCGTCAATCCTGCGTTACTCAATATTCAATTTTTTTTTTGGGGGGGTGAGGGGGGTCCGTTACTTTGCATATTGTAGAGATGATTAAAATGTATTACAAAACGAGAGAGAGAGAGAGAGAGAGAGAGGAGAGAGAGGAGAGAGAGAGAGAGAGAGAGAGAGACGATGATTCACAACAAAGAAAATGAATTATAAAGTCGAGAACAAAAGAAACGAGCACCTGCAAATGTGGAATTTAAAAAAAAAACTTCATCAGATATTTTGGTTTTATATTGTTTCTCTGTTTTTTAACTCGAATGTTAGAGTTAATAGAGAATAATAGGAAGAAACCCAAATAGTATTAAGGATAAGGATAAAAAGGTTTACAAAGCAAAGATACAAGGGGAACAGAGTATTTCGTTAATGCTAGGTTGAATTAACAAGTCCTGTGAGATCTCAAGATTGTAACTCGAATATCAGAGTTAACTGTGAAATGATAGGAAGAAACACAATGAGTATTAAGGATAAGGAAAAAAAGGTTTACAAAGCAAAGATACAAGGTGAACAACGTATTTAGCAATTGCTAGGTTGAATTGACAAGTTCCGTGAGATCTCGTCATTTCTCTCTTCCGGGGTTGCGTCAGAGATTTTTAAAGGAAAACCAGACGATTCCAGTCTCATTATTTAGGTACTATATGACAAATGGCATATCAAACTTCGTGGATTATTTCATGCCAAAGTCATCCATGTAGAAGAACAGTAGTGGTACTATTTAACCCATAGCTGGAGGATGAGGTGGTTCATACATTTCCCAAGAGTATTAGTCCGAAAGTGAACATAATAGCACGACTGAAGTTTAAACTCGCTTATTACGATGTCTCCGTCCCAAAGCTGGGTGGGATGAGGGAATTCATACCTTTCCCAAGGGTATTAGCCAGAAAGTGAACATAAAAGCATGACTGGAATTCGAACTCGCTTACTACAATGTCACAGTTCAGAACGTTAGCCACTGCGCCACGGGAACTCTTCATCATTCTATTCCAATTTGAAGTGAAGTCTTCATATTTCTTTAATAAGTAAAATATTCTTTTCAGCTGTTCTGTTTAATTTATTAAGTTTATTTTGTTGTATTGTCTAAAGATCGAGAAAGATATAAATATAGAGAAAGGGGAATAGACTAGTGAGAAAGAAAGAAAGAAAGAAAGAAAGAAAGAAGGAAAGAAAGAAAGAAATGATCGAACAAATATTTTTTAAATGAACGAATGAATTAAAAGATGAGAACTAAAGAGGTAGAATACAAAGAGAAGGGATTGAAGAAAGAAAGAAAGTTAGAAAAAGAAAGAAGATAAAAAGAAAAGGAATATTAGAGAGAGAGAGAAAAAAAAGAAAGAAACAAAATGAGAGAAAGAAAGAACAAAAAGAAAAACAGACAAGGAAAATTAGAGAAAAAAAAAAAGAAATGAAAGAAAGAATTTTTTTTTTTCAATTAAAAACTCTTTTTTCTTTTTCTTCCTTCCTTTCTTTCATTTTCCTTTTTCTTTTTTTTCTTTCTTTCTTTTCAATTAAAAAAGGAAAATGAAAGAAAGAAAAAGAAAAAAGATTTGAATTGAATTGAAAAGAAAAGAAATGGAAAACCAAAGAAAGAAAGTAAAATTATTTTTTAAATTGAGTGAAAATCGATGGTTATGAAAGCGGAAATAAATTAAGCATTAAAAAAGAAAATGAAAAGAAAATGAAAGAAAGGATAAAATACGATGGGAATTGAAGTGAATTAGTGGGAAAGAAAAGAAGGGTAATTGTACAACAAGGACGAGTAAGAAAGGAATGAGATATATATATATATAAAAGAAAAGATAAAAACTTGAAAGCGGCAAGAAGTAAAAACTAAAAAGAAAGAAAGACAATTAAGATTCCCAACCCCCCACCCTCTCCCATTATACAGGTAGAAAAAAAGGAATGATTATCACGGAGGTGAGAGGGGAGAGAGAAAGAGTAATCTCACCCAACACCTCTACCCCACCATCACTAATGTTGCATTCAAACAAGAACAGGTAAAAAAAAAAGAGACACGTGGGAAGATAAGCGGGGGAGGAGAAGGAGGAGGTGTGAAATGAGGAGGTGGGAGTAGGGCGACGCATAAATGCGCTTGTCGTCTGATCAGGGGGTTCCAGTTGATCCCAGACACGGACAAAAACAAAAAGCCACTCTTCGCTATAAGCACGGCATTTGCCTGCGGCAGACATCTTTCTTTAAAACAAAACAAAACAACAAAAAACAGCAACAAAACAAAAAAACGAGAAAAAATCTTTAAAAAATACCTTCATTAATCACTTTTGATTTACGAACAGGTAAGTTTTTCTGTCTTTTTTTTTTTGTTGTCATTTTTCTTAAATTTATTTATAATTTAAAATTACTTAAACGATACATTGGGCGTTTGTTATGTGTGTGTGTGTGTGTGTTGTGTGTGTGTGTGTGTGTGCATTCATATACCCACACTCATTTTTGTCTGGCACAAGGCAACAAGTGTGGGGCATTTTAAAAATTTGGTTAGTTGCGAGACGAACGCGCGAAAATTACCTTACAGCGCATCAGCCCAGATCAGACATGTACATATTTGCATATACCATCTCTCTATTTATCTATCGCTAAGTCTCTCTCTCTCTCTCTCTCTCTCTCTCTCTCTCTCTCTCTCACACACACACACACACACACACACACACTGCTTCTATCTATCTATTCATCTAATGGTACTTTCTTAATAAATGAGTAAATATGAATGGATGTCGGTTGTTGATATTGAAGTAGAGGTATTTAAAAGAAAAAAAAAGATGCTTATTTAAATCGTGATTTCCAATGTAGGTGAGTAAATCCGTCTCATTTTCATGATTGCTGCTACACATTCTTCTTTCTCATGCTGACTAGTTAGCCACTCTAATACACACACACGCGCTTGCTCACACACGCATATATATATATATATATATATATATATATATATCACAGTCTATTTATATACCAATCTTTATAGATATACATACATATATATATGCATGGTCACAAGATGAAAATGATATGTAATATGAATATATATGTATATATATACGCACATGCACACACAAGGGAATATATATATATATATATATAATATATATATATATATATGTGTGTGTGTGTGTGGTGTGTGTGCATATACATACATATTACATATCATTTTTACGTTGTAACCATGGATATACAAACATACATAAATACATATACAGAGATATAGATATGAATAGACTGTGATATATACATTGATATATCAACAAAAGCCCTGAAAAAGATCTACTAAACAGATTGAAACACTGCAGCCTTGACTGAATAAATATCACTCATTTTTATTTGAACCTGTGTTTTTTCAAATTTTTCACTATATTATATATATATATATATATATATATGGAGAATAAGTGCTTAATTGGAGTCGTACCTAATTTAGAAATTAATTAATTAATAATGAATTAGGCGGGAATACCTATTAAATGTATGGCTAAACAAATCGAGAAAAATCAATCTCTGTATGTACATTTCGGCCTATTAGGCCTCATCAGCAGAGCTATAGATCGGAAGACCGCCCTGTGCGTGATTTGAAACCGGACTGCCAAGCTGACAGGCCGATCCTATAACCCCAACACTAAACGAACTTCTTAGATTTTAGCCATACATTTAATAGGTATTCCCGCCTAATTCATTATTAATTAATTAATTTCTAGGTACGACTCCAATTAAGCACTTATTCTCCAAAAAATTATCGGCAAAAAGCCATTCTAAACAACCTTGTTTACATAATATATATATATATATATATATATATATGATAGATAGATAGATATGAATAGACTGTGAATATGTGAATATATATATATATATATATAGAGAGAGAGAGAGAGAGAGGATGGACAGACTTATAAAACAAACTGGCTCTGAGATCGACACAGAGAACATAAATTCGACTAATTCTAAGAAATGTCAATATAACAAGTGCCCCCAAACAGGTGAGAAGCAATACCTACATTTACCTGTGACTCTGCGAAGGTTAGGTGGGGGTGACTTTTTGCGTGAATTATGCCATTCACTAAAAGTCAACAATTTTGACAGACTATGAAATGTCCTGCTCTCTTGCAGGGCTGTACCCCCTACAGACCGTCCCACCCACACCCAAAAATAAGAGTCCTGAGTATGACACTAAACTGCAGCTAATGGTCCTGAACTCTGACCTATTGCCAAATGGTTGAAAGTGTAAAAAGTATAATAATATTCATTTAACTCTCTCTCTCTCTCTCTCTCTCTCTCTCTCTCTCTCTCTCTCTCTCTCTCTCTCTCTCTCTCTCTCTGTCTCTCTCTCTCTCTCTCTTCTCTTTTTTTTTCATCTTTTCGTTATGTTTGATTAAAACAGATTAGCGTTATCACTTCCACGCGCTCATCTGTCTATATTTTATATTTTCCTGTGTAGCATGTCCTTTTCCCCCCTTTAATTCTTTGTGATAAAATCGGAATGGTCCATTGTTTAGCTGAGGTGAAGACACTCATAAGAAATAAGAATTCGGCGTATAAGCAAAACCAGATAATCAGGATTTACATTTTTGCATTTCATTTTGGACGATTTGAACGGTCTCATTTTTCAACCAAAGTGTATTGCCACATTATAACACTCGTGCGATTAAGGAACTCGAATGAGAGAGAGTTAAATCAAGATTATTACACTTTTTACATATTGAACAATTATGCAATATCTCTTAAGTAAACATATCAAGCGTTGTAATAGTTAGAATATCATAATGTGGTATATCAACAGGTCATGCTGGTAGCCAATATTGTTTGTGGAGATACGAGTGGGGGGTGAGGGGTGTCAAATAAAAGTTTGCTCGGAGATCCAAAAATGATTGGGTTATTTTTCCGTCTTCCAACGCCAAGCCACAATAGACATGAAGTCATTTTTACTTTCACGCGCGAATCAAAATCATGCGCGGTCATTGCTCCTATTGGATTCCTTTCCGGGAAGCGCCTCAGCCCTCTCCCATTTCCGGGAATCGCCTCAGCCCTCTCCCATTTTTTGAAGCCCCCGCCGCCTGAACCCAATCGAATAGCCTTAATCTCACTCATCCATCGCGAAAGACAGGGTAGTATTGTTTGTAAACATGGGAGTGGAGGTAAAATCATAAAATCTGCTAAGAGACCCAAAAATCTTCTTCACATCCAGGATGTGTCACTGATTTTATTTTCTACGACGATAACCGTTACGCTAGTGCCCCATACCCACTTTGTTTTGTTGCATAAAGAGGAAAAATCGACTAAAATTGACTACAAAATCATTTTCAGTTGCTTTTAACAGAATCCATATTAATGATAATCTATTAGATTGTGGACACACAATGAGTTGTATATTATTTTATGTACCTAAGGGAATTTCAACCACTCTTCTATTAATTCTAGCTGATGTTAACAATCCTGTTTGGATGATCTCGATTCTTCTTCGGGTTTCCAATTTTTCCTGATTCTTTTCTAAACCCCTGGGAATGCTTCCAATGGCTCCAATTACAATTGTCACCACGTTTATCTATTTGTTCCTCATGGTTCAAGTATTTGTCTATCTTTTCGTTTTCTTTCACCTTCATACGTTTTTTTTTGTTTTGTTTTTGTTAATTGATTAATACTAATTATTATAATTATAATCTTTAATTCTCTTTTTGTGACTGAGAAGTGTAAACCATGGGAAATTCACAGAAGAATATGGTATTGTGTATCAAATTGACGTAATTCGGCATTAAATGATCCGAAGAGGATTGATATGCCGTTAAAACAAAACAACCTAATAGCCAACCACCACACCACGGAGGTTTAGCTCAGTCAGTAGGGTGCCCGCTTAGGAATCACATGGTTCCTTGTTTGATACCGGTCTTCACCAACTCAGAGCATGAGTAGCACAGATTGGGTAATGTTATCTGTGCAGTTTAAAACATGACTGTATTAAAATGGTTTGAGTACGCAAAAAGGATTTAAATCAATATGCTTAAATCTTTTAAGTGAGGTTACTAAATATGATTTAATTGATTGAACTAGAAGTGGCTTAATTCATTGTATTAAGAATGGCTTAAATGAGTCTACTAAAAGTCGCATTATTATAGTGGAGAGCTGACAGTATTTGTGGTGCTCCATTTCAGCAAAAGAACTCCCTGGTCTAGCGATAACGAAAAGGAGATAGACTCCCTCACTGTCCGGCTGATACCAACAATAGGTCACTCCACCAACTACTTTTATTTTTACATCACGGGGATTCCCCAGATAAGTAAACTACCACCAACAAACATAATATCCTGCTAAAATAGCCGTGGTGTTTAGCAAGCTAGTCTTATCTCTACTTTTCAGGGTTTGATTCTCACCGAGTGACCCATAATTGTGACTCTTGTACTTTCATTGGAGAGACACGGAAGTAAATTTATCTCACACGTCTTAACAACTTTCAATTTGGTCACTTTTGATTCGCTGTTTCTTGTTTGGTTTTGTGTCGTTTGTGTTTTAATCAAATGCCACGGGTGTTTCGATGTTAATATGATAACAGATTATCTTAGCCCCCCCCCCCCCGGGGCCCTAATCAGATTTATTAAGCACTCACTTCCCCAACCCATTGTTTATTAAGTACATTAAAGTGACGCATTACATATGTATGCTTTTATATTTGACGCCTAATTTAGAAACCATAAGTATTATTTATGATATTCGAGATATGAAAGAAATATGAACAAAAGTAAAAAAATCTTTTTGTTTAATATCCTCGTGTACACATAATCAAACAATTTGCAAATTAAGCTCCTTTTAGTCGACTCAAAGTAGATTTAGTTAAACTTAATCAAATTATTTTAATAGAATCCATTAAACTACTTTCAGAACACTCATTTAATCCACTTATTATGGATTCAATCAAATGATTCTAGTGCAGACAATAAAGTCCCTTTTTAGTGGAGTAAATTAAGCCATTTTGGTACGATCAATTTAGACATTCTTAATAAAATCAATTAAGCCACTTTTAGTGGAGTAAATTAAGCCACTTTTAATGGAGTCATTTAAGCTACTTTTTAGTATGATCAATTAATTAAGCCACTTTTAGTAGATTCAATTAAGGCATTTAGTGGGGTAGATTAAGCCACTTTTAGTGGAGTCTTTTAAGCTACTTTTGTATCACCAATTAAGCCACTTTTAGTAGACTCAATTAAGGCATTTTAGTGAAGTCATTTAAGCTACTTTTTGGTATGATCAATTAAGCCATTCTTAATATAATAATGCGACTTTGAGTAGACTCATTTAAGCCATTCTTAATACAATAAATTAAGCCACTTCTAGTTCAATCAATTACATCATATTTAATAGCCTCACTTAAAAGATTTAAGCATATTGATTTAAATCCTTTTTGCTTACTCAAACCATTTTAATACAGTCATCCTAGATCCTCTTTTTTATGAATTCCTCGGCTTAAGACTAATTGTTAATAACCTACTACAAGAAGTAGATGTTAGCAAACCAGTGTGATGCATATCGCATCAATTGGTGACTTCAATCCTCATAGTGCGCGTTACAAGTGTGGCCTTTTGCCAGACTAACCTGAGTAAAGTCCTCAATTTCGATATTTACTGAGGACCACCGAATCGGAGTTTTATGCCAAAATTACATCAAATTGAGTAAACATCTAGAATATAACTCCGCATTCAATTAATAAACCAACAATATGTCCCGGGTAAAATTTGATAGTACTGATTATGAGACTGCTCAGTCGGTAAAGTGTTCGTCTGGGAACCTTAAGGTTCCTGGTTCGATACTGGCCCTCGCCAACTCCGCGTATAAGTAGCACAGGGATCTGTGCGGTAAAGTGGGGAGCTGACGGTAGGCTTGGTGCTCCGTAGCAGACGCTTACAAACAATCTTTACTTTTTTACTTACTAAGTGATACAGTGACATACAACACTCTACTTCGGCTCTTAATTTGGCTATACGGTCGGTCGGAGAGGCCCTACAAATCAATCGGCTGCCCATATCAAGCCCTTACGCCTATATGGTTGTCCTGATTGTTTTGTTTTTAAAATTACTCTTATGGTAAACACTCAAACCTTTTATCATATGGATGCTAAAAGGCAGTGGTTGAGCGTCAACCAGCAATATTTATTAATACATATGAAATTAATGAAAATTATTTCTATAAATAAATCATATATGTATACATATACATATAAATATGTAACAAAAAAGATTTGGAATTAAATAACCCATAAGGGTTGCTATGCCATTAAACCAAACCATTAACCAAAAACTATGTTGTTAATTATTCAGACTAGTATCCTCGTCATTGTAGTTTTGCACAAAAGTCTTGAACAATTTTCTTTTCTCTTGCTCACATTTTCTCCTGTAATTTTCAGTACTCCTTCATGGCCATTACTCCCAGGTCCACTCTGAACCGGGTTGGTAGTACCTATTAGGATGTCATCTATTGGTTAAATAGGAAAAAATTAGGGTTTTTTATGTTTAAAAAATTGAGTTTAAAAAAAACAACGTCTTAGGCATAAAATAACCCAATGGGTTAACATGCCGTAAAATGCAACCAACCAATCAACTCGTGTAATTTTCATTTTTCTTTTTAAGAAATGGCAGAGAAATATTCACAATAATTTCAGTCATTATAAAATTTGAAGATTTTGTTTTTAGAACAACCTGTTTTTTTTTCTTCCTGATTTCTATAAAGATATTTACTTTGAAGTTGATCAATGCACAATTATTAAAGTTCTTTCATGACCGCGCCTATAAATGAAACCATGTGCAAAAGTATCCAGCGAAAAACCGGTTTTAAACTCTATATTCAGTCTCTAGTTTTCTAAGAAAACGCGATGAGAACTATTGCATAAGCTATTAATAATGACCTACATCAGTTTACCTCACGTAATGTAATAGTTTCGCAGACCATTGTTAGTGAGTTCGATTCTCACTGGGTGCCCCGTACTTCTGGCCTTGTGCCATATCTAAGCTCAGCTTAGTAAATAACTATATCTGTTTAATTCTTTATGGATTGGATTAGATTCAGTTGGGTTGGTTAGTTTTTCGGCAGGTCAACACTTGTTGAATTATCTAATGCCAAAATTAGTCCTTTTTTTTTCAATTGCATATTTTTCAAGGCGCTCGTAGTGTAATGGTTATCGTTGTAGGAAATGAACTCAGCTAAATGAGTTCAAATCCTGGAGGTGTCTGTTTGCATTTTTACACAGCGTTAATACACTTGGCAAAGGTGTGCATCTATCTATTCTCCCTCATGCTATGGGTAAATAGTAGGTCAGACTGGGCTCTTTAACTTTGGTAGGGCAACCAGTCTAGGAGAAGGAAAACTCTGAATTCAAACATGTTAAGTTCCGCTTAAAAATGACATTGTGTCACATCCTACTCATGCGGAGTTGGTAAATATATGAGTGTGGTTTCAAGTAACCAATTATTATATGATCAACTTTTGTTTTCACAGTTTCAAGTATTCCAATCTAATACGAGTAATTCCCGAAAATATCTACTTGAGCCATTGGTGACTCTAAGTCAAAGTTGATCTGGGAGTAATGGCAACGAAAGGGCGACTGCACGCTCCCTTGAGCCACAGAACTAAAGCCTCAACATCAGATGAAGTTTAATATCGTATCATATTA
>CM042155.1:58847629-58870129 GCA_023376005.1 Doryteuthis pealeii | reverse complement strand
ATAGCATGGATGATGATAGCACTTCCGGTTCGGATTTCCTTGAAGAGAAAAACACACGAGACTTTAAAAAAGAAAATGTAAGGGTTGACCTTAATCCTATATCTTTCTTTCTTTCTATCTATCTCAGTCTGTATAATATATATATATATATATATATATATTATATATATATATATATATATATATATAATGTCTGTTCACATCTATCTGTCTATTTCTACCTCTTTATCTATCTATCTGTCTATCTCAGTCTGATTGCTATCTTTTCTTTCTCTGTCCCTACTATCTATCTATTCATCTTTCTATCTGTCTGTCTGTCTATCAGTCTATCTATCTCAGTTTCTTTATGATCTATCTATTCTTTTAAAGTGATTCCTAACCATTTCCCGGTCTGACTAACTGATCGATTTGGATTGCCTCATGGAATTATTCATTTTCAAAGGATAAAAAATAAAAACTCTCACCAAGTTTCATGTCTGACGCGGTTATAAATCGGATGTAATCTTGTTTGTTTGTTTTTTGTTTGTATTTTGGCAAAATGACACGTTCTTTTTAATCTCAACCAAACAATGTTCTATCATTTAGGCAGTGGCTAATCCAAAATGGCCCAAACACAGAATTTGGGAATGATTTCAATTTGGTCACCGATCAATCAAGACTGAAAGAAAAAATCCACTTGCCAAAATGTTACGAATCCTATTCAGCCAATATGCTCTTAACCCTTTCAAACCGCAAACTCAACAGTTTCGTGTGGCTGTGTCAGTACTACTGTATGGTTGTACCACCTGAACTTAAACGAAACTCCCGAAGAAAAATCTTGAAGGGAACTACATAAAAAACACTAAATATTCTATAAAATTTCTTAGAAAAGACGAGATATTCAATACAACACCTAAAAATGTTTGATATTCAATACAATACTTAAAAACACGAGATATTCAATACAATACCGGACAGAAACTAAATATTCTATACAATGACTAAAAATCACTCGATATTCTATATAATACCTAAAACGCTCGATATTTTATACAAAACCTAAAAGGTTAGATATTCTATACTAGACTTTTTAAAAAATCACTAGATATTCTATACAATAGCTGTTTTGAACAAATCATTGTAGCATCATCCTACAAAATAACAGTCTGAAAGCCACTTATCCCCAAACACACAAACCATACATGTAAGACTAGCAAGCCATTTTGTGCATTGCTGGTGAATTGAATACGAATTCATGATCGATATTTTTCTATGGACTCCTACACATGGAGACACTAGTGCTGGCCGACCAGCAAAAACTTGCATTCATCAGCTCTGTACGGACACTGGGTACCGTCAAGAGGACTTACCAAGAGCGATGACCTCTAGGAACGGATGGAGAGAGAGAGAGAGAGAGCGAGAGAGAGAGAGAGAGAGGGAGAGAGAGAGGGAGAGAGAGAGAGTTACTACACGCGTTGAGCTTAATAATTTCGGGTTGGACACTATTTTACTATACACCGTAATCCCAATATATCGGGCTCAGGAAGTTTGAGATGAGGTTTGATGATTAGTATTATCTGCGCTATTCGGACTATTGTCCTCACAATAATCATTGTTATTTGTACAACGTTTCGGCCGATATACCCTCCGGTCTTCTTCAGGTATTTCTTGTCGGACTCGGGAACGTTCTTTTCGGACTCGGGAACATTCTTGTCGTAATCGGGAGCCATCACGGAACTTTGAACTTAACCCTTTATTGTCCACGGGGGTATCCTGTTCTCATTCCGCTAACCATAGCTGGGGTAGGAGTTGTGTTAATTATTTTTTTCTATGTTACTGCCGCTACTCAGGATTGAACCCTGAATACAGATATAAATGTCACTTAGAACTGTCTTAACCTAACTACCTTATCCACTAGGCCATGTGTCCAATTGGACCGAGTCCGACAAGAAATACCTGAAGAAGGCCGGAGGATATATCGGCCGAAACGTTGTACAAATAACAATAAAGATTAGGACAATAGTCCGAATAACGCAGATAATACTAATTGGGTGATGCATTCAGATACTCCTTAAAACAAAAAGCTTGATACTGCGACTATTCGTAGCCTTTATTTTAACAACATAATGATTTAGCTTTGAAGAAAGATGTATATTTACCCAACCCCTCCACTACGAGCAGGATGTGACACAAGATCATTTTCTAAGCGGAATAAATCTGGTTAGTAGTCATAGTTTTCCTTTTCCTAGATTAGTTGTCTAAACAAAGCAAAAGAACTCAGTCAGATTTAGTATTTCCCATAACTAGTTTGGGGGTGGGGGTGAAAATGGATTCATGCCATTTCCCAAAGACATTATCACGAAGTGAAACGCATTGTATCATAGACCGCAGGGACAGGACACGTACTGTCATTATCCTCACAGACATATGGGTTCCCACATTAAACCGATTTTGTATCTCATGAGACTGGAAATGAATACTAGCTGAGTTCTTAGGAGAATAAAAAAACAAATGATACAAATGTGTCTGGTTCCAGGGCCGCACCATTCCATTTCTCTAGTTGGAGAGGGTCATAGATCTCCCTAAATTCTTGTCCCGCAGAGACTGTAAAGACTATGTTGGTTTTGCGTTAATTCCGACGTGCATATGTGGATTCCCAGATTAAACACAATTCTGTGGAATATTTACCTTAGATCTATTTCAATCTATTCATCATCTATCTATCTATTTCAATCTGTACATTATATAATACTGTAGTAGTGTTATGGACTGATTGGCGATATCTCATTAGATAGTTGAAAAAAAAAAAACAATTTTGGATATAAAAATAACAATTGTTTTTTGAGTCGTACAAGCGACTTATATCAGAGTACAAGTCAATGGGGTAGGGGTAACGTCAACACAAGATAATAAATTACTGGAACAAAAGAAATTCTAATGGCAGAAATAGGTTGATATAAAGCAAAATACTGTTTCATACAAATGTTGTCATTTACGTGAAGACTATACAAGATAAGGAAATTTATTACTCGAACAGGGGAGATTTTAAAGGCTAAAAATTTGGTTGATATAAAAACAAATGACTGGTTTATATAACTGCTGACATCTTCATATCTATTGTTATTCTTGTGAAGACTGCACAAGATAATAAAAATTACTCGAACAAAAACAGTTTAAAGATTAAATCTTTAAAATGTTGATTAGTTAAGAATAACAATTTGGCCGGGTGTTCTTAGGCCAATTTCTGGGAATTATCATAGCAACTGACAGGTAAGTCTGGCACAGGACCATTTATACAATAATAAAAATGTTATCAGGTGCCTCACCAATTAGGAAACTGGGGTGGAGACTTATTGACCCCCTTCCAAGATGTGTAACCCAAGACTATGATTTCGATTGGCCGTCCAATCAAATGCGACCGCGTGGGTGGGTCTTTGTACACCTCCTGATGTTTACACTGTAGGGCCATTGGTCCGGCATTTCTATTGGCTGGCCAATCAGAGCCCTGGATTCAGGGGTTTGGAACCCATAAAAGAGGACCCAAAAGGGTTCCAGGCAGATCGGACAGCTGGTTCTTGACCAGATTGGACAACTGCTTCCATAGCAAATTGATAGCTCCGCCTCATAGCCCTTGTCACTGTCTTTGCTTTGTCCTCTTGTTACTCAAAGTCCTGAATTTGAATCAGAACCCAACATATATCGCCAGCCAGTCCACAAAATTCCGACTCAACTTCAGCTTCGATACCCCTTTGTGGTTGTACATGATTTTTTTTATCACTGTATAATTAATAAAGGTCATTTATTGTTAAAAACGCGTTCGTATTACTTGTGGAACAATATTGGTGAATTTGGTCACTTTCAGGTACAGCCCGGAACAAGCCCTTCAACTTTCCTGTGGGTCAAAGAACACCCATCGTGTTAGATTCGGCGCCGCGACAGCATAGTGTTACATTTGGCACCTCGGCTGGTCACGTCAGACCCTAGCACCTATATGATTTTCCCAATTCTATTGCCCTTATGGCAAGCCCCAACCCCTTTTTATCATATGGGTGCTAGAAGGCAGTGGCTGCGGGTCTACATGTCCTGGGAATGACGTTAAACTCTATCTGATGGTGAGGTTCCAGTTTTGGAGGTTTGGGGAATGTGGAGCACCCCTTCATCACCATTGCTCCCTGGTCTACTCTGACCCGGAGTGGTAGAACCTGTTAGGGTCCCATCTATGGGTTAAATAGAAAAATGTATTTATAAAAAAATGGTATTATCCATTAAGAAATGATTTATTTCAAAACTGTATCGACATTAAATGACCCACTGAGGTTGATATGCCGTAAAACCAAACCAAAACAAATCTTTTGACCTTGTTAATTATAAATTCGCATACGTTACCAGATACTTACCTGGCGCCTAGAACCTTCGGCTCCTGGACTGGTTAGATATGAAATTAAATGCTTGATCCTCCCCCTCCCCCCCCCGCGTGTAAAAGGGGCAGGTCCGGGTTTATTATCTGGTGACTGAAGCACCGGAAAATGGAAATGTCGAAGGGATTCACGCACTAGCCACTGTATGAGCTTCGGTCTGTGCGTGGCTCCTCATGTCCTTGTGTCAATCCGCATGGTGGTAGGTCAGGAAAATAATGACGTTCCCAAAATTGAATTGTTTGCGTCTACTATTCCAACATTCGCACCACTCAGACAGATGTCTGGGGGTGGGGATTTGTTTTTTCAAAACTCACTCGGACAATATTTGTCGATTCCTAAATTTAGAAACTTAAAATAATTTGATATGTTCTTCTGAAAACAGTCATGTCTCCAAGATACAAAATATCATCATGGTCGGTTTAAAAAAAAAGAAAAAATGGTTAAATAATTTTCCGACATTGAGATGACGTCATTATTTCTCACGGTGTCGCCATGTTCGATCTTCATCGAAGAAGATACGATGTCTACAACAGTTGAAATGACATTTTTGACACCTTTCTTTCTTTCTTTCATTTTTCTTTGTCTTTCTTTCTTTCTGTTTTTCTTTCTTTTTTCTTTCTTTCTTTCTGTTTTCTTTCTTTTTCTTTTTTCTTTCTTTTTTTTTTTTCTTTCTTTTTTTTTTCTTTCTTTCTTTCTTTTTTCTTTCTTTCTTTTTCTTTCTTTCTGTTTTCTTTCTTTCTTTTTTTTTTTTTCTTTCTTTTCTTTTTTCTTTCTTTTTCTTTCTTTCTTTCTTTGGATTTTTCTTTCTTTCTGTTTTCTTTCTTTCTTTTTCTTTCTACTTCCTTTCTTTCTTTCTTTCTTTCTATGCTCACCATTTTGTTTCTTTTTCTTTCTTTCTTATTTTTCTGTCACTTTCTTTTTTTTCATTCTTATTTTCTTCCCGTTTTTCATTCTTTTTTCTTTTTTCTTTCTCTATATTTTCTTTTCTTTCTTTTCTTTTTTTTTTTTTTCTTCTTATCTTTCGATCTTTTTCTTTCTTTCCTTTCTGTTATCGTCGTAGGTAGTGGACTCGGCTACCCGTGTTCAAATCCTGCATGAGACTTTGCATTTCACACAGCGTTAACACCCCCCCGAAAAGTCGGTATTTACATATTCCTTTCGCTACAGATTGGGCGTAACACGAATTCGCAAGTCTGGGGCATCCAGCGAGGATTGAACTTGATATTCATTAGTAATGGATATGCAAATGATTACACCACGATTAGACGCCCCAACTAATCTCCTTCCAGATATGGGTAAATAGTAGGGCTGACTGGGCTTTTTAACCTAGGTACGGAAACCAAGAAGGAAAACTGAATTCAATCAAAGTATGGAGAGGAATTTAATTCACCAGGTTTTTCTTGGCCAAGACACGGTACATAAGTAGCGCTCGCATGACCAAACTCACTCTCTCTCTCTCTCTCTCTCTCTCTCTCTCTCTCTCTCTCTTTCTCTCTCTCTCTCTCTCTCTCTCTCTCTCTCTCTTTCTCTTTCTTTCTCTCTCTCTCTTCTTTTTTCTCCTTCTCTCTTTCTCTCTTTTCTCATTCTCTTTCTCCTTCTCTCTTTCTCTTTCTCCTTCTCTCTTCTCTTTCTCTTTTTTCTTCTCTCTTTATCTTTCTCTTCTCTTTTCTCTTTCTCCTTCTCTCTTTCTCTCTTCTCTTTCTCCTTCTCTTTCTCCTTCTCTCTTTCTCTTTCTCTTTCTTCTTCTCTCTTTCTCTTTCTTCTCTCCTTCTCTTTCTCCTCCTCCCTTTCTCCTCCTCCCTTCTCCCTCTCTCTCTCTTTCTCTCTCTCTCTCTTGAAATTTTAGGTATTTAATTTCTGAGTAAATTGTTGGCTGACTGGCTGGTTGGTTGGTTCATTGTTATGGCATGTTAACCCTTGTTGGGTTATTTTATGCCGAAGACTTGTATTCGTTATTGATGGTTACCCAATTTGTTAAACTCATTTTTAAACACATTTTAACTTCTTTAACTCATAAATTCGAACCTAACAGGTACTTCAACTCTGGGTCAGAGTGGACCTGGGAGTAATCGTGATGAAGGGGTACTCCACATTCCCCAAATCTCCAAAATCAAAGGGTCACCACTACATACAGTTTAACGTCATACACAGGAAATTAAGACCCTCAAGCACCGCCTTCTAGCACATATATATAAAAGGGTTGATGGGTTTGCTATAAGGGCAACTGGGTTACTGAGTAAAGGTTTAAAAGCTATTCTCGCTTAATATTACTACTGAACTTTTAAACCCCAAATCGCTCACATAATTGTGGCCTTGAACCAGGCTAAACTGAGCCGAATAAGATCATTGCTCACGAAGTGACTTTGATCCTGATTCTAAAATCAGATCCAAAGACGTAAACATGGACGCTCCTTTAGAGGGGGGGGATCTTAATCCTCTGCAGATGTTACAGTCATGATGGGGAAACAACAGAGGAATCAATGATTAAAATCTGAAGATTCTACAGAAAAGAAAAATAATTTACAGAAAAATGTGTACGGAGAAACATGTTTTAGCCAAGAAAATGTTTATACAGACGGGCTAGACATGGGTGTGCCACAACGAACTTGAGTTGAAATAAAAGTCCATGAAGTGGAAACATATTGACTCTCAGGTAAAAAATAGTTCCGGGCGCAGCGGTCAGTAAAGAAGGTCATGTTGACAGTCTTCTGGTACATTAAAGAACTTTTACTGTTGATTTGCATTAGAAAGAAAAAAAACGTGCAAATTTTAACAATGCTTCATATTGTCAATTACTTTAATAAAATTCAACTTATGTATAGTTTTTTACTAAGTTTAGCTTAAATAATATATATATTTACCAACCCCTCCGCACGAGCAGGATGTGACACAAGGTCAATTTCTTAAGCGGAGTTCAAGAGGTTTGAATTCAGAGTTTTCCTTCTCCTAGACCGGTTGCCTAACCAAGGTTAAAGAGCCAGTCTGTCCTACTATTTACCCATAGCTGGAGGGAGAGTAGGATTCATACGTTTCCCAAGGGTATTAGTGCAAAGTGAAATGCAACTTCAGTAAAATTCATCTTATGTATTGAATGACTCACGTATATTTGGTGGGGGGGGGGCAATTGATATTTTGAAAGAAATTAATGTTTCATTCATTTTTCGTTTCTGTAAAATCGTAAATGGAGATTCGATCTCGATATCTTAAAAAATATACCCCAGATCTACAGGGTGTTGAATAAAAATGATATTAATTGAAATAATATGGGGGTGTCCCCTTGGCGTAATGGTTCACTTGGTGGACTGCGAGATCAGTGTAGGGAGGAGCATGTTTTAGTAAAGAAAAGGCGAGACATGGGTCTGTCACAAGGAAACCTGAGTTGAAATGAAAGTCCATCAACTGGAAATACATTGACACAGCGGTCAGTAAAGAAGGTCATGCTGACAGTCTTCATGCACATGAAAGAACTTTTACTATTGCTTTAAAAAGAAAAAGGTGCAAATTTTAAAAGTGCTTCTTATTGCTAATACTTTAGGTTTGGTTTGGTTTGTTTTACGGCATATCAACCTCGGTGGGTCATTTAATGCCGACAAAGTAGTGAAATAAATTCACTCTTAATGTATAATACAATTTTGTTTATCAACTCATGTTTTTCTATTCAACCCATAGATGGAACCCTAATAGTACTGCCAATCCGGTTCAGAGTGGACCTGGGAGCAATGGTGATGAAGGGGTGCTCCACATTCCCCAAACCTCCAAAACTGGAACCTCACCATCAGATAGAGTTTACGTCATTCCCAGGACATGTAGACCCGCAGCCAGCCTTCTAGCACCCATATGATAAAAAGGGGTTGGGGCTTGCCATAAGGGCAATAGGGTTGGAAAAATCATATAGGTGCTAGGGCTTGACGTGACAGCCGATTGATCGGAGGGGCATCTCCGACCGCCCGTCTAGCCAAGATAGGGCCAAAGTGGAGTATTGCAAGTCATGAACTGCTCATCCACCTGGGTTATATCCTTAAGCATCACGGGTCGCCCCACCCAGCCAACAGGTGGCCCCATTGGGGGAGTCTTACCCATATGCAGAGGTGCAGTCGGTGCATTCTAACACCCCCAGCCGACAGGGCGGGCTAAATACTTTAGTAAAATTCACTTTATATATTGCAAGACCCTCGTGTATTAAGTGATTAAAAAAGGAGGAATCGCGCTTTTCCCAATGACATTAGCGCAAAGGGAATCACAAACAGCCTTTTGTAGGATTTGAACTCATGTCACCGATTGCATTTCCCACTACGATAACCGTTACACAATTCTCACCTCTTTTCATTGAAGTGTCTCTCTACCGTTTCAAACCCTTTTAGAAACCTGATACCTTTTTTTTTTAATTAAATGAAAAGTATGTGTGTGTGTGGGGGGGGGCACTGTTGATAATGAATTGAAGGAGGCGAAGGGTATGATGATAACGGCCAATTTTTTGCAAACTGCAATTTTAAACAACTCTCTCACCGTCACTTATTCCATCGACACCCCCCTCAACAACACACCACCCACACCACCAACCCCCTTAGTGTCCACTTCATAATCCTTTAAATGACACGAACACTTCAGTTGACCTCTCATAACGACTTGATCACCTGTTACGTCGAAGATCAACACAAACGTTCAAAGTTAAACTGCATTTCAAGTTACACCGGACATTAGCATTTGACCTCCACAGAAAATTGGTAACTCTTTCTTTTCATATTTTCAAGTGTCATAATTGCCGTTACCTGAATATATATATTATATATATATATATATATATATATATATATATATTTCAAATGCATTCATACATACAACTGTACGCGTGCGCTATCAGAAAAAAATCAACGTTATTTTTAAAATTCAATCCGACTAAACGTACAAGTAAAGGGGTTAGATGAAGATAAATGAACAGATATACAAGTTAATAGATAGTTTGGTTTGTTTGTTTAATGGCATATCAACACCTTATGGGTTATTTAATGCTGGAATCTGTGTGGCAGGCGCAGGCGCAGGTACATGCACAACAAACACAACAGTGTTGCCAATAGCTGCATGAAGAGTTTCCCTCCACTTTGGAGACCTTACTTTTGGGATTGCCCTCGTATATAAATACCTGCTCTATGATAGCAGTAAAATAATTTTAGGAATACCAAGGAATGAGACAGAAATGGGAAAAACAGGAGTAAGAGCGTGGAGAAGAGTAAAATAATATAATAAATTCCGTAACAATTCGTGCGTTATACAGTTCGTTTGTTTTTGCAATTTATTTGTTTACAATTAAAATATTATTTTGAAAAATGTAATCCTGAATTCGTGAGTGTTTTGAATAATAATTTTATTTTTCTAAAATTATTTTTTGTACATATGATAAAAATTTTAATTCAGTTCTTAATTCTTTGTTAAGTTAAAGTGATAAAATGTATTCGTTTAATTTATTTAACGTTTTACCCTGAAAAGTGCAAAAATAAAAAGAAACTAAGAATTAAACATGTGTCCTTATTTGTGTATGGAAATTTTCGAGTATTAATTGAATTTATTCGTTTATTCTATGAATAGTTTATTTCTTTTTCTTTTTCAAAAGTTTTTTTTAGTTTCACTGATTAAAAGTTTATATGTTTTATTTTAAGAAATAAATTCTTATATGACAAAATATTAAATTCAAATCTTAATTTCCTGTTGAGTTCCGGTGAAAAAATGTATTCGTTTTTACATTCCTTTTTGTACTTTCATATGAAGAACTGTGAAGTGTTCCACAAATGGATTGATTTTTAGTTATTGAATTATCTAATCAATAAACATCAATAACTAAATGTTGTACTTATTATAAACATATTAAAGTGTATGCACAATTTTAATGCTCAGTGACATCTCATTTCTGAATTATAAGACACATACATACTAAAGCAGACATGACTACTTTATAAAGATAGCTATATATTGGTGGGTAAAAAAATAGTCTGGGTTATATTTATAGTTTTTATTGAAAAAGGGTTAACATAATAAAAATACAAATCAAGATATTTAATATGTAGACGTATTAAGTCCTTTTTAATATGGGATAGTTTTATCATGGGATTTTTTAAGCAAATCAATTATTTTAGGCGGATTGTCTGTAAGTTTCTTTTATTGTTAAATAGAAATATTTTCCCATTTATTCTGAATTGCTTCCCATCGCGTAATGTTCATTAAAAACAAATCTTACCAGACAACTTCCGTTTTTTATACTCGAAATATTTTAAATTGGATTTAAATCTAGACTTTGTCTTATCCAGAACATCACCCATGTATATATATATAATATATATATAATATATATATATATATATATATATATATATATAAACGAATCTGACCATAAGATGATTTTCACTGAACAAGGGACTCGCCACTTCTGATACATGTTTTCGTCCGAATTTAAATGAGACAAATACAGTTTTGAATTTTCAGAAAGCCATCAATTCTACTGTTAAATTAGCAGGAGAAGGGCGTGAGCTATCATGTTGAAAAAATGATATCTCCTCAATTTACTGAAGAGAACATCTTGCCAATATTTGGTAAAAGTCCTTTCTCAAGAATATTAATGTATTCGTTAGTATTAATATATTTGTCGAAATCAAATTAATTCACCGAATTAAAAAGACTAGAAACCATTTCCATACCATTATTCCACCATTTCCATATTCAACCATTTTTATTTTTAGACATTTTGGCAGGAATGTTTCACCTGATTTTCGAAGACAACTTCTACGAGAAGAATCAGAATAAAATCCAAATCTTGAATTATCTGATCATATTTTGATCTTGAACCATTTTTGATCAAAATTACAATTTGTCCTTTTCATTCTTCTTAGAGAATTCTTAGCAAATATATTTGACATAATTTGATTTTCTTTGAAATTTCTTCTGATATTTCTTCGATATAGAATCTTCCTATCACTAGTTTTGAATTCTTTACCAATTTAGTTAGGGTTTTCATTCTGTTTATGAGAGAATCAATTTATTTCGTTGGTAATCTCTTTTCATGGTTGCTTTTGGACGAACAGATACCATTTTTCTTGTGTGTGTGTGTGTGTGTGTGTGTGTGTGTGTGTGTGTGTGTGTGTGTGTGTGTATAGAACCGGTTTTTGTGGAATGTAGGCCAATTCTCTTCACACTGGACAAGGATGTCTCTTCACACTGGACAAGGATGTCTGTTTTTATTAATTAAGATATCAAAAATCTGTTTATATTGCATCCCATGCTTTCCCATTCCTATAAATCCGTTGTTTTTTGTTGCTTGTTTTGTTTTTTATTAAGTTGATATGACTTCTTCTTCTTCTTTGATTGAAACCCTAATTCAACTACTTGATTACTATTATATTATGAAAATAGAAAAAAATCCTTTAAAAAGCTGAAAATTTACTTCCTGAAGTGGCATTTTAAAAAGAAACAAAATACAACTGATGCTCATTTTTTGACCCACGTGTACTGTAGCCTAAGAATTTGTTTAATTACTCTTTGAAGTTTTGTTTTTCTGTTTAAACTATTAACAAAATCGGAATGATTATTTCTAAACTAATTGAGAGACATCCGATGGAGTTAAAGACATTTATTTAATTACTTTCTGAATTTCGGCAAAGTAAGTGGATTTGGGTGACATATCTGACCACCTGTGTAATTCGTCACTTTTTGAAGTGACTTTTCCTTTGATCCTGGGGGAGGGGGAGTTACAAAAAGACATTTAAATTACTTTTTAGAATTAAGGATAGCCGATAAATAAATACGATCACCATTGAAAGGGGTAGGGGAAAACCACGCACAGAAGGGGGCATTGGGATAATTAAATAAAATAAGGGAACATTCTAGACTGATTTTTTAAAGTTATACAAATTAGCCCCATTTTAGGAATCAGGAATAAAATTATGGGGTTTTGATCGACAGGGAGAGAGTTTGATCGACAGTGAGAGAGTTCAGTTGAGGCTTTCGGCTCATTTGAGAAAACGAGTATTTCTGTTTCTGCTCACGCGCGGAAAAAGAAAGTGTGTACACAAGAAAAATCCTTCGTATTTTTTTCTGAAAACAACAGAGTAAAATGGAACCAGAGAGACAACCCCAGCCGGAAAGAGAAATCAGATACCCGACCCAAGAGAAAAAAGAAACCTCGATACAACCCAATACGAGTAAGAAGAAAAAGATAGTCGATAAAAGCAAGAAGAACTTAATAAAATGATTACGCTACAGGGATGGTATTTTTGGCTTGGTGAACTTTATTCGATTTTCTCGAATACGTTCTCGAATTCATGTGATTAAATAATTCTAGTTTAGTTTCATCTTACCCCAAAAACAGACTTCCAATATTTACTACTGCATTCTAGAAAGCTTCTAGCATTAGCTAATTTGATTTTGAAGTATTTAGCCTTAAGCAAAAGAGTTTTCCTTGGACTAAAAAGATCGGTGAAGCTAACGAATGATTGTAATCATCGACACATTCAACTTCACTGTCTTTACATCATTCTCTTCTTTTTCTCTTCTTTTTTTAGATCACTAATTAAAACTGAGCCTATTCTAGTAGTGACCACCCCAAGAGGATTAAAGGGGTTTGAATTCAGAGTTTTCCTTCTCCTAGACTGGTTGCCTAACCAAGGTTAAAGAGCCCAGTCTGTCCTACTATTTACCCATAGCTGGAGGGAGAGTAGTTGGATCCATATCTTTCCCTAAGGTATTTGCGCTATGTGCACTGTAGCTTTGTCCAGGATTTGAACTCGGGTCGACGAGTCCATTTCCTACGACTCTAACCATTACGCTACGATTTCACGTGTGTATTTTTTCACGAAAAAATACACACGTGAAATTGACTGCAATTAATCAATATCTTGATTAATCCAGTGGATTTAACCCTGAAGATCCTTATGGTGAAACTCGAGTAGGTTATTACCGTGTTCCTTTATGATAATAAATTTGCTCTACTAACGGTCACAATGGTTAGTTGATACAAGTTTCACGATGATAAGACAACAATATAACAAATTTAAAGTGCTCAATAGAGCACTTTATATTTGTTATTTCGCTGTCTTAACATTGTGAAACTTAAATCAACTAACCATTGTGGCCATTTACACCGGTAAGTCACTTTTATCCACAAATGAAACTGACTGACTGGTATGTAGGGAATGATTCTATTTGGGATCATCAGTATCACCTGTACATCCACAATGCATGATCATGATGGTGCAATGGGATTGAAATGAATCCGACAGAATGAGGTAAAATAAGGAATGAAAGAACAAAACTCAGACAAAAATGTGTAGTATATTTCGCTGGAATATTTAATTCCGCTTCTTCAGCTTTTATTGTATCATTAGGATCATACAATTGTTTTATAGAAGGGCGAAGTAGGTAGGTGGGTAAGTTTTTTGGTGAGGGAAAGATTTAACTATGCAAGGATTTCTTTTTTCTTCATTCAACAAAACATAATTTGTTTCTAAAGAAAAATGTTTATACAGTGTCTTTTAAAATTGTTTTTTATTCTCAAAAAGAATTTCATTTGGATTGCATTTTATAAATATCGAAAAGTCGAAACAGGCGCTTGTTAGTACAATTTGTTAGTACAACTATTGTTTTTTTTAATCTATACCTTAAACTGTCGAATTTGATTCCATTTATATATATATATATATATATATATATATATATATATTGGGGGAGAATATGTGCTTAATTGAAGTCATACCTAATTTTGAAAATTAATTAGTTGATAATTAATGAATTAGGTGGGCATATCAACTAATTAATTTTCAAAATTAGGTATGACTTCAATTAAGCACATATTCTCCCAAAAATTGTCAGCTAAAAGCCATATCAAACACATTGTTTGTTTACTTTCATATATATATATATATATATATATATATATATATATATATATATATATATATCTGTGTGTGTGTGACCAGTAAAAAGTACGTTTGTCTTTTAAGATGTCAATTTTACTGAATTAATTATCTTAAGTGTATTTTTCCCTTCTAACCCCCCCCCCCTTTCACTCTCACCCCTGTCGCCCCCCCCTGTCGCCCTTCCCCCCCCCCTTCAGTTCTCATCGTTACGCAAAACGTTTACATTTGAACAAGGTGTGAAGCGTAAATGTCACTCAAAACAAACAGACCTGCGTAAATATTATTGCTTACTGACTCGATGACCTCGCCACAATGACACTGCGGTTGAAGGGCGGGGGGGTGATTAGTTGGGAAACCGCGTGGCGGACGAGGGGATTTCGAAAAAGGGGAGACGATGGCGTCTTTTTTTTTTTTTTAAAGAAGTACTTTTTGTCACCTCGACAAACACATACAAGCACACAGACACAGACAACGATAAAAATTCAAATTAGAGGAGCACAACGTGTAACGGTTATCATCTTTGGAAATAACTTTTCTCAATTGAAAACTGATGGTTGATAAAGATCTGTAAATAATAAAACAATAGTAAGTAAAGTCGTCGAGGTGGCCTAATGTCGGTATCAGCCAATCAGCGAGGGAGTCTATCCCCTTTTCACTAGCGCTAAACCAAGGAGATTGTTTTTGCGTCTGAGATGGGGCGCCACACCTACCATCAGCTCTTACAAATCCCTGTGCTACTCATACGCTGAGTTGACGAGGGCCGGTATCGAACTAGGAACCTTGTGGTTTCTAGCCGAACGCTCTACCGACTGAGCTAACCCGGCTCTTAAATTTAGTTATTTTCTGTTTATCTCTGAAGATTATTGCAAAAAAAGATGAAAGGCCACCAATAATTCGAATCAGGATTGTAAATGTTTATTATTATATTATCTACTAGAAGCGACTACCCAGCGTCGCTTGGGTAGAAGGGGGTAGCAAAAAAAGTTGGTCTCGCAGATTCACTATTACTGAATCACGTGTTGGATCCTCACAGGATGCCCCATTAAAATCCCTATGTAAAAAAAGACCTTGTGTCGATTCAGCCACTCTGAAAAGAAAAATGAATGTCTACTATTTAAAATCTGAAATGCAAAAGAAATTCTATGCTGTTATCATCTAAATTTTATTTTTTAATTACCTTCACAAATATAAATCAAACCTTCATTATTTTTGCTAAAAAAATCAAGCTCTGGTGATATTTAATGTGTATATATATATTTACTTTGTCGTTAAATGTTTTCATTTTCGTAGTTTCCACCGGACATACACATACACACAACTGCCCTTTATATATGTATAGATTATTTTGATTAACAATACAATACAATACAAACAGGACTTGTGGATATACCACAGTATGATAATTCCATTATTACAACGTTTGATATGTTGACTTATGAGCTATTGCAAAATAGTTCAATATCTAAAAATTATAATAATCTTAACTTAACTCTCTCTTACTCTTTTGTCTTTCTTTACTTCTTTTCATTATATTCGTTTGAAACAGATTAGCATTATCGCTTCTTCATGCTCCCCTCTCTCTCTCTCTCTCTCTCTCTCTCTCTCTCTCTCTCTCTCTCTCTCTCTCTCTCTTCTCTTATATTTATATATATAATCTTTCCCATACACTCCTTATTTCTTTCTTTCCTTCTTTCTTGTTATATTTTTCTGTGTAGCATATCTTTTTTCTCCCCTTTCTTTCTTTATGATAAAAACGGAATAGTCTATTATTTAGCTGAGGTAACGACACCCACAAGAAATAAGAGTTCGATTGATAAGCAAAACAAGATAATCAGGATTTACATTTTTGCATTTCATCTTGGATGGTTTCATTTTTAACCAGAGGGTGTTGCAAGATGATAACGGTCGTACAATTAAGAAACACGAATATTAATACATGCATCTGTTATTTTAATGATCAATATATAATACAATATGAAATTATCTTACAAAAACTTAATATTCTGAAAAAAAAAACTATGTTCATAATAAATATTTTTTGTTTGTTTCAGGATTTTTAATTTCCTTCCAATGTGGCGACTTCTCCTCTTTTTACTTTACATGATCGGCTCAACCCAAGCCGGTCAAGGTAAGATCAATTTCTATATTATCTGCTAGTTTTGTCACTTTACAAAATTACAATTTTGTTGATTTTATATATATATATATATATATATATATATATATATATATATATATATATAAACTAAAGAGTTTTGAACAAAATAGGCTGAAGCATAGAGATCGGCTCCGCCTAACTTTAAAACAAAAACATTTAACTCCTGCCTTAGAAGATTTCATTTTTCAGTGTGGCTTCATAGTTCGCAGCAAGGCTGGGCTGCTATCACACTCGAGGAAACACAAAATGTCTTCTTGATAGTATGCACAACATGGGGGGTGGGGTAAACAAATCACTCACTTCTGACCCTCATCTATCGTTCACGATAGGACAGTCCACTACATATATATATATATATATATATATATATATATATATATATATATATATATATATAATATAAATTTTTAACATCTCAACCATTTCACGACTGGTTTTTGACATCTCAACCACTGATCTCATCTGATGATTGGATTACCATGAAACTTTAAGTTATGAGTGTGAAACCATAATATTACCATTGATTATATATATATATATATATATATATATATATATATATATATATATATATATATAAGGACCTAATTGAGTCACACTATCTACCTAGGTTCCACCCAAATGGTTCTTCAGGATAATTCTGAATTATCCTGAAGAACCATTCGGGAGAATCCCAGGTAGATAGTGTCTTACTCAATTAGATCCTTATAATTATGCTCTACTTAGAGTATTGAGCACTTTCTACATATTTAACTTAGAAAACTCCTTCAGTGTTTTTTTTTTTTTGTTTTTGTTTTTGTTTTGTTTTTTGTTTTTTTTTTCTTTTGGCCACTACATGCGATACTAATTATTATTTTCAGAAACTACAGGTGTATTGGACTTTTCTTTTTTTTTAATTTTTTTCTCCTAGATAACTCAGTTTGAATAAAAAAAATTTAAAATTTTACAAACTGATTTATCTGGGTTTTTCTTTTTTTCCCACTGATTCAGTTTAGAAATAAAACAATGTATAAAATTTATTGAAATTTCGGAAAAATTACGCACACTTACAGTTTCATCAGCAAATCAATGATTTCTGAGACTGATATTTCGTCACACAATTTGAATGGGAACGCTAACGTTACGTAGCGTTTTGGTTTGTATCTTTTCTTAAATTTTCCAGTATTGAAAATATTAAACATCGCAAACAAAGGCTCACAACTTTTTCTTGTCCACAGTTTTCCTTTTATGTGATCAATGATTAATAGCTATGTTGATGATTTAAATAAAACTGAAACGCTATAGCCTCGGCTTCAAATATGTCAATTTTCGACGTATTCCATGTTTTTTCACAAATTTTTTATGCATATCTATTATTATACTAAATCTGAGAAAATCAATGTTGGTCTCCTAAAGTTTTCTTTCTATTTAGTTTAATGACACAAAATTCGTATCAAAATATTCCTTACTTCTAGGATTAACTTGTGTTTTAAATAAAAATCCATTCTAATTGGTCCTAATTAGTTGTAATTTTTAATTAAGTCTAAAACTGAAAATTCTGTCACTTTCCCCCTCTTTATTTAGATTTTGATATATCCTCGTTATATATGTTAGTTTCTCTGTTAGTGTAAAGAGAGTGATTTAGAGAGTTTGAAATATATTTGTATGTTAAGTTTCACAAGCAGCTAGCCCGGAGCTTAAATTAGGTAAACGTTCCCTTTCTTAAAAATTTTACAAAATGATTTTAATGTATTTTTTTTTTCAAATTATCCGGCCGTATTTTTAAAAGTAAATTCGCAATATCACTTTTCCAATTATCTACCCCAGAACTCAATTGATCACATTTTGAGCAATGGATCACATTTTGTCTAATATATATTATATATATATATATATATATATGTATGTGTGTGTGTGTGTGTGTGTGTGTGTGTGTGTGTGTGTGTGTGTAGTAGCTGTATTTTCCCGGCCTTGCCCATATTATATAATATCCGACAAAAATTTAAGGATATACTTTTTAAATCTTATATTGCTCACCATTGGATAGCAGTACCTATCGATCGATGTGCTTACTGTAAAAATGTCAGAACGGAAATGTATGCATGTTAAGCCCTATTTTCTAATAATGCAATAATAATACTTTTTCAAAAGGAATTCTTTTCAAGACATTCTTGTTTTTTTCTCGTGAAATGCATTGAGGAACAAACACGCATCTTGCGTCTGCTCCCATCAACTGCTAAATCCAGACTGTCATTCTTTTCTCTCACTATCTCTCTTCCACACTCAGCTACTTAGCATTTATCGACCAATAAGAAATCGACATTGTGCTGACTTAAAAATCTTTCCATTATTATCTACACGTAATTTCTTGGATTTTTTTTGGGGGGGGATTCTGCCTTATTATATTACAGACAGACGGATAGCACAAATATAGTATAAGATTTCTAATACATTCATAAATACAACTGAACGTTTACGTTTGCCGAAGAAGGACGTCGCTTATTAGCTCATCCTTACTTCTCCAGTAGTGTCCGGCATGTCTTGTTCGCCTTACTTGGATGGTTTGTGTAAAAAGAAAAACATTAATTATAGTTTTCAAGCGGACGTTTTAGCTCATTCGGTAGAGCACTCTTCTAGGAATCGCAAGGTTCCTGGCTCAATACGGTCCCCGCTAACTCAGCGCATGAGTAGCACTGATAGTGTAATTTGATTATATGACTTAGTTCCGTGGTTACCACATGTGTCTCCGGCTAGTTGCTTTGTCGATGCCTTTTTGTGTGTGTGTGCCCCCAAGCTGTTCGTTTCTTTGATTCGCCAAATTTGGATCGATGTATAACGAAAAAAAAACAACTTTGTTTTTGGAGAGCGAAGACAGGGGTGATTAGATTGGAGCACTTTTTCGTAGTCATATGTTGTGATGATTAAATTTAGAATTTTATTTAGAAATTTATTTAGATTTTTTGTTTTTCCGGTAGATGCGTCTTAGTTTGTTTTTATACGGCATATCAATCTCGGTGGGTTATTTAATGCCGACAAAGTTTTGAAATAGATTCGTAGCAATAGCTTGGTAAAAATCACACACACACACACACACACACACATATATATATATATTATATATATATATATATGTGTGTGTGTGTGTGTGTGTGTGTGTGTTGTGGTTATGGGTCCATCGGGAGAAAATTAAATATTTTATGAAAAAAAAAACGGTCCGCGAAATGTATTTAAAAAATTTTTTTATTATTTTACATTTGCGACACTTCTTTCAGATATTCGAATATGAACATATATATGAAATATTCGGACAGAATATGGTTAATTAACGCCTGAAGAAGATATTAAAAAAATCTGAAACACGTGTCCCAAATGTAAAATGATAATTAAAAAAACATAATCCATTTTACGTACCTTCTTTTTCGTAATATATATATATATATATATATATGTATGTGTGTGTGTGTGGTGTGTGTGTGTGTGTGTGTGTGTGTGTTGTTCAATTACTCATATTTTTTTAGTAGAATCCCACTTCTTTTTACGAAAATCTTGAATGGTCGTTTTTTAGTGAAAATTATTTTCAAATTATTTGCTTGATAGTATTTTGTTCGCAATAAATGAAAGTCTACACGCTCTAGCAGTGAATTCTCACTGTGAATCTCTCTTGGCATGTAGGGCATATTGAGGATTCTATGCCCTTTAGTAAATGATGATGGGTGTGGCCTATGTAAAGGCAGGTCAGCACAACCTGTTCCCTTCTATTTTTGTCGTATCTTAAATTCCACTCTCCAGTGGCAGATTCAATGTTTTGAAGTTCATTATGCGTTCCAAAGATTTTGACATTTTTAAATTATAATTTTGTTCACAACCGTTTTATGATTAATATATGGAATCTTGGAGAGAATTCTTCCTTCTTTCGTCAGGTTTAACTGGTCTCTCTCTCTCTCTCTCTCTCTCTCTCTCTCTCTCTCTCTCTCTCTCTCTCTCTCTCTCTCACACATACACACACACACACACACACACACACCCATGTATCATACATCAAAATGAAGCTGGTCCTCTATGGTTCACATCCCTACTTTCCACATAGTCACCATTTCTCACAACAGCAATGACTGTTCTTTGAGCCACTTCTTCACTACAGATTTCACTTCCTCGCCACTGGAATAATGTTTGTTTCTTAAACCCTCTTTCATGTGGTCGATAGATGATAGTCTGAAGGTCCTAAATCTGGTGAGTATGGAGGATGCGGTAAAGTTGTCCAACCGAATGAGGCAATTTTCTCCCTTGTCCTGATGCTTGTGGGTGGTCGAGCATTGTCATGCAGAAAGAGGGACATTGTCGATTGGCAAGTTGGGTCTACTCTTTGGATTCTTGCTCTGAGCCTCGTTAGGGTCTCAATGTAGGCTTTAGTTTTATTTAAAAAAAACTCACATGAAATAAAGAAAATGGCATTACTTTTTGACACACCCTCGTATCTATCTATCTATCTATTTATCTCTGTCTTCACTTTGACTTATGATGCGTTTTTCACTTCTTTTTTTTTAGCCAAAAAGTTCCTCAGTGTTTGCTACTTTCCGAATTGGTCACCCTTGAAGAACGTCTCGAGGGCCCGACTACAAGTCGACCAGATCAATCCCAATTTATGTTCGCACCTGCTGTACGCCTTTGTCAAAATCGATGGAAATCTTAACATCTATCCGACTGAACCAAAGGACATCGAGACCAATTACAAGGCATTCAATCACCTAAAAGAGGGACACGACACGGTGACTATGTTGTCTGTGGGGGGTCAGGTGGGTGCGCAAGCTGGATTTCAGCGGGCTGCAAACTCTGAAGAAAACCGGCTGAGATTTTCTCGAAACCTGATAGACTACGTTCGAAAATACGGTTTCGATGGAATCGATATCGACTGGGAGTACCCAAGTGGAAACGAGAGATATGAATTTACACTTCTATTGAAGGTGAGTGTATCAATCCCACAGCGGGTGGTAAGTATCGTGGTAGTTGGTACGCTAACATGTTATGCATTGCTTCATTCCGTTTGTGATTTGAAAGGCACACAGATGGACACAGCTTAGTTTGGAACTTTGGGCTTTACGATTTTGACCTGGGGGTCATAATCTTACAGAAGTAAGCAAAGACATTTACTGTGCAAAATAATCAGGTGGTTCATGAAATAATTGTTAGGATCGTCTTATTAATGGGTCAAATAGATCTGATTAAAATTATTTGTATTAGATAGGAATACTTAAAACCATACAACTATGTGCAAATTATTTGTATTAGATAGGAATACTTAAAACCATACAACTGTGTGCAAATTATTTGTATTAGATAGGAATACTTAAAACCATACAACTGTGAGTATTAGATAGGAATACTTAAAACCATACAACTATGTGCAAATTATTTGTATTAGATAGGATACTTAAAATACTTAAAACCATACAACTGTGTGCAAATTATTTGTATTAGATAGGAATACTTAAAACCATACAACTGTGTGCAAATTATTTGTATTAGATAGGAATACTTAAAACCATACAACTGTGTGCAAATTATTTGTATTAGATAGGAATACTTAAAACCATTATGTGCAAATTATTTGTATTAGATAGAATACTTAAAACCATACAACTGTGTGCAAATTATTTGTATTAGATAGGAATACTTAAAACCATACAACTGTGAGCAAATTATTTGTATTAGATAAGAATACTTAAAACCATACAACTGTGAGCAAATTATTTGTATTAGATAGGAATACTTAAAACCATACAACTGTGTTATTTGTATTAGATAGGAATACTTAAAACCATACAACTGTGTGCAAATTATTTGTATTAGATAGGAATACTTAAAACCATACAACTGTGAGCAAATTATTTGTATTAGATAGGAATACTTAAAACCATACAACTATACTGATCAAAATAGAACATTAAAAATACTAGAGAAAGGTCTAGTACTTTTTGGTTTGATTTGTTTTACGGCATATCAACCTCAGTGGGTCATTTAATACCGATAAGGTTTTGAAATAAATTCATTCTTAATGAATAATCAATTT
>CM042155.1:58775129-58845129 GCA_023376005.1 Doryteuthis pealeii | reverse complement strand
TGTGCGTGTATATATATATATATATATATTATGTGTGTGTGTGTGTGTGTGTGTGTGTGTGTGCGTATAGGTGTGTGCATATAGTAATGTAAAAAGGATAGCTAGACGAGTTAGGAAAGTTGGCAGATTTCAATAGACGATGGTGGGGGACATGAAAGAGTTGATTTTTTTAATGTACGCCATGAACAGGGGTCTTGGGATAATAATGACAGTGAAAGAACAATAATCAAGTTTATATTATGAAGTGTCACGCGACCAGCCATCTAGTTGACAACGCCACCATATTTTGGTGCAATAATACATATGCGTGTAGGTCGGTTGGTTGGTTGGATTTTACGGCATGTCAACCCTTGTTGGTTTATTTTATGCCGAAGATGTTTTATTTTATTCATTCTTGATGGTACAATTATTTTAAACTCAGTTTTTTTTAACACATCGTTTAAATAATTTTTTCTATTTAACCCACAAATGGGACCCTAACAGGTATTATCGCTCCGGACCAGAGTGGAACTGGGAGTAATGGTGATGAATGGATACTCCACATTCCACAGAGCTTCAGAATTGGAACTTCACCATCAGATAGTTTAACGTCATACCCGGAACATCAAGACCCTCAGCCACCCCCTTCTAGCACATATATCATAAAAAGGTTGGGTGATTGCCATTAGAGTAATAGAACTGGGACAATCATATAGGTGCTAGGGCTCGATGTAACCAGCCGATTGATCGGAGAAGGCCTCTCTGATCGTCCGTCTAGCATAAATACCAAAGTGCAGTGCTGCATGTCATGGACTGCTCAGCCACCAGTGTTCAATCCATACGAATATCGTGTCGCCACCCATGACCAACAAGTGGCCCCATTGGGGAAGGGGGTATTACGTTTCTGCAGAGGTGCAGTCAGTGTATTCTAAATCCCCAATCGACAGGACCTATGCATGTAGATGCGACGTGTCTGTATGTGTATGTATGTGTATAGGTGTAACCTATATGTGCGCAAACTGGTCTATGAATTTCAGAGGTTTGCCATCCAGTGTGGAGATGTCTCCATCTTGTGTAAAACCAGTTCACATACCTTGTTAGTAATATCTCATCTACAGAAAACAATGTCAATATACGCATTGGAAAAGTATGGATTGCTTTTGATAGATTATTGATGGTATGGAAGTCTGATATCTGTGATAAAATGAAAATAATATCATTTGTATTATTCGGACTATTGTCCTCATCTTCATTTTTATCTGTACAACGTTTCGGTCGATGTGCCCTCCGGCCTTCTTCAGATATTTCTTTTCGGACTCGGGAACCTTTTTTTTTCGGACTTGGGAACCTTCTTTTTGGACTTGGGAACCTTTTTTCGGACTCGGGAACCTTCTTTTCGAACTCGGGAGCCATCACGGAACTTTGAACCTAACCCTTTATTCAATTCACGGGGGTCTCCTGTTCTCACTCCGCTAGCCATGGCTGGGGTAGAGGTGTTAACCTGAAGAAGGTCGGAGGCACATCGGCCGAAACGTTGTACAGATAACAATAAAGATGGGACAATAGTGCGAATAATACAAATGATACTAATCATCAAGCCTTATCTCATAAATTCAGAGAAATAGTAAATAAAAAGAGAATTCACTCAAGCTGTATCCGAGTCAGTACTACGGTATGGCTGCACAACTTTAACGAACGCTTAGAGAAAAATCTAGATGAGAACTGCACAATGATGCTGCGTGCTGTCTTGAACAAATCTTGGAAACTTTACCCAACAATTCACCAACAATTCAAACAGAGGCTTAATTTATAAGCAATTAAAATATTCTCAAATTTATTTTGTTTTTCCTTCCGTTTTGTTTGTGTTAGTATATCACAGATATACTAATACTAATATCGGTCCTTGGAGAGAGCGGATTCGACTTAATGCCATCCCTACAACCAAACATTCCAATTTACTAATAATATGGCAATCTTAACTACACTTAAAATGTAAGCCGTTTGGTATTTTTGTTCCCCTTCCACATAATACTTGTTCATGGACAAATATGTGTAGTCTTCTAGCTACTGGGACACGTTTGTGTATTCTTTCTTTGTAATTCCACCAGCATGTATATAATGCATATAAATGTTGTTATTGTATGTGTAATTGAGTTTCTTTTGCATTTCCTTCCGTTTTGTTTAGTGTTAGTATATCACGGATATACTAATACTAATATTGACCGCCGATGAGTCGGGACTCAACTGAATATTTTCCCTTCCATCAACAATTCCAATAAATGCATAATCTAAAAGCAATTATAATATTCTTTTATGTATTATTGATTTTATTTTGTCTTTCGTTTCGTTCTGTTCAGTGTTAGTATATCACGGATATACTAATGCTAATATTGGTCCTTGGAAAGTAAGATTGCGACTATCTTTCCTATCACCAAGAATACCAATATTTTTTGTGCATTTTTGAGTATCTAATTGGTGCAATAATAAATCTTTTTCTTATCTTTTCCCCTTTTCATCTCTTCATCTTTTCCCCTTTTCATCTTTTCCCCTTTTCATCTTTTCAGATATGTCGACTTCTTAAATGTAATGACCTACGATTTCCACGGACCCTGGAATGATATCACCGGTTTTAAAAGTCCACTTTTCTCAAGAAAGTCAAACATCAGATTTGACGATAAACTCAGTCAGGTAAGATTCAAAAAGTATCGAGACTAAAAGTTTAAATTTGTGTTGTTTTTGTTTTAATTAATCTAAAACTTTAAAGGGGGGTGGGTTAATGCTACTTAACCGGTTTAACCCAATCAGTAGAGTATCTGCTTAGGAATTGAAAGATTCCTGGTTCGATACCGGTCCCCGCCAATTAACGCTTGAGTAGCACAGATTGGGTAATCGGTTGGTTGGTCGTTTTCTTTTACAGCATATTAACCCTTTTCTGGTCATTTAATGCCAAATCAAGTCATTTTGATATTAAGTCACTTACAGTACCTGCTGTTGCTTAAATGGTCACCCATGTAAGTATTGAACAGGCTTATTGTTGCTTAACTTCGGTGATCTAGCAGTAACTGGTGCTTTCAATGTGAATTGACTGTAAGCTGGGTAATCTGATCTGGGCGGTAAAGTGGGGAGTTGATGGTAGGTATGGCGCTCCACTTCAACAAAAACAATCTCCTTGGTCTAGTGCTAGTGAAAATGGGATAGACTCATTCACTTTCCGTCTGATATCGATAATAGGCCACGAGATTTTGTGCCTGACATATTACATCCAAGATGACAAACACATGATTGGTTGTTTGATTTAATGGCATATCAACCGTTCTGGGTTATTTAATGACAAATCTTGCTTTATATATATATTATATATATACATATATATATATATAGGGGTACAAGTGATAACCTACTCGAGTTTCACCATAAGGATCTTCAGGGTTAAATCCACAAGATATTGATTAATTGTCTTTCGCGATAAACGTTTCGTTTATTTTTTATCGCGAAAGACACACACGTGTAATCGACTGCAATTAATCAATATCTTGATTAATCCAGTGGATTTAACCCTGAAGATCTTTATGGTGAAACTCGAGTAGGTTATTACTTGAACCTGTATTACAATAAATTTGCTTTACTATAGTATTGAGCATTTTTTATTTGTTATATCGCTGTCTTACCTTTCTGAATTTTGCATTAACTAACCACTGTGACCATCTTCACCGGTAAGTCACCTTTTCCAAAATAACATATATATATATATATATATATATATATATAGCAGAGGGCACCCGACCGGTAGGGAGACCACGCCTGTACTTTAAAGATGGCTGCAAGAGGGACATGAAGACATGCCACATCGACACCAACACACGGGAGGCTTGTGCAAAAGACCGTGCGACCTGGCGTCTCCTCGTCAAACAAGGAACGAGAAGGAATGAAAAAGAGAGAAAAGAAGCCGCTACAGAAAAGAGAGCCAGAAGGAAAGGGAGGCAACAGCGACTCCAGCAAGCATCACTGTTTGTTTGCAGTCACTGCACCAGAGACTGTCATTCAAGAATTGGTCTGTTCAGCCACTCTTGCAGTTGCAGATTTTTTTTAAAGTGGAAACTACGCCATCGTCTTTTATAGACGGACGGATGCCAACACAATATATATATATATATATATAATGGGCCGGTTTAACTTGGTAGAGCACTTGCCTTGGAATCTCAAGGTTCCGAGTTCGATACTGGTTCCCGACAACTCAATGTATGAGTACCACAGATTGTGTAATCTGATCTGTGCGGTAAAGCGGGTAGCTGGGGGTAGGTGTGGCACTCCACCTCAACACAACAATCTTCTTGGTATAGCGCTAGCGAAAATGGGATAGACTCTTACTGTCCGGCTGATACCGACAATGGGCCACTCCACCAAATTTACTTATATAGGATTTGCTATTGAAAAAAATTCATTAACTTCATGTTTATTAATAAATACTGGTGATTGACTCTCAGCCAGCACCTGTATGATAAAAAAGGGGGTGCCTGTTTACCATCAGAGAAAATTGGAAGAATACTGTCGAGACAGTCATATTAGGTGCTAGGGTTTGACATGACCAGGTGATTGATTTGAAAGGGCCTTTCCGACCACCCGCCTAACCCAAGTAAAGGTCGAAGTGTTGCATGTCACTTGGCCACTTAGTATCCGGGACACAGACTACATAGTCACCACCGTCCTGTCCACAGGTATTACATGTCACCACCTAAGGCCAGCAGGTTGACCGGTTAGGGAAGGGTCTTACCTTCTGTAGAGGTGCAGTCGGTGTATTCTACAGCCCTGAAAATCAGGACAGGCTAACAAATCGGTTATTGCAATTTAGGAAGTCAAAATTAGAGCAATAATGAAATTGGAGATCTAAATATTAATACTTGTGTTCCTTAATTGTACAACCGTTATCATCTCGCAACACTCTCTGGTTAAAAATGAGATCGTCCAAATTTTCCAAGATCAAACACAAAAATGTAATTCCTGATTATATGGTGTTGCTTATCCGCCACATTCTTTCTTTTTATGAGTGTCCTCACCTTAGCAAAATAATGGACCATTCCGTTTTTATTGTAAAGAAATAAAGGGAAGAAAAAGAACATGTGACAGAGAAAAAATATAATAAGAAAGAAAGAGATAGGGGAAAGACAGAGAGAGAGGGAGGGGGGTGAATGCGCGGAAGCGATAACGCTAATCTATTTCAATCGAACATAATGAAAAGAAGAAAAGAAAGAAAAAAGTGAGAGAGAGTTAAACCAAGATTATTATACTTTTTACATATTGAAGTATTTTGCAATAGCTCTTATGTCAACATATCAAACGTTGTAATAATTAAAATATCATCACACTGTGATATATACACAGGCCCTGCTAGTTGAAATATATTGACCATGTTTCTTTTTCTGTTTTTTTTTCTTTCCCTCCAGAAATGGGCGATTGATTATTGGATCCAAAAAGGTGCCCCCCGAGATAAATTAGTGCTGGGATTGACCGCTGCTGGTAACACATACACACTGAGTAATCCATACGATCATGGAGTTGGATCTCCGGTAATTGGAGCTGGAAAACCGGGACCGGATACGCAAAAGAAAGGATTCTTATCATATTATGAGGTAATTACTTTTTTCTTTTTCTTGTAAAATTTTTCTTTAATTTAAACAAATTAATAAAGAACAGTGGACGAAAGAAACAGAAATATGAAAGATGGGAGACATTTTTAAGTATGGAAGACTGGAAATTAATAAAGAACAGTGGACGAAAGAAACAGAAATATGAAAGATAGGAGACATTTTTAAGTATGGAGGACTGGAAATTAATAAAGAATAGTGGATGACAGAAACAGAAATTTGAAAGATGGGAGACATTTTTAAGTATGGAAGACTGGAAATTAATAAAGAACAGTGGACGAAAGAAACAGAAATATAAAAGATGGGAGACATTTTTAAGTATGGAAGACGGGAAATTAATAAAGAACAGTGGACAAAAGAAACAGAAATATAAAAGATGGGAGACATTTTTAAGTATGGAAGACGGGAAATTAATAAAGAACAGTGGACGAAAGAAACAGAAATATAAAAGATGGGAGACATTTTTAAGTATGGAAGACTGGAAATTAATAAAGAACAGTGGACGAAAGAAACGGAAATATGAAAGATGGGAGACATTTTTAAGTATGGAAGACTGGAAATTAATAAAGAACAGTGGACGAAAGAAACAGAAATATGAAAGATGGGAGACATTTTTTAGTATGGAAGACTGGAAATTTATTTTGAAGTATAAAAAAACGAAGACAATTTTAAAAGAATATAACTTTTTTATTTTAGAGAAAGTTGACTGATTTTAACGGTATGTCAACACATCTAGGGTTATTTTATACCTAGAGGTTAGGGAATTGTGTTCGTTTTATGTTCAGATATGGATACATGTTGTTGGAGACAATAGATAATTCTCTTCCCTTTGATTTTGGGGCCGTGTCCTTTTGCATACCTCGTAGTCCATCCTTTTCATTTCGCTACTTCGCATGATAAAGACACATTCTTTTTTTCGTTCTTCATTCTTTCAACCGATAAGACATTTTGAACAGAAGAGAGATTTTTTCTCCATCCATGGCGATAAATTTTGCCTCACCTCGGCATTAAAACTGTTGCATCGTCAAGGTAAAATGATACACAGAAGAAATTGAGAGCTTAATATATTTATTCAGCACCAGTATCCGGTGCAAATGGATACATACAAAAACACAGAACAATAAGCTACAAAACAATTAACAAGACAACTTACAAGAAATAGAGGAGGGTCAAATGCAGTATAGCCAAATGCAGTAAGATTAGTCCGAATATTAATCAGTTTATTAATCAATTGTTGAAGTCCTTAATTGTAGACTATTTAACGCTATGAGCCAGGCCATCTGGTAGAGTGCTGAAGGGGTGCCAGCTACTCTACAACATAGAAATAGAGCAAACATCCTTCTTCGTTTTCCATTCTTTAAACGGATAAGATGTGCCCACTTTTGATCAGTGTTCGTTGAACAGAAGAGAGCTTTAGTCTCCATTCCTGGCGATAAATTTTGCGTTACCTCAACATTGAAACACGGAGAAAACATGCGTTTGCCTATCAAAGAAGACTTTTACCGTTTTTGTAGCCCTTTCATCTACTGCTGGTTCATAGAACATGTGCCTATTTTTATCTGTAGGGACACATTTGTGGATTTTTGTTTATACTTTTTGTATGTTTATTATGTATGCATTAAATGTTCTTATATTTGTAAACTAGCATTGGCTACCCGGCGTCGACTGGGTTGAGAGTTTTTTTAAGTTAGTCCCACAGATCCATTATTACTGAATCGTGAGTTGAATCCTCGTAGGATGCCCCATTTAAATCCCCATGTAAAAATAATAGACCTTGAATTGATCCAGCTACGCCAAAAAGAAATGTTAATGTCTACTATCTAAAATATTAAATGAAAAAAAAATCTATGCTGTTATCATTTAAATTTTATTTTTTAATTATCTTTACGAATATAAATCAAATCTCTATTATTTTTGCTCAAAAACCAAGCCTTGGTGATATTTAATGTGTATATATATTTACTTTGTCGTTAATTGTTTTATTTTCGAAGTTTCCTCCGGACATACATATACACACAATATGTATATTTATATATGTATAGTTGAGTTTATCTAAATTATCTGATTCCACACGTTACCAATAACTGGTCACCAATCCGTTAATGTATTCCCCACCAATCGCCCTATTTAGCTTTTTGTGATTTCTCCCCGGTCAATGACGGATATCTCTGCTAGTATTTATATAAAAGTTAATTGTCTTACCTGTTTCTGTTTTATAACAGATCTGTGATTACCTGAATCACCATGGATACGAATATGAATGGGATGAGGAGCAAAGTGTCCCTTACATCTATGGAGACGGACAATGGATTGGATTTGATGACTACAAAAGCATTACTAAAAAGGTAAATCTTTCTCACTTTATCGCCCTGCACCGACTGCACCTCTGCAGAGGGGTAAGACTCCCCCAATGGGGCCACCTGTTGGCCGTGGGTGGCGACTCGTGATGCTTAACGACGGAGTCTTGCTGGATGAGCAGTCCATGACCTCCAACACTCCATTTTGGTCCTTTCTTAGGCTAGACCGGCGGTCAGAGAGGCCCCCTCTGATCAATCGGCTGGTCATTTCAAGCCCTAGCACCTATATGATTGCCCCAACCCTATTACCCTTATGGCAAGCCCCAACCCCTTTTTATCATATATGTGCTAGAAGGCGGTGGCTGAGGGTCCATATCCTGGGAATGACGTTAAACTCTATCTGATGGTGAGGTTCCAGTTTTGGAGGTTTAGGGAATGAGGAGCACCCCTTCATCACCATTGCTCCCTGGTCCACTCTATGGGTTAAATAGTAAAATGTATTCATAAACAAAATTGTATTATCCATTAAGAATTAATTTATTTCAAAACTTTATCGGCATTAATTGACCCACTGAGGTTGATATGCAGTAAAACAAAACAAACCAAACTTTCTCACTTTAGTTCTTCCTTATTCTTAAAGAATTAGTGTATTTCTAGACACAATCGCACCAGGGATTGTTTAATTACCCTTTGAAGTGTTGTTTTAAGAGAATGCATTTATGACCATTAGCAGGTGGCGTGGTGATTTGCAATCTAGCAGATATCCTTTGAATAATCCTTTCTTTTGATCCACATTCCCCAGAGATCCAGAATTGGAACATCACCATCAGATAGAGTTTAACGTCATGCCAAGAACATTAAGACCCTCAACCACTGCCTTCTAGCACATGTATGATTAGAAGGGTTGGAGGTTTGCCGTAAGTGCAATAGGGTTGGAACAATCATATAGGTGCTAGGGCTTGACATGACCAGCCGATTGATCAGAGGGAGCCTCTCCAACCTAACCTAAGTAAGGTGCTAAGTGAAGTGTTGCATGTCATAGACTGCTCAACCACCAGGATTCCGTCCTTAAGCATCATGGGTCGCCACCCATGGCCATTGGTCACCTTGGTGGAGGTTATTACCCTTCTACAAAGATGCAGTTTGTGTATTCTACAGCCCTAAGCAGACAGGACGGGACAGGGAAGATTCTAGATTAAAATTTGTTTTACAACATTAGATAAATAAGACCTTGTAGCAGGTGACTACAGAGACTGAACTCAATACCTCCTGATTGTGAGTGGTGGCTTGTATTCAGACTAGTGTAACCCCAGTGGGTTCAGCTGCTGAGAGTCATAAATACTGAGGTGGCTTCTCTAGAAAGAAAAATGATGGTTTTCAGCAGAGAGAGTACCATTCTGACGACACTGCCTACAACGTGGGACGATATGAAGAGCAGAAAAATGTCAATTTTCTTTTAAACTCCCTATAGATCTTTCTTTTAGCATCCTGAAAAAAGATAATGAATGCAGTTCTGACTACAATAAAAAGAGGAAGAAAAGCATAGTACCTGTAAGCGTGTGCCTGTGACATACGTCATTTTAATGTCATAACTATGTTCTGGCCATAGTATATATATATATATATATATATATATATATATATATATATATATATTTAATACCGCGGCATAATATCTGGGGATTTATACTCAGTTGATGGAGCACCTGCCTATGAATTGGAAGGTTCATAGTTCGATAGTGGTCCCTGCCAACTCAGTGTGTGAGTAGCACAGATTGGGTAATCTGATCGGTGCAGTCAAGTGTGAGTGTGACGGCAAAAACAATCTTACTGGTTTAGCACTAGTGAAAAGGAGATAGACTCCCTCGCTGTTTGAGTCAAGAAAAACTTGGGTTTTTTATTTCTTATAAGTCTAACAGGGGAACCACTCTTTACTGATAAATTGTTTATTTATTGAGTGATCTACTAGGAAAAAGAAAACAGGGTTAGGGTTAGGGTTTAGGGTTAGTTTAATGGTAAAATAAATAACTTATCAGTCAAGAGTGGTTCCCCTTTGTTTATGTTAGATTTATTGGAGATAACCCTCGTGAGGATATCTTGTCTTGTGTTGTTCACAGTTTTTAATAACAAGCATATTATGTTCTTGTTTTTTCTGAGCTTATATTTTATTTTACCCTCATGTAAAAATGCCTTGGAGAACAGACATGCATCTTGTGTCTGTTCACTTTCAATACTCAACCCTGACTCTTCACCCTCTCTTTCTCTTACTCTCATTTTCGCCTTGTGCTGACTAATCAGAAACTGACAAGTAGCCTTGTTGATGTCAATAAAGATGAGGACAATAGTCCAATTAATCCAAATAATGATTTTTCTTTTTTACTTACTTTCGTTTTCATACTTCTTTTTTATTTCCTAGATATTTTGTCAGAGAAATATATTCAATAATCTGTTTATAGCAGTTCATGCCTTTCTATTGACATATATCGTTTATTGACATTGCTAATAAATAAATAATTTTTCTTCTTTAATATTGCAGACAAATTGGATGCTTAACAATAGTCTTGCAGGTGCCATGATGTGGTCTCTCGATTTGGATGACTTTAGTGACAGATGTAATAAGGGTAAATTTCCTTTGACCACTGCAATGCGTTTTGCCATCGACAACGCAGAAGTGGTGACCCTACCAATGACCACACCAACCGGTACAACGGTTTCAATGACCTCAGTGTCCGACACGACCTTCCCAACTCAAATGAGCACAACAGAAGGATCCTCAGCTTCACACATCGTCATGGTTACAATCACACAACTCCTGTTGAGTTTGGCTGCTTTCAATTTACTAACGCAATATCTTTCTAACATTTCATAAAAAAGAAAAGAAAAAACCAAAGAAACACACAAAAACAAAAGATAAACCACAGATGAAAAACAAAAAAAAATTATATTTTTACATTTTATAAAACCTGATTTATAAGAAAAGGAAAATACAGATAGTCATCAACTTATGATCTATGCAATTTTGTATGTTGAAGCACATTTCCAACGTTGATCAAAAGACACAAATTTTGTGCAAAAATCATGAAAATCTGATTTATATTCTAAGAAATTCAAAAATTAGAATATCCATAGAAATAGCATTGAAATTCCGCTAAAAAGTGTCCAACATTTGTAAATCTCAAAAGTAAACAACTCAATACATCAGGGTTTTTTCACCTTCTCCTACCCAGTTGATGCTAGGTAGCCACTTCTAGTATAAAATATATGAAGCCTACCCTTCCATAACCCCCAAGAAATTTGTTAGATCCTTGTAGATTGGGCAAATTGTTTTCAGAAAATTTGCAAACTAAAGGTTATGTTCAAAGGCTATGTAAAAAGTGCTCAATAGCTAAGTAAATCAAATAGTAAATTTAATCCTAATGAGTCAGATATACCTACTAATAGTTTCGCTTAGTAGCTCATCAGGGCAAGAATCTAGAATTTAGTCAGATTCTTGCCCTGATGAGCTACTAAGCAAAACTATTAGTAGGTATATCTGACTCATTAGGATAAACTTTATTATATACATATCAGTTTAACTTTTGCTTTGACTTCAAACTGGTCAGTGAGAACCTAATTCAGTCGTAAGTCAATGACTATCTGTAAATATGTTTCAGATTCAAACCACAAATTGCAAAAACCAAAAAATAAATAAAAAACCAAAAAAAGTCTGTATATAGGAGTGAATGTGATTAAAGGATTTTTTTCTTGATTGTTTGTCAATGGGATTATGAATTTTTACAGTGTCTCGGAACGATAAGGTTCTGGGTTCAATACGGGCCCTCACCAACTCTGCGTATGAGTAGCACAGGGATATGTGCGTTAAAGTGAGAAGCTGATGGTAGGTGCCGTGCTCCACTACAGATGCCAAAATAATCTCCTTGACTAGTACTAGTGAAAAGGGGATAGACTTCCTTGCTGTCTGGCTGATACCGACTTTAGGCCATCCCAACGACTTACATAATTTACAGCAAGTTAATTGGACTGATGATATTGAAGGTCAAAAAAAATTTTTTTTAAACGGATTTAGAATGGGAAATTTGTTTAAAATTCTGTTGAAACTTTCAATATTGACAGCTTTTCAGTCAGAAAAAAAAAATGATTTTCCTGTTTCCAGTCATCATCAGGTGATTTTTATTCAGTTCTCCAATAAGCACAAATATAATGTGGAGCATAGAGTATTGGACAAAAAAGAAAAAAACAAAAACAAAAGCCTTTTTTTATCATTGCCAAAAAATTTAATGAAATGTTTTTTGGCTTAGGCCTGCATAAAAGTCAGTGATGTGACCTATAGTTGGTATCAGCCGGACAGTAAAGGATTTTATCCCCTTTTTGCTAGCACTAGACCAGGGAGATTATTTTTTGTTGAAGTGGAGTGCCACACCTACCGTTAGCTCCCAGAAGCTTTACTGCACAGATCAGATTACTCAAACCGTGCTACTTATGCGCTGAGTTGACAGGGACCAATATTGAACCAAGAACCTTAGGATTCCAAGGTGGATGTTCTAACAACTCAGCTAAATGAAGTGATTATCTTCTTTGATCATTACAAGAACCGTCTACTTAAGACCTCAATTTTTATTACTCTGTTGCTAAGTACTTTATTGTTAGTGTGAATCCTTAGTTGTATGTACTAGTATACAGAAACATTCTATGAACTGGTCCAAGACGACTTGTGGACTGCTGTTTAGAGCAGTCGACAGATCATTTTAATTATGATACTTACCAAAAGATTATAGATTATCCAATCAAGATGATAACACTGTGATAATCTGTTGTGAACTAACCTATCTTACCTTTTCTTAAAGAGTAAATGAACTAGTCCAAAACTACTTGTTTACTACTGTTCAGAGGAGTCAGCAGATCATTACAAGAACCATCTACTTAAGACCTCAATTCTTAGTACTCTGTTTCAAAATACTATATTGTTAGCACGATCCATTATTTGGATATACCAGGTATGGGTTAAATAGTACCACTAACATATTTCAAGGAAGAAATAAAACTCAAATAGGAGGTTATCTTACCTTTTCTTGTGTCCTGTTGTTTAGGGCAGTGGCAGATCATTACAAGAACCGTCTACTTAAGACCTCAATTCTTAGTATTCTGTTGCTAAGTACTTTACATCCAATTTCAAAGTTTAATTATGTAATACCAACTCAACATAAATAAATATTGGAATTAGTATGGAGTTGTAATCAAAATTCCTTTACAATGGATTTTCTCTTGCGGACACAACCTTCTTCTTTCTGATGATTATTTTCCATTTTATTTTCAATTTTTGAGGAAAACATTAATTGATGAATAAAGGCGAATCAATTCCTTTGGAATATCACAAATTGACACTCCACAATCATTTTATGCCACAATTTGACTTTTTTCAAATTCAGACAAATGTTTACACGCCATTAACAATGGACTAATCACAAATTAAGATTTCCAATTCATGGAAAAGAAAATTCCAAGAAATTTTGTATATAATTTTGATGTTTTGGACTGTTGCCCTTATTTTTATTGGATATGTAAAAACAAGGTTTCGGCAGCTGTATCCTCTGGCCTTCCTCAGGTATTTCCTGTGTAATCGAGCATATGTAACAAGATGGGGATATTATCCTGAGCGAGAACTACTATATTAGAAAAGGAGGAAGAAGAAATAAGAGAGAGTAAAGGTTTAAAAAATAGTGATGAGCACAAAACAGGATGAACGATGATTTGACCGGGGCGTGACCCCCGAATGGAGAATTGAGTGTCAACCGGAAGTTTCGGGTGTTGACCGGAACCGGAAGACACGTGGTGACATGGAACGACAAAGAAAAATACCAGCTTCTTTGTGCTTCCCGACGTAGGGTACGGACCTGACCTTGGGTCCCTTATGTGGTCACAGTAATCTAGCAGTGTTCTCTCTCTCTTTCTCTCTGCCTTTCCTCCTCTCCGATACAGCCCACGAGACGAGCCTACCCTGCAAATAAAAGCTAGAAGCTTGTGATGATATATTTCTCTCATTGTACTTTTTTATCGACAAGAATGTCTTTTTAGTATGGTGAATATATCGCTACTGCCACGTTACGTATATCAGCTTTGGGTATCGTGAATACAACAGATACCGCTACGTTACATATATCATTTTGGTACTGTGAAAATACCACAACGTTACACATAGTAATGACCCAACCTGGGAAATCATTTTGAATAGTTTGTTGATCAGATGTCAAAGAACTATTGAAGATCTTATTCAAATAATAATGTCATTGTTTTCAGATACACAGGGAACACGTGAGGAAGGCTGGAGGATACAGAGGCCGAAATGTGTTGTGTTTATACATACCACAATATTAATCCAATACATTAATCACATTTCTGTCAATAAGTCTGGTGGTATTTTATGCTGCTTGGAGCACCTTGAATAAGTGGTAACGATACTAATGCTCCAAAACCATGTTTCAACTCAAAATTATCATCTGATGATGACTTTATTCTAAGGTAAATAAGAAACACCAGAACAAGCGGCCTGAACATTAGGTTTATACATAACACAATAAAGATGAGGACAACAGTCTGAAACATTAAAATTATTCACATCAAGCCTCATCTCAAAAATACAGACAAATAAATTTTGTATATTTTGAAATTTCTGAGTATTTTTTTTTTTAGAAAATTATGGCATTACAACTAAGGAAAGTTTGACAACAATAATCAAAGAAAATAATCACTTCCTATGTGTGTCTAAGCCATTGAAGTTTCAGTAAAATTTGAAGCAATAATAAAAAATGGTTAAATTTTTTTCAGATTTTTTGTTTGTCCAAAATAACACTCACACATTTTATAATAAATCAAATTTCTAAATGAATCCAAATTTTTATAGAATATTTTCAACAGAAATTTGGTCAAGTTTTTCATTATTTTCATTTTTATTGACACATTTCTTTTAATTATTAAGTAAAGCATTGTCTTTTATAATTTTTGACTAGTTTATCTTTCATCTTAATAATCTTGCATTTTATGACAATATCTGATTTTTTTTATTGGCTAACATTTTCAAATTAAACATTGTTGTTGTTGTTAATATTTTATTAGTTTATCTTTCCTCTTGATAATTTTGCTTCTTTTTTTTTTTTTTTTTCACAATCTGAAATTGTATTGCATTCCTCAATGAAGCACCGCTATTATTTTTTTGAATAGTTTTTTTTAATTATTATTTTGTTGCATTTTATCACAATACTCCAATTTATTTTTGATTGGCTCACATTCTTAAATAAAACATTCTTTTTATTATACCGCATTCACGTAAACATACAACATGAGAATACAGTTATATAAAAATACCATCATTTTCAAAAGAAAAAAAATTCATTTAAAAAGAAATGCCATAACTAGACTGCTTCAGTTCCAGTGATCTTTTGAAAAAGAGATATTATCTCGAAATTAAAGAATTAAATACAGGTTAACACACAACACCATCGTTACCATATTATATTTTTTTTCTTTACACCTGCATTGTGATAGCCTTCAAAATCAACCTCCTAACCAATATATACACAATGCTTCAAGCAAATTATAAAACTCTCTTGTTTTTATTAATTTTCCACTAGTCTATCTTTAATCTTAATAATGTTGCTTTTTTATTATCTCAAGCTTGATTTACTATCCCTAGTAACATTCAGTTACTACAATGGATTGAAAAATAAAGAAACCACCATGACCAAATGAGTAAGACATTGTCCATGTAAGACAGGCTTCCAAGGATGCAGGATCTTGGTTCAATTCTCACTAGAAGCCATATCTTTATTGTCTGATCTTATTATAATGGAGATTCGGTGTCTGTCTTTAATTGAAACTATGTCACTGCTTACATCACAATGCCTTCAGGAATTGTGTAAGTTTATGAATGAGTATTTAATTTATACTCAAAATCATTAATAGATAGAAAGGAACTTCACGATCAGATAGATTTTAACATCTTACCTAAGAGATAATATTCAATAGGTGTATAAAGGAATGGTGTATAAAAACCAAAGTAACAATTGAAAAGAAAATAAAGATTTTTTTAAATATTGCTCTTATAAACTATTTTAAAAACTATAAAGTAATAAATATTTCTTAGAATAAGAAAAATAAACATTTAAGATTTGTTTTTAAACTGCTAAAACTCATTTGATAATGATTTAGAGTTTGGATTTGAAAAATATCAAAGGTTCTTTTTTTTTTTTTAATGCAGTAAGTCAAGATTACAATTTAAAAAAAAAAACTTTTCTGCCATTGTAATCATCAGTTCGAAATATGTGCCAAATGCTGCCACAAAACAAAAACCTATTTTAAAATCATGTACAGAAATCCGTTTTTTTTAATTATTTCATATTGTGAAAAAAAAAGTGTTTATATAATTTAACCAAATTAAAAAAGACTCGTTGCCTTTATTTAATTCACTAACAGAGTTTTGTGTTACAAGTTGGTGAAATAGCCAATTATCAGTATCAACCGGACAACTAGGGAGCCTATCCCCTTTTTGGTAGTGCTAGACCAGGGAGATCTGTGCTACTCATGCACTGAGTTGATGGGAACTGGTATTGCAGCTGGAACCATGCAATTCCTAGGCGCAGTGCTGTACTAATTTAACTAAATTATCCCCTTTTAAAATGAATTTGAATGTCTTCCTGTCTATGGGTGACGGTGATGTCAATCCTGTTGGTGACTTAATTATGCAGGAGTATCAGTTGACTCAGACAAAATATTAATTGAATGTAATTGTCTGTGTTCGTTATTCACTTTTTCTATAATTTTTCCTTTATATATATATATATATATATTTATGTCTTTTTTTATGTTGAACTTGGGCGTTATTATGAAGTATTTAAAAATAAATGAAGGAACTCGATGTTAGGGAGTATTGGATTCACTTATTTTTTATTATTTGTTATCATAAATTTTCGGGATCGTTAGATTCCCTTCTTCAGATGAATGTCGCTCCTGTTGAATGGATCCTTTGTCTTTGTTGTTATTGACAGCGGCAGAGGCTGTAAAATATTTGTAATAACGGAGTATTCCGATATCAGCGTTTAGTCCCCTCACGTGAGTTCATAGTTTTAAAATCCATTTGGTTACTGCTTGTGTTCGAGATTACATTCTTGGAAATGCATGGTGTATTAAAATACATTTGAGGTGTGTAAGGTTGTGTGGTGGGGTGTTAAAGTGAAGTGCTATCGTGCTATGGGGTGATTTGAGTTTTATTGTGGAATTGTGATTATTTAATCTTAGTCTAAAAGATGTAGATGTTTCTCCCACATATCCGCTATGTGTGCATTGTGTGCAGTATATGTAATATACAATATTTGGGCTATCGCATGTTAGGTGTGGCGGATGGATTGTTATGTTCGTGTAGGGTATTTTTATTTCGGTTTCAGTGTGTATATGGCTGCAAATTTGGCATCTAGGCTTGTTGCTACACAATAAATTTTTTTTTTTTTAGATATATAAAAAACGATGACTGTTAGATAAGACTTACCATTTTATATATTTAGTACCATTTTCATTCGTACCATTTTCATTCGTACCATAACCTGGTTTGGTTGTTTGGGCACTACTCATGTCTTTGGTCTGGAATAGTCTGGTAGAACCCATCATTTTCCAGGTAATTAGCATACAAAACTCACAAACTTGAAAATGTTTCATTGTTGTCAAAAATACTGATTTACAAGATTAGTTTGGTTTCTTTGTTTAATGGCATCTCAACCTTTGTGGGGTATTTAATGCTAAAGCTCTCCTTGTAGAACACCATTTAACCCATAACTGAGACGATGAGGGGGTTCATACTTTTCCCAGGCGTATTAGTCCAAAAGTGAACATAATATCAAGAGTGAACTAACTTACTATGGTGTCCCAGTCGAGCACGTTATCCATCACCATCACAATGACTCACACATTACCAAATATGGTAGCTCTACATCAAACTGTTTAGTTGTCTACTAGGGACAATCAAATTCTTCCAAATTGTTGTTTAATGGCATATCTGTTAAGTTTCTGAGCGCCATCCTTGGCCAGTTGTAAAAGAACTTAAAGTAAGTAAGTCCCGAGCTATAGAATCCTTTGGTAAGTGAATAAGTCCTGAGTTATGTAATCCTACGTAGTGTCAAAGGTTCATATAATCCTATGTTCCGTCGTCCACAAAGGTTCAAATAGTTATGAGTAGGTATGACCAGAACAGCCAGTATAAATAACAATATCAGCAGCAGAGTACTGCCAGTGATTGGCCACATGGTTATCAGCGAGTCTATAAGTAAGAGTGGGCTTTTAACACATGCCTTATATACAAAAATCTCAACAATATCAACCTTTATGGGTCATATAATGTCAAAGCCATCCTTGTAGAAGAACAGTAGTGATACTATTTAATCCATAGCTGGGGGTGTGAGAGGGTTCATACCTTTACCAACGTCATTAGTCTGAAAGTGACTGTAATAGAGTGACTGAAGTTTGAACTCACTTACCATGATGTCACAGTTCAGCAAGTTAGTGACGACACCACAGAGACCCCCCCCACACACACACACTTTATAGAAAGTTAATTCGATTAAAACTTGATAAAAACCCAAGAATTATGACTTTGAGAGTAGTGAAATTTGATTCAATTCTATAAAATTGTTTAAGTGACATTCTTCAGTGTAAATCAGCACATGGATACACCAGTTTGGGCCTTCCAGCAAAGAACCAACTCTGTGCAGATACTGGACACTGCACAGAGGACCTCTTGGGGGGGGGGCGGCAATGAGTAATAGGGACCATTGGCGAGAGATTGTCATGGATATCCATGCTACGAATGTGACATGATGATTTATTTTTAAAAGCCTGACTTTCTTTTTGCTTTTTGGTTGTTTTTTTTTAAATCACAGATTTTTTGTTCAATGCTGAAATAAATGAAACTGTAAAATATTATTAAAAATAATTCTTAAAAAAACAAAAAAAAAAATCTTGTCTTATCATTTTTGCTTCTACAGATATTTTATTTGCATAAAGAAATTTGATAAAATTATACCATCTAAATGATAGTGATCTGATTTTTGTATGTACAGTAACCTTGTGATTTCTACGTGGATACCCTATCCTAAATTTTGAGATGAGGCTTGATAATTTGTATTTTTTAGACTATTGTCCTCACCTTTATTGTTATATACACAATTTTTAGGCCTTCTACAGGTGTTTCTTGTTGAAACTTCTTAAATTTGGATCTGTGTGGTAAAGTAGAAGTACCAGATATTTTATTTACATAAAAAAAATTGATAGTTAAAATTATGCCATCCAAATGATAGGGATTTTATTTTTATATGTAGAGGAATAGTAAAAGTAATGTTGGTGGAGTGGCCTATTGTCAGTATCAACCGGACAGTGAAGGAATCTATCCCCTTTCCACTAGCACTAGACTAGACCAAGGAGAATGTTTTAGCATCTGAGGTGAAGCACAACACCTACCATTAGCTTCACACTTTACCACCCAGATTCAAGCTGTGCTACTCATATTCTGAGTTGGTGAGGGCTGGTATTGAACCCAGAACCTTGTAGTTCCTAGCTGGATACCTTATTTTTATGAGCCAATTCATTCCTAAATGTAACGTAGAATTTTCACTGATATTTTAATCTAAAATATAACTTGATTATTGTTTTTAAAAGAACTTTCTTAAATTTTCTGCCAATCTCTCAAAATAAAAAATAATAAAAGAACTTTAAAAAAATACTTTATTACTTAAAAGAAAGAAAAACAAGTCGTAGTGAATTATGAACAGAAACAAAATAACTGATTCGGTTAATCGATTTCCCAATTTCAAAAGTCCATCGACAATCTTTCCGCTTGCAACAATATTACAGCAGTCTTCAACCACATTCCATAAGTATCTCACATGCAAAGAATCAGAATTGTCTCTCTCAACCTTTGCTGCTTACCACACTAATAAAGCAGGCACTTGTCCCTCATCCAGGCGCCTGAAATCACAGCTTCCAACATCCTGGCTCTTCACACCCCGACTCAAACCAACTGCCACCCACACAAAAGTTCAACACTGAGCATACATCTGAGCATACCTCACAAAAAGCAGTCAGACATGCCAGGCAAGCTCAAGTTTTGAATTCAGGTGAGAATGTCTATCGTCACATAAAAAAGAAGGGTATAAAATTATTTGAAATGCTCTCCCTAAAATAAAATCATTAGTAATATTAATATTTATTTTTATTTTAATACTTTACCTGTAATAAAATCTTTTTCAATATTTTCCCTATTATAAACTCATAAACAATCCTTTTCACATGATAAAATCATTTGCAATGTTTTCCTTATAATAGAATCATTTGCAATGTTTTCCCTGTAATAAAATGTAAACAAAACTTTCCTTTTCACAATAATAAAATCATTTGTTTTACCTACAATATATTTCATAAACAATGCTGTCCCTATGATAAAATTATTTGCAATTTGTTCCTTATAATAAAATCATTTGCAATGTGAAGGCCTTGCAAATGATTTTATCATCATGCATTATTGTGCATATGTTATGTAACGAATAGGCATAGCCTATCATTTTTGTAATGTAGTGTAAGATTTAAATTTAAAATTTATTCATAGAAAAATACAGATAAGTTCAGATAAGTCTTACTGACCCCCCGTGGTCATCTGAGTGGTCTTCTCTGATTGGCTAAGGAGGATCATGTGATCAGATGATGCTGAGAAAGTAGTGAGAATCACCTAAGCAGCTGTTCTGTGCCTTTTCTCCACTTGTGAGTTAAATAAACTATGTGTACACCAAAACAGAATAAGTCTCCATGTTTATAATTAAGAGCTGAGATGGATCTATCAGTATCTGTGATGGCATTCACCTTGGGTTGGTTGAGCCAGCTCAACCCAACAAATTCACAAGAGTGAGAGAGAGTTAAATCACGATTATAAATTTTACATATTGAACTATTTAGCAACAGCTCTTAAGTAAACATATCAAAAGTTGTAATAATTATATTATCATACAGTGGTATTTCCTAAGATCTTGCTAATGATAATCTATTAATAATGGAGATTCACTTCCGGTTTTTGTCTGTAACAAAAACTACGTCACTGCTTATGTCACTATACCCAAAATTGTCATAACAGAATAAATGCACTCAAAATTTGAGCATGCAACATTAGACAGTCCTCATTGTTTTTAAAAACAGGTTTTAATAGATACATCCCCAGTATCATATATTTATATATAGTTTGTTTTATTTTAATAGATATTCAAAGTTAATAGAACTTAGTTTCAATTTCAAATTGTTTTATTTTTTTTACTCCTTTAATAAATTTGATGATTTCATGATTTATGGTTCAAACACTCCGACATTTAATTTTTAACTTCCACCTCCTCAAGCAATATCTTTCAAAATTTTTTTTATTTTGCTAGTAATAATAATAATGTTAATTAACAAAAAGAAGAGGGAGTGTGGTATATCCACAGATCCCACTAGTAAGAAGTAGTCAATATCAACAGTAAAATCAGAAGTAGAAAATAACAATGTGAAAATTGAATGTATAATTTTAATGAATACAAAAATGAAAGTGAAAGTGAAAGTCTAAAATTGAACATCTGAAGAATTAGAGAAAAACCTGAAAAACTTACAAATGCTTTGAGCCACAAAGTCACATTTAGGGATAAAGTTTATTTGTCTGAATTTTTTGACATGAGGCTTGATGTGTATTATTTTGATTTTTCAGGCTGTTGTCCTCATCTTTATTTTGGTATTTAAAACCAAATTTTGGCCACTGTATCCTCTGTCCTTTTTCAGGTGTTCCCTGTGTATAGTTAATGACCTAACGTGGGAAATCATTTTTAATAGTCTGGCTGTTGATCAAACAAAGTGTCGAAGAACTTTTGAAGTTCTTATTCAAATAATGACAACATTGTTTTTACACAACTATCATTCCAACATGTGTCACAAGAAGCATCACAAACATTCATTCATTCATTCAAAAGCTTATAAGCATGTCCTACATGACTTGAGGCATAAATGATTTCCCAGGTTGGATCATTGCTATACACAGGAAACAACTGAGGAACACTGGAGGATACAGCATCCGAAACATTGTGATTATAAAATCTATTTGTTTTTTCTTATCTAATTTATCTTATTCTTATCTAAAATTGCCAACCTTCTTTATAGCATCAAGCATTTTAAAAAAAATTCATATTTGTCTAATAATAAAATTATCTAAAAAATGACCAATTCTGTTAAAATAAACAAATGAAAATTTACTAACAATTTTCTGATGAAAAAATTAATGAACCAATGAAAATCCAAGAAAATTTTCAAAAGAAAGAAATAAAGTTTAATCCTGTGGTTCCGATTCTTGGAGATTTTGAACATCTTCCAAATACCGATTCTTAAGACTGGTCAGATAGAATCTCAAACTGTCATTGTCCAAACGAGAATTCCTTGCAGTCTGTACCAAACGAGTGGCCAATTTAAAAATGGCTCTTTGCTGTCTGGATTCTTTCTGTAAGCTCTGGTCAACCTACAATGGAGAAAGAAATAGCAACCATTTCAGAAAATATATCAGAGTGATTAACCAATAATTATGGTGGAGTGATTGAATACTTAAAGGATCTATCTTATAATGGAGATTCGGTGTCTGTCTGTGACTGAAATTATATCACTGGTTATGTCAAAATAACCTCAGGAATTATGTAAGTATTAATTTGTAAGTATTTAATTGTCAAAATCATTAATACATAGAATAAATTTTATTTACTAATGAGGTCTCTATGAAAATCTGAGTTAAATTTGCCTCAAAACAGCCCATGTTATTAGGGTATTTGCCTCTCATCCCATTTATGAAGGCGTGACACAAGGACATTTTTATGCGGGCCCACCCACAAGCTGAAGTTTATGGCTGGTAGACATAAAAAATGCATTGATCCCATTGGCATTCCCCCTCAAGGGGGGTGCCTCAGGTGCTGGGCAATAAACCCAGCCCTGCCCCTTTAAATCAAGGAGGCAGGTGTTGCCTGGGGGGATAGCCCCCTGGGATCAACACTGTTAATTTACATTAACAAACACAGGCCCCAAAAGGCCTGTGTTGTTAGTGAAGTTAAAATATTGCAATGTGTGTTATATATCACTAAGAAATAAAGGTTTACATAATATATGGTGTGGTTAATTTACATACTGGTTTTAACAAAACCAGATTTAATAAATAATTACTTGGTGTTATTGATCACAAATATTATTGTTTTATTCTCCATAATATTAAAATCAATACTATGATTGATTTTGTATAAAAACAAATTAAAATTTAATTAAAATAATTGTAATCTTTTTATATGCATTCTTATTTAATTTTGTTAGTCTTTCTAATTCAATATATTTCATTACATTAAAACTTAAATATTTGTATCCAAAGGGCAGATATTCTTGCTAGTATATATATATATGTGCTTAATTGAAGTCATACCTAATTTGAAAATTAATTAGTTGATAATTAATGAATTAGGCGAATATATCTGTTCAAATGTAAGGCGTAAACAAATCGAGAAAAAGTCAATCTCTGTATGTACATTTCAGCCTATTAAGCTTTATCAGCATACAGAGATCGACTTTTTCTCGACTTGTTTACGCCTTACATTTGAACAGATATATTCGCCTAATTCATTAATTATCAACTAATTAATTTTCAAATTAGGTATGACTTCAATTAAGCACATGTTCTCCCAAAAATTGTCGGCTATTGCCATTGATATATAGTAAGGTCACGTGAGTATTAGGAGGAGAGTCCGTCGTCTAAGTACTTCAGGTGAATTCTGCACAGAGTAATCTGTGTGTTCTTAAATAGTGGTTTAGAACCATCGCCACTGTTCAGGTATGGGGGAGATGGGTCATTTCATTATATCAGCCATATCAAACAAACTGTTTGCGTACTCTCATATATATATATAAAGATTCTGTATGTCTGTTCATACAAGTGAACACGTCCTTTTATAAAGGACAATTGGTGAAGACCAGCAAAGACGAAAGTTCAATAAAATCTACAACCTATTTTTGTCTGAGGGGAAATTAAAAGATAATTTTATCGGTCATTTTCCATAAATAAAAATATAATAACGGTATAAATCAATGTTGTAGGTGAATCACCTATGACACGAACATGGACTTACCCAGAGGGTATATATTAACAGAGCAAAGCTACTCAAGTGAGAAGTAGCAGATACATGTTCGTCATATACGCTGTAACAAGGAAACCCTTTCATTGTATGTTGATATATTGCTGAATACAATCTGTTCTCTACATTTTATCTCCGTGTTGAGTGATTATTTATTGACCCTTAAAAAGATCATAACAATCAATATATCAAACTAATTTAAAAATCAACCTTGAAATTTTACACTTACAAAAATTTCAAAAAGTATTTAATCAAAAATTTTAAATGACCCCCCTCCCCCCAAAATCCCCACTAAGACAAATATGACTGAGAAACCCTCAACTAGTATGAGGGCATCCCATCTTGGCATAACAATTAGTAAGCTAGTCTCACAGATCCATAACTACTGAATAGTGAGTTTGATCCTCAATGGATGCCCCATAATTGTGACTTTGTGTCACATCCTGAGGTGAACAGGTTGGGTACTTAGGATTTCCTATTATGGTTAGCTAGTCTGACAGATTACTAGTAAATAGTGAGTTTGATCCTCACAGGATTCCCCATACTTATGAATGTGTCACATCCTACCCATGGCGAATGGGTTGAGTAAATACAAATCTTGGACTTTTGTGAATCTTTGAAATAGAAAGTTAGTGTGGTAGTAAGCAAACAAACACGGTCGGACTTGTAGAAGCTTTATTCTACATAGAATACAGTGGTAGATTTTTGACCAGTTTATATAGTTATTAGAAGGGTAGGGGAGGTAACTCAGTTACCTATTACAGTTAGTTTTCTAGTTCTTTCTATTTAAGGTTTTTAAAATATTTTAATTAATTTAAAAAAACAAACTATTGATGTTTATCTATAAATTATATTTGTTGGGAATAAAGAATCGTGAATAAAATCAGTTGAACATTTGTTGAGTTTATGTGTATGCATGTGTATGTGTGTGCATGTATGTGTGCGTGTGTGTTTGTGTGAGATGGCATTTACCCAATGTGGGTTAAGCCAGCTCTACACATTCTTTCTTGGGGATTGGTATCCAAAAGTTGGGATCCCAGCAAGATTATCTCCCAAACCTTTGTAATCAAATATAACTTGTAACAACACATAACTCTCTCTTATTGTTTACTGTGACTGAAAGAGATCTTTTATCTATATATTTGAGATGAGGCTTGATGTGAATAATTATGATACTTTAGACTATTATCCTTATCTTTATTGTGTATAAACACAACGTTCAGGTCACAGTAACCTCTGGCTCTGTCCAGTTTTTTCTTTAAAAATTACCTTAAAATGTCATCTTCAGACGATTACCAATGAATTCAAACGTGGTTTCGGAGCGGTAACAAATTTACCCATGAATTTAAATGTGGTTTCAGAGCTAAATTAGATTATGCTGCTTGGAGCACCTTTGAATAGGTGGTAATGATTCCAGCTCCGAAACTACATTTGAATTAATGGGTAATCGTGTGAAGATGACTTATTTTAAGGTAATGTATAGGCTTGATATGAATAATTTTGGATTATTATCCTTATCTTTATTGTGTATAAACACAACGTTCAGGCCACAGTAACCTCTGGCTCTGTTCAGTTTTTTCTTTAAAAATTACCTTAAAATTAGTCATCTTCAGACGATTACCAATGAATTCAAATGTGCTTTCAGAGCGGTAATGAATTTAGCTCTGAAACAATGTTTAAATTCATGGGTAATCATTGGAAAATGACTAATTTTAAGGTAATTTATAAAAGATTTGAAACAAATGAAGCAACTGTCTTTCACTCCCTTCGTTTTTTGTTAATTTATTTTGTGTACACAAATGATTATGAATAATTTTGATATTTCGGAATGTTGTCCTCGTCTTCATTGTGTATAAACACAACGTTCAGGCCACAGTAACCTCAGGCTCTGTTCAGAAGCTTTTTTGAATTAGCTTAAAATAAGTCATCTTCAGACGATTTCCGATTAGAGATCTGAGGCCACTTTTGAATTCTTGGGAAATCATCCGAAGATGATTTATTTTAAGGTAATTAAAAAACAAAAAACAACATCCCGAGGTTACAATGGCCTAAAAATTGTGTTCATCCACAATAAAGATGAGGATAATAGTCTGAAATATAATTATTCACATCAAGCCTAATCTCAAAAATACATATAATCATAATTAACATAATTAATTGTACCATGTGACCAAAAGAGATTTGTATTTACCTAAGATGAAAATAAATAACCATTTATTGAATAATACTTTTAATCTAGTACATTAACTTACAAATCTACATTGAATTGAAAGTCTTATTTATTATAGTCAATAAATAACCTAAACAATTTTAGTTTTAATTTCTCTATTATACAATAAGCCATCTTTCTTCATCTTTCTAAAACAAAATCACCTTTTCTTTCAATCTAAAAAGACAGATAATATTCAATCATCCAAGTCATAAAAAACAACAGAAATAAATAATATGGAATTAATTATAATGTAAAGGTTATATCTAAGAAATAGCTAAATAGTAGGGCAGATTTGGTTCTTTACCCTTGGCATAGCAACTGGTCTAGGAGAAGGAAAACTGTGGATTCAAACCTGTTAAATTCTGCATAAAAATTGACCTTGTGTCATATCCTATTCATGTGGAGGGGGAAATACATTATAAATATTCTTTATAAGAAATAATAAAAAATAACTAAATAAGCAAATAAGTTGAAAATGTCAAATTGAATTTTGAGCAAATCTGGGTCAAACCAAATGGACTTTTCTGAAGTTAATTAAACCTATCAAGAATCTTTTTTATTGATCTATTTATGTTGTAAGTGCTTATGCCCTAAGGGGTTTTACTTATATATATATATATGCGGTGGTGTTACCAAAAGATTTTAGGAATTTAACCACAAACAAAATTACTTAAATACCCTCATCTATTTTAAAGTAGTTCCCTTGGGCATATGAGCATCTAGTTTTGATGTAAGAGCTAGTAAGGTTGTCTCACAGATTATTACAATATTATATGCTGGCTGAGGCTGTAGAATACACCAACTGCATCTCTGCAGAGGGAAAAGAGCCCCCACTCCAATGGGGTCACCTGTTGGGCATATGGGTGGCAACCCATATAATTCAAATTGCTCTTATAGCAAACACCCAACCCTTTTTATCATATGGGTGCTACGAGGCAGTGGCTGAAGGTCAACCACCAGTATTCATTAATGCACATGAAATTAATGAAAATTATTTCTTCCAGTTTATCAAGACACAAGAAGTTGAATCATATATATATATATATATACATATATCAATCAAAGGTAGACAACATCATTGTCATTTTTCATTTACATTGTGATAGCCTTCAAAACCAACCAACAAACCAATAGGAACACAATGCTTCAAGCAAATTATAAAATTCTATACACACACACACACACACACACACACATATATATATATATATATAATATATATATATATAAAAGAAACAAGATTTGACATTTAATATGCCATTAAAAACCAACCAATGAACTAACCACAGATTATTACTAATGAACAATGAATTTGATCCTCACAGTCTGCCTCCTCCTACTTGTGGTCTTGTATCCAAACAAACCTAAATTAAAATACCAGTTTCTTCAAGTCACAAAGAGTAGAATACAACTTTTTAAAAAGAAGTTCAGATTATATGCACTGTTCAAATTCACCAAATGGTTGGGGTGTATTCAATAAATAAGGAGAACTTTTTGAAATAACCAAATTTTTTTTTCAGAATTTCCATAAATGTAAACACGACATTGTTTGAGACTGGTTTATAGCAAACATTATTTTAAGCTTACAAAAATGTTTGTTTTGAGGCTATTCACAATGGCAGCAAATAGATGAAAAGATCCATTACTATTGATTTCCTTGGAAAAGGGTGCAACTGTAAACAGTGCTTTCTATTGCCAACTTCTTTTTAGGCAAAATTCATCTTATTGAATGACCCTCATATTTATTTATGGGTGGTACTCTATATTAGGCACAAAAACTTTTATGAAGTTTATCACGTCATCTTTTTAAATGTTTTTCAATTTTGAATATCTATTTTGAAATTTTATTTCTGGTTTTAATTGCAATATAACAGCAAGAAGCTCATCAGCAAAAACTGATATTATTAGGTGTTATTTATGACTAAACTCTAAAGCATTGAAATTGCAAGCAAAAAGAAAATCACACACACACACACATATATATATATATATATATATATATATATATATATATATATATACAGTGATACTAATAGCTTTTTGATTTAGTGCATCCTAGAATGCACATATTTGCTTTGAATAAGTCCCTGGGAAAATTTATGGGTCCCACCTAAAGCTAACTCCTACCTTGTAACCTATCCAGTGTAATTCATTTCTAAGAAACTATTGAAATGTATTAACAGTTAGCTTGAAATGCTGAGAGAAGAAAAAAAAACACTAGGGATGCAGGACGTGTACCTATCAGCATCTCTGTATATATTATATTTCATTTTGGATTGCTACATATTCATATTTTTGATTACAGATTTTCAATGCAGTAGAGTTTGGTAATAAATACCTAACAATATCCGTTTTTATAGCATAATGTTCCACTTGAAATAAAAAAAATCCTGATGTATTTAGTTTAGGAGAAAATAGTTTGGAATTGTTTAAATAGAATAGTAAAAATAAATTAATAGTTTGAATAAAATGTTTTTAATAAAATTGAATGTGCCACTAAAAATAATAAAATCCTGATATATTTCATTTGGGATATATATTTACCTAACCCCTTCTTACGAGCAGGAAGTAACACAAGGTCAATTCTTTTAAGTGGAGTTTAACAGGTTTGAATTCAGTTTTCCTTCTTCGAGACAGGTTACCATGACAAGATTAAAGAGCCCTCTCTGCCCTACTATTTATAGCTGAAGAGAGAATATATGGATTTATATCTTTGCCAAGGGTATTAGTGCTATGCAAAATTTAAACCACCTTGTTCAGGATTTGAACTCGGGCCACAACTTCAATTTTCTATGATAGCAATCATTACACCGCCAGTACCTTCGTTAAGGAGAAAATAATTTATAATAATCTAAATGAAATAATCAAGATAGTTTTTTAATAAGAATTGTCAGGTGTATAATTATTTATGTGTGATATTCAATATTAAGTACATTAACTTTTCTGGTGTTTTTGACATCACAAAAGAATAGTTTATAATAGTTTAAATAAAATAGTTAAATTAGTTGTTCATGAGAATTTGTTTTGTTTTATGGCATATCAACCTTTCTGGGTCATTTAATGCTGAATCAAGTCATTTTGATAAGCATAGGATTAAGGTACCTTTATAGGAATTGTTAGTGGTATATTTGTGTGTGAGTGATATTCAATATTAAGTACATTAACTTTTCTGGTGTTTTTGACATCACAAAAGAATAATTTAAATAGTTTAAGTAAGAATAATTAGAATAGATTTTTATAAGAATTTTATTGGTATTCTTATTTAAAGATGATATTCAATATTAGGCAAATGGTCTTTTATGATGTTTTTGACGTCACGTTTTTAAATGTTTTTCAAAATTTTAAATATCCACATTGCAGTTTTATTTCTGGTTTTAATTAAAAGATAACAGCAGGAAATTAGTCATAAAACAAAAAAAGAAAAAATACTTTACAAACTTGAAACCTGTTTTTTTTTTTTGAGTGATTGTAAGTAGTAATTACATTTTTGTCAAATAATATAATTTGATTCTACAATGATGGGGCGCGTGGGAGGTGGGGTTGGGCGGGGGTGTTGGGTGACTATCAACAAGAAAATTTATGTCTGGTTTTTTCAATTTTTTCTAAAACTTGGCATCCATGAATTTTGTTTAGTTAATTTATTATTTAATTAACTGGATTGTAAAAAAATATTCCTTTTTGTTTAAAATACATTAAAAACTAAACTTTTTAAAAAGGGTGTTTGTTTTGCTGTTAACATGTGTCAAAGGTCAACTTGTTACATTGCTTTATCTTCTTCTACTAACTCTTAAATGGTTGCATTATTTAAAGTATGGAAAGAACAAAATGGACAACATTTTAAAAACCTGTTTTCTTGTTGTGTATGTCAACAACATAGAAACAATTTCATAATAATTTCACACAAGTCTAAAAGAGTGGGGTACCCAGTGAGGATCAAACTCACTAATGACGTGGAATAATTTAACCACTGTTCAACTGTAAGATGATAGGTCATTTTCGTTTTATTTATTCTATTTTTACAGATGGGTGTATTTGGTTGGTTGGTTGTGGGTTGGATTTTTACAGCATATCAACCTCTGTTGGGTTATTTTATGCTGAAGATATTTTTGTTTTATTCATTCATTATGGGCACTAAAGTTTTTTGTATTTTTAAACTGAATTCTTTTTTTTAAAAACATTTCTTTTAAAAGTCATTTTTTTTCTATCTAACCCATAGATGGACCCTGAAAGGTATTATCACTGTGGTCAGAGTCGACCTGGGAGTAATGGTGATCAAGGGGTACTCCACATTCCCAGAATTTCAGAATTGGAACTTCACCGTCAAATAGAGTTTAACCTCATACCCAAGACCCTCAGCCACCGCCTTCTAGCACATATATGATAAAAGGGGTTGGGGCTTTCCATAAGGACAATAGGGTTGAGGCAATCATATAGGTGCTAGGGCTTGATATGCCTAGCTGTTTGATTGATGGGGGCCTCTCCAACTGCCCATCTAGCCCAAGGGCAAAAATGGAGTGTTTGCATGTCATGGACTTCTCAACAACCAGGGTTCCATTGTTAAGCATCATGGGGTTAGTAGCCATGACCAACAGGTGACCCCATTGGGGAGAGTCTCGTGTGTAGATAACAATCCAACCTTAAATTCATTGGAGTTTTCTTTTTTTTTATTTAGTAGGGCAGACTTTTTTTTCTCTTTTTAGTATGGCAACCGGTCTAGAAGAAGGATAACCTGAGAATTGAAACTTGTTAAACTTCACTTAAACAATTAACCTGCACTTGTAAAGGGGTTGGGTAAATACATACTACCGACTCCCCAATCTGCAGAACTGGAGCCTTATCATCTGATGCAGTTTAGTGTCATACACAGAACATTCCTTTAGAGCGGTGGGGTGGGGGGTCTTACCTCTTTGCATAGAATACAGCCAGCATATTCAAAGCCCACCACCAGGGCGATTTACCCTCTTGTGTTTTGTTGTGTCATAACTTGTTCTGAAGGAGAATCAATTTCTTTATTGAATCAAGACAAAAAACAAAAAAAAACCTAACCAACCAACCTTTTCTTATCAATGATTACTGCTAAAAGTTTCCTGGCATCTTCGATCACACTTCTCGGCATTGTCGATACTTCAGCAAGTTGGACTCCTTAAAAAAAGAAAAATTTCAACAGTTACACCAAAATGCTATCAACTGTGTCCTCAGTCAGTTTAAAATTTATTACAGTTTTGCCCAAAAAGGATGAATTTAACTGAAATAATAACTTGGGTAAATTATCACATTTCATTATTCTTAACTATTGTTTTGCAGCCCAGCTAGAAAACTTTCACCTTCTAAATTCTAATTCAATCTCTCTCTTTNATAAGGTATCCAGCTTAGGAACTACAAGGTTCTGGGATTCAATACCAGCCCTCACAACTCCAGAATATGAGTAGCACAGCTTGAGATCTGGGTGGTAAAGTGTGAAGCTAATGTAGTGGTTGTGCTTCACCTCAGATGCTAAAACATTTCCTTGTCTAGTCTAGTGCCTAGTTGGAAAGGGGATAGGATCTCTTCACTGTCCGGTTTTTGATACTGACAATAGGCCACTCCACCAACGATTACTTTTACTATTCCTCAACAATAAAAATTAAAATCCCTATTTCATTTGGATGGCATTAATTTAACTATCACATTTTTTTTATGTAAATAAAATATCGTACTTCTATTTACCACACAATCCAAATTAAGAAGTTTCAACAAGAAAACACCTGTAGAAGGCCTAGAAAATTGTGTATATAACAATAAAGGTGAGGACATAGTCCTAAAAAATAACAAATTATCAAGACCTCATCTTCAAAATTTAGGATAGGGTATCCACGTTAGAAATCACAAGGTTCCTTGTCACATACAAAAAAAAGATCACTATCATTAGATGAAATTTTTATCAAATTTCTTTTGCAAATAAAAATATTCTGTAGAAGCAAAAATGATAGACAAGAATTTTTTTTTTTGTTTTTTAAGGAATATTTTTAAATTATTTTACAGTTTCATTTATTTCAGCATGAACAAAAATCTGTATTTAAAAAAAAAACAACCAAAAAGCAAAAAGAAAGTCAGGGCTTTGAAAAACATAAATTCATCAGTCACATCGTGCATGGTATCCATGACAATCTCTCGCCAATGTCTCTATTACTCATGCCGCCCCAAGAAGTCCTCTGTCAGGTTCCAGTATCTCGCAGAGTTGGTTCTTGCTGGAAGGCCAAACTGTGACCCCTGTGCTGATACACCTGATGAATTCACATAAACAATTTTATAGAAATTAACAAATTTCACACTCTCAAAGTCATAATTCTTGGTTTAATCAAGTTTTAAATCGAATTAACTTTTTAAAAGTGTGAGGTCTCTGTGGTTCGCACAACTTGCGAACTGTACATCATGTAATTAGTTCAAACTTCAGTAAGCTCATACAGTCACTTTCAGACTAATGACATTGCGGTAAAGTATGAACCCTCTCATCCTCCCCAGCTATGGGTTAAATAGTTCACTAACTGTTCCTACAGGATGGAGTTGGCATTATATACCCCATGGAAGGTATATTGGTGAGATTTTTGTATATAAGGCGTGTGTTAAAAGCCCACTCTTATCTTTATAGACTTCCGCTGATAAACATGGACCAATCACGTGGCAGTACTCTCTGCTGATATGTTATTATACTGGCTTTCTGTTATAACTACTTGAACCTTCGTGGACGACGAAATAGGATTATATCACTGACCTTTGACACTGCGTAGGATTCCATAATGCAAGACTTATCCCTTACCAAAAGATTCATAGCTCAGGACTTACTATTTTAAATTCTGTTTTCAACGGCCAAGGATGGCGGTCAGAAACTTACAGATTATGCCAATTAAAACAACAATTTGAAGAATTTCGATTGTCCCTAGTAGACACTATAACGTTTGATGCTAAGCTACATATTTGTAAAGGGTGATCACTGTGCACTCACATGATGGATAACTGCTCGACTGCGACACCATAGTAAGTTAGTTCACTTTACTCCAGCTCTTGAATATATGTTACTTGGACTTACTCCTGCGAAAAGTATGAACCCCCTTCATCCGTCTCAGTAATGGGTGTTACAAGCGCCAGAGCTTTAGATAACATACCCCCACGGAATGTTGAATGCCCATTAAAACAAAGAAACGAAACTAATCTTGAACAATATTTTTGACAAACAATGAAAAAATTTCAAGTTTGTGAGTTTTGTTATGCTAATTACCTGAAAATGATGGTTCTACCAGACTATTCCTGACCAAAGCATGAGTGTCCCAAACAACCAAACCAGTTATGTAACGAATGAAAATGTTACGAATGAAAATGCGCTTACTAAATATATAAAATGGTAAGTCCTTATCTAAACAGTCATCGTTTTATATAATCTAAAAAAAAAAAAAAATTTAGGGTGTAGCACAACCTGATGCCAAATTGCAGCCATATACACACTGAACGAAATAAAAATACCCTACACAACATAACAATCCATGCTGCCACACCTAACATGCGATAGCCCTATATTTATATTACAATATACTGCACACTAATGCACACATAGCGGATATGGGAGAAGACATCTCACATCTTTTAGACTAAGATTAATAATCACAATTCACAATAAAACTCAAATCACCCCATTATCACGATAGCACTTCACTTTAACAACCCCACCAACACAACCTTACACACCCAAATGTTTTATACACACGCATTTCAAGAATGTATCTCGAACACCAAGCAGTACCAAATGATTTTAAAACTATGAACTCACGGAGCGGACCAAAACGCTATACGAATACTCCGTTCATTGACAAAATATTTTACAGCCTCCGCTGTCAATAACAACAAGACAAAGGATCCATTCAACAGGACGACATTCATCTGAAAGAATCTAACGAATCCCAATTTCATGATACAAATAATAAAACATAGTGAATCCAGTACTCCATAACATCGAGTTCCTTCATTATTTTTAAAACTTCATAATAACGCCCCAAGTTCAAGATAAAAAAAACATAAATATATATATATATATAATAAAGGAAAAATTATAGAAAAGGAATAACGAATCACAGACAATTAACATTCAATAATATTTGTCTGAAGTCACTGATTACTCCTGATAATTAGTCACCAACAGATTGACATCACCGTCACCCATAGACAGGAAACATTCAATTCATTTTAAAGGATAATTTGTAAATTAGTACCAGCCTGCCCTAGAATTGCATGGTTCCAGCTGCCAATACCAGTCCCATCACTCAGTCATGAGTGCACAGATCTCGTCGCTAGCCACTACCAAAAAGGGTAGGCTCCCTAGTTGTCCGGCTGATACCTGATAATGCTCATTCACCACTTCTAACACAAAAACTCTTGTTATGCTGATTAATAAAGCAACGATCTTTTTAATTTGCCGTTAAATTATAAAACACTTTTTTTTCACCAAATATGAATAATGAAAAAAACGGATTTCTGTACATATTTTAAATAGTTGTGTTTGTGGCGCATTCCACATATTCTAAACTGATGATTACAATGGCAGAGAAAAGTTGTTTTTTTTAAATTTAATCTTGACTCCTGCAGTTAAAAAAAAAAAAGAACCTTTGATATTTTTCAAAAAGCCAAACTCTAAATCATTACAATTTTTGAGTTTTTTAGCAGTTTAAACAAATCTTAAATGTTTATTTTTCTTATTCTTAAAAATATTTATTACTTTATAGTTTTTAAAAAATAGTTTATAAGAGCAAATTTTAAAAAAATCTTTATTTTTTTCAATTTTACTTTTGTTTTTATACACCATTCCTTATACACCTATTAATATATCTCTTAGGTAAGATGTTAAAACTATCTGATTTTCTGAAGTTCCTTTCTATCTATTAATGATTTTGAGTATAAATTAGAATACTCATTCTAAACTTACACAATTCCTGAGGCATTGTGATGTAAAGCAGTACATAGTTTCAACTAAAGACAGAACACGATCTCCAATAAAAGATCAGAACAATAAAATATGGCTTCTAGGTGAGAATTAACCAAATCCGCATTCCTGGAAGCCTGTCTTACATGACAATGTCTTCCATTTGGATCATGGTGGTTTCTGTTTTCAATCCATTGTACTAAAACTGAATGTACTAGGATAGTAATCAAGCTTGAGATAATAAAAAAGCAACTTATAAGATTAAAGAAGCTTAGGGAAAATTAATAAAAACAAGAGATTTTAAATTTGCTTGAAGCTGTGTATAATTGTTAGGAGGTTATTTGAAGGCTATCACAATGCAGGTGTAAAAAAAAAAATATAATATGGTAAACGATGGTGTTGTGTTGTAAACCGGTATTTAATCTTTAATTCGAGATAATATCTCTTTTGTCAAAGCACACTGAACGAAGCAGTCTATTATTGCATTCTTTTTAAATGCAATTGTTTTCTTTTGAAAATATGTATTTGTATATAACTGTATTCGGTGTATGTTTACGTGAATGCGTATAATAAAAGAATGTTTTATGTAAGAATGTGAGCCAATCAAAAATAAATTGGAGTATTTGATAAAATGCAACAAAATGTAATTAAAAAAAAAAATATTCAAAAAAAATTAATAACGGTCTTCATTGAGGAATGCCAATACAATCTCAGATTGTTGGAAAAAAAAAAAAAAAGAAGCAAAATTATCAAGAGGAAAGACTAAACAAAAATATTAACAACACAACAATGTTTAATTTAAAAGTTAGCAATAAAAAAATCAATATTTCATAAAAATGCAAGATTATTAGAGAAAGATAAACTAGTCAAAAATTATAAAACGACAATTTTACTTAATTAAAAAAAATGTTCATAAACAATGAAATAATGAAAAACTGACCAAATTCTGTTGAAAATATTCTATAAAAAATTTGATTCATTAGAAATTTGATTTATATAAATGTGTAGTGCTTGGGACAAACAAAAAATCTTGAAAAAAATTTAACCATTTTTATTATGCTTCAAATTTTACTGAAACTTCAATGGCTTAGACACACATAGGAAGTGATATTTTCTTTGATATTGTTTGTCAAACTTTCCTTAGTTGTAATCCATAATTTTCTAAAAAAAAAAAATACTCAGAATTCAAAATATACAAAATTGATTTCTGTATTTTTGAGATGAGGCTTGATTGAATAATTTTAATGTTTCAGACGTTGTCCTCATCTTTATTTTTATGTATAAACCTAATGTTCAGGCGCTTGTTCTTCCGTGGTTTCTTATTTACCTTAGAATTAAAGTCATCATCAGATATAATTTGAGTTGAACTGGTTTGGAGCATTAGTATCAGTTACCACTTATTCAGTGCTCAAGCAGCATAAATACCACAGACTTATTGACAGAAATGTGATTAATGTATTGATTAATATTGTGGTATGTATAACAACCCAACACATTTCGGCCTCTGTATCCTCCAGCCTTCCTCACGTGTTCCCTGTGTATCTGAAAACATACATTATTATTTGAATAAGATCTTCAATAGTTCTTTGACATCTGATCAAACAACTATTCAAGATATGATTTCCCAGGTGGGTCATTACTATGTGTAACGTTGGTATTTCAAGTACCAAAATTGATATATCCTAACTGCCACTTACTATATCAGCTTTGGTATCTGTGAATACAACAGTACGCCTACGTACATATATCATTTTGGTACTGTGAAAATACCACAACGTTACACATAGTAGTAATGACCCAACCTGGAAATCAGTTGAATAGTTTGTTGATCAGATGTCAAAGAACTATTGAAGATCTTATTCAAAAATAATGTCATTGTTTTTTCAATACACAGAACACGTGAGGAAGGCTGGAGGATACAGAGGCCGAAATGTGTTGGTGTTTATACATACCACAATATTAATCCAATACATTAATCACATTTCTGTCAATAAGTCTTGCTGTATTTTATGCTGCTTGGAGCACCTTGAATAAGTGGTAACGATACTAATGCTCCTAAAAACCATGTTTCAACTCAAAATTACATCTGATGATGACTTTATTCTAAGGTAAATAAGAAACACCAGAACAAGCGCGCTGAACATTAGGTTATACATAACACAATAAAGATGAGGGCAACAGTCTGAAACTTAAAATTATTCACATCAAGCCTCATCTCAAAAAATACAGACAAATAAATTTTGTATATTTTTGAAATTTCTGAAATTATTTTTTTTAGAAAAATTATGCATTACAACTAAGGAAGTTTGACAACAATAATCAAGAAAATAATCACTTCCTATGTGTGTCTAAGCCAATTAAGTTCAGTTAAAATTTGAAGCAATAATAAAAAATGGTTAAATTTTTTTCAGATTGTTTGTTTGTCCAAAATAACACTCACACATTTTATAATAAATCAAATTCTAAATGAATCCAATTTTATAGAATATTTTCAACAGAAATTTGGTCAATTTTCATTATTTTCATTTTTATTGACACATTTCGTTGAATTAAGTAAAGCATTGTCTTTTATAATTTTTGACTAGTTTATCTTTCATCTTAATAATCTTGCATTTTATGACAATATCTGATTTTTTTTTATTGGTGCAACTTTCAAATTAAACATTGTTTTGTTGTTAATATTTATTGTTTATTCTTCCTCTTGATAATTTTTGCTTCTTTTTTTTTTTTTTTTCCACAATCTGAGATGTATTGCATTCCTCAATGAAGCACCGCTATTTAATTTTTGAATATTTTTTTAATTATTATTTTGTTGCATTTTATCACAATACTCCAATTTAGTTTTTGATTGGCTCACATTCTTAAATAAAACATTCTTTTTATTATACCGCATTCACGTAAACATACAACACGAGAATACAGTATATAAAAATACCATCATTTCAAAAAAAAAAAATCATTTAAAAGAAATGCCATAAACTAACTGCTTCAGTTCCAGTGATCTTTGAAAAAAGAGATATTATCTGAAATTAAAGAATTAAATACAGGTTAACACCAAACACCATCGTTACCATATTATATTTTTTCTTACACCTGCATTGTGATAGCCTTCAAAATCAACCTCCTAACCATATTATAACAATGCTTCAAGCAAATTATAAAACTCTCTGTTTTTATTAATTTTCCACTAGTCTATCTTTAATCTAATAATGTTGCTTTTTATTATCTCAAGCTTGCTTTACTATCCCCTAGTAACATTCAGTTACTACAATGGATGTGAAAAATAAGAAACCACCTGACCAAATGAGTAAGACATTGTCCATGTAAGACAGGCTTCCAAGGATGCAGGATCTTGTTCAGGATTCTCAGCTAGAAGCCATATCTTATTGCTATCTTATTATAATGGAATTCGTGGTCTGTCTTTAATTGAAACTATGTCACTGCTTACATCACAATGCCCTCGGGGATTTGTGTTAAGTTTATGAATGAGTATTTAATTATACTCAAAATCATTAATAGATAGAAAGGAACTTCACGATCAGATTAGAATTTTAACCTCGTACCTAAGAGATATATTCAAAGGTGTATAAAGGAATGTGTATAAAACCAAAGAGTACAAGTTGATGAAAGAAAATAAGAGATTTTTAGGAGATATGTGCTCTTATAAACTATTTAAAAACTTAAAGTAATAAATATTTCTTTAGAATAAGAAAATAAACAGTTTAAGATTTGTGTTTTAAAATGCTAAAACTCATTTGATAATGATTTAGAGTTTGGATTTGAAAATATCAAAGGTCTTTTTTTTTTTTATGCAGTAAGTCAAATTACAATTAAAAAAAACAACTTTTTCTGCCATTGTAATCATCAGTCTCGAAATATGTGCCAAATGCTGCCACAAACAAAAGCCTATTTTAAATCAGTACAGAAATCCGTTTTTAATTATTTCATTATTGTGAAAAAAAAAGTGTTTATATAATTTAACCAAATTAAAAAAGACTCGTGCCTTTATTTAATTCACTACAGAGTTTTGTGTTTACAAGTTGGTGAAATAGCCAATTATCAGTATCAACCGGACAACTAGGGAGCCTATCCCCTTTTTGGTAGTGCTAGACCAGGGAGATCTGTGCTACTCATGCACTGAGTTTGGGAACTGGTATTGCAGCTGGAACCATGCAATTCCTAGGCGCAGTGCTGTACTAATTTAACTAAATTATCCCTTTTAAAATGAATTGAATGTCTTCCTGTCTATGGGTGACGGTGATGTCAATCCTGTTGTGACTTAATTATGCAGGAGTATCAGTTGACTCAACAAAATATTAATTGAATGTAATTGTCTGGTTCGTTATTCACTTTTTCTATAATTTTTTCCTTTATATAATTATATATATATATTTATGTCTTTTTTTATCTTGAACTTGGGCTATTATGAAGTATTTTAAAAAATAATGAAGGAACTCGAGTTATGGAGTACTGGATTCAACTATTTTTATTATTTTTATCATAAATTTCGGGATCGTTAGATTCCCTTCTTCAGATGAATGTCGCTCCTGTTGAATGGATCCTTGTCTTTGTTGTTATTGACAGCGGCAGAGGCTGTAAAATATTTGTAATAACGAGGTATTCCGATATCAGCGTTTAGTCCCCTCACGTGAGTTCATAGTTTTTAAAAATCCATTTGGTTACTGCTTTGTTCGAGATTACATTCTTGGAAATGCGTGTGTATTAAAATACATTTGAGTGTGTAAAGTTTGTGGTGGGGTGTTAAAGTGAAGTGCTATCGTGCTATGGGTGATTTGAGTTTTATTGGGAATTGTGATTATTTAATCTTAGTCTAAAAGATGTAGATGTTTCTCCCACATATCCCCTATGTGTGCATTGTGTGCAGTATAATGTAATAACAATATTAGGGCTATCGCATGTTAGGTGGGCAGATGGATTGTTATGTTCGTGTAGGGTATTTTTATTTCGGTTTCAGTGTGTATATGGCTGCAAATTTGGCATCTAGGCTTGTTGCTACACAATAAATTTTTTTTTTTTTTTTAGATATATAAAAAACGATGACTGTTAGATAAGACTTACATTTTATATATTAGTACCATTTTCATTCGTACCATTTTCATTCGTACCATAACCTGGTTTGCTTGTTTGGCACTACTCATGTCTTTGGTCAGGATAGTCTGGTAGAACCCATCATTTTCCAGGTAATTAGCATACAAAACTCACAAACTTGAAAATTTTTCATTGTTGTCAAAAATATTGATTTACAAGATTAGTTTCGTTTCTTTGTTTAATGGCATATCAACCTTCGTGGGGTATTTAATGCTAAAGCTCTCCTTGTAGAACACCCATTACTGAGACGATGAGGGGGTTCATACTTTTCCCAGGAGTATTAGTCCAAAAGTGAACATAATATCAAGAGTGGAGTTAGTGAACTAACTTACTATGGTGTCCCAGTCGAGCACGTTATCCATCATGTGAGTCACAGTGACTCACCCTTTACCAAATATGGTAGCTCTACATCAAACTGTTTAGTTGTCTACTAGGGACAATCAAATTCTTCCAAATTGTTGTTTAATGGCATATCTGTTAAGTTTCTGACCGCCATCCTTGGCCAGTTGAAAAAGAATTTAAAATAAGTAAGTCCTGAGCTATAGAATCCTTTGGTAAGGGAATAAGTCTTGCATTATGGAATCCTACGCAGTGTCAAAGGTCCAGTGATATAATCCTATGTTCCGTCGTCCACGAAGGTTCAAGTAGTTATAACCAGAACAGCCAGTATAAATAACAATATCAGCAGCAGAGTACTGCCAGTGATTGGTCACATGGTTATCAGCGAGTCTATAAGTAAGAGTGGGCTTTTAACACACGCCTTATATACAAAAATCTCAACAATATCAACCTTCATGGGTTATATAATGCCAACTCCATCCTTGTAGAAGAACAGTAGTGATACTATTTAACCCATAGCTGGGGGGAGGATGAGAGGGTTCATACTTTTACCAATGTCATTAGTCTGAAAGTGACTGTAATAGAGTTACTGAAGTTTGAACTCAATTACCATGATGTCACAGTTCAGCAAGTTAGTGACGACACCACAGAGACCCCTCCACACTTTATAAAAAGTTAATTCGATTAAAACTTGATAAAAACCCAAGAATTATGACTTTGAGAGTAGTGAAATTTGATTCAATTCTATAAAATTGTTAAGTGACATTCATCAGTGTAAATCAGCACATGGTACACCAGTTTAGGCCTTCCAGCAAAGAACCAACTCTGCAGATACTGGACACTGCACAGAGACTCTTTGGGGGGCCAATGAGTAATAGAGACCATTGGCGAAGAGATTGTCATGGATATCCATGCTACGAATGTGACATGATGATTTATTTTTAAAAGCCTGACTTTCTTTTGCTTTTTGGTTGTTTTTTTTTAAATCACAGAATTTTTGTCAATGCTGAAATAAATGAAACTGTAAAATAATATTAAAAATAATTCTTAAAAAAACAAAAAAAAAAATCTTGTCTTATCTTGCTTCTACAGATATTTTATTTGCATAAAGAAATTTGATAAAATTATACCATCTAAATGATAGTGATCTTATTTTTGTATGTACAGGAACCTTGTGATTTCTACGTGGATACCCTATCCTAAAATTTTGAGATGAGGTTGATAATTTGTATTTTCAGACATTGTCCTCACCTTATTGTTATATACACAATTTTAGGCCTCTACAGGGTTTCTTGTTGAAACTTCTTAAATTTGGATCTGTGTGGTAAAGTAGAAGTACCAGATATTTTATTTACATAAAAAAAAATTGATAGTTAAAATTATGCCATCCAAATGATAGGGATTTTATTTTTATATGTAGAGAATAGTAAAGTAATCTCGTGGAGTGGCCTATTGTCAGTATCAACCGGACAGTGAAGGAATCTATCCCCTTTCCACTAGCACTGGACTAGACCAAGGAGAATGTTTTAGCATCTGAGGTGAAGCACAACACCTACCATTAGCTTCACACTTTACACCCAGATCCAAGCTGGCTACTCATATTCTGAGTTGGTGAGCTGGTATTGAACCCAGAACCTTGTAGTTCCTAGCTGGATACCTTATTTTTATGAGCCAATTCATTCCTAAATGTAACGTAGAATTTCACTGATATTTTAATCTAAAATTTAACTTGATTATTGTTCTTAAAAGAACTTTTAAATTTTCTGCCAATCTCTCAAAATAAAAAATAATAAAAGAACTTTTAAAAAAAACTTTATTAATTAAAAGAAAGAAAAACAAGTCGTAGTGAATATGAACAGAAACAAAATAACTGATTCGGGTAATCGATTTCCCAATTTCAAAAGTCCATCACAATCTTTCCGCTTGCAACATATTACAGCAGTCTCAACCACATTCCATAAGCATCTCACATGCAAAAAATCAGAATTGTCTCTCTCAACCTTGCTGCTTACCACACTAATAAAGCAGGCGCTCGTCCCTCATTCAGGCGCCTGAAATCACAGCTTCCAACATCCTGGCTCTTCACACCCTGACTCAAACCAAACTGCCCCCCAACAAAAGTTCAACACTGAGCATACATCTGAGCATACCTCACAAAAAGCAGTCAGACATGCCAGGCAAGCTCAAGTTTCAAATTCAGGTGAGAATGTCTATCGTCACATAAAAAAGAAGGGTATAAAATTATTTGAAATGCTCTCCCTATAATAAAATCATTAGTAATACTAGCAAATATATGCACCCTCCAGGTGCAAGTATTTAAGTTTTAATGTAATAGAATATATTAAATTAGAAAGGCTAATGAAACTGAATAAGAATGCATATAAAAAGATTAGTAACAGAGGGGGTATGATTGTAAAATAGAACAACTTTGAAACTAACTCTTCCATCATTTTATGTTACTCCCTTCTTTCATTGGTAAATTTTCCTAATTTAACTATTTAATTAAAATAGGAAATAAAGAATAAAACTGTAGTTATTTCTTCTTGCTAATGGATTTCTTTAAAGATTTATCCCCAAGATTTTTGCTCATATTCAATAAGGTAAAACCAAACAATTAGAAATCAATAATACTGAGCACATATTTATTAAAATCAAATATTTTAATATCAATATGCAAATTAGCCTTCCCATTCACACTGTAAACCGCTATTTTGTTGTATATATAAATACAATTGCATGTTATTAGTATGTAGATATGGTCAACAGTCTTAATGATGTAAAACAATTTTATTAATAATTAAGGTTTAAATAGAAATAAAGTCATGGAGAATGTGATGTAAATAACTAAGGGAATTGTGACTTGTATAGTAATATAGTTTCAGTTATAGACAGAAAAACACACAATCTCTATTATAATAAGATTAATATTTATTTTAATTTTAATACTTTACCTGTAATAAAATCTTTTTCAATATTATAAACTCATAAACAATCCGTTTCACATGATAAAATCATTTGCAAAGTTTTCCTTATAATAGAATCATTTGCAATGTTTTCCCTGTAATAAAATGTAAACAATACTTTCTTTTCACAATAATAAAATCATTTGTTTTACCTACAATATATTTCATAAACAATGCTGTCCCTATGATAAAATTATTTGCAATTTGTTCCTTATAATAAAATCATTTGCAATATGAAGGCCTTGCAAATGATTTTATCATCATGCATTATTGTGCATATGTTATGTAACGAATAGGCATAGCCTATCATTTTTGTAATGTAGTGTAAGATTTAAATTTAAAATTTATTCATAGAAAAATACAGATAAGTTCAGATAAGTCTTACTGACCCCCCGCGGTCATCTGAGTGGTCTTCTCTGATTGGCTAAGGAGGATCATGTGATCAGACGATGCCGAGAAAGTAGTGAGAATCATCTAAGCAGCTGTTCTGTGCTTTTTCTCCACTTGTGAGTTAAATAAACTATGTGTACACCAAAACAGAATAAGTCTCCATGTTTATAATTAAGAGCTACGATGGATCTATCAGTATCTGTGATGGCATTCACCTTGGGTCGGTTGAGCCAGCTCAACCCAACAAATTCACAAGAGTGAGAGAGAGTTAAATCACGATTATACATTTTACATATTGTACTATTTTGCAACAGCTCTTAAGTAAACATATCAAAAGTTGTAATAATTAAATTATCATACAGTGGTATTTCCTAAGGTCTTGCTAATGATAATCTATTAATAATGGAGATTCGCTTCCGGTTTTTGTCTGTAACAAAAACTATGTCACTGCTTACGTCACTATACCCGAAATCGTCATAACATACACTCAAAATTTGAGCATGCAACATTAGACAGTCCTCATTGTTTTTTAAAACAAGTTTTAATAGATAACATCCCCAGTATCATATTTTATTATAGTTTGTTTATTTAATAGATATTCAAAGTTAATAGAACTTAGTTTCAATTTCAAATTGTTTTATTTTTTTTACTCCTTTAATAAATTTGATGATTTCATGATTTATGGTTCAAACTCTCCGACATTTAATTTTTAACTTCCACCTCCTCAAGCAATATCTTTCAAAAATGTTTTTATTTTGCTAGTAATAATAATAATGTTAATTAACAAAAAGAAGAGGAAGTGTGGTATATCCACAGATCCCACTAGTAAGAAGTAGTCAATATCAACAGTAAAAATCAGAAGTAGAAAATAACAATGTGAAAATTGAATGTATAATTTTAATGAATACAAAAATGAAAGTGAAAGTGAAAGTCTAAAATTGAACATCTGAAGATTAAGAGAAAAACCTGAAAAACTTACAAATGCTTCGAGCCACAAAGTCACATTTAGGGATAAAGTTTATTTGTCTGAATTTTTGACATGAGGCTTGATGTGTATTATTTTGATTTTTCAGACTGTTGTCCTCATCTTTATTTTGGTATTTAAAACCAAATTTTGGCCACTGTATCCTCTGTCCTTTTTCAGGTGTTCCCTGTGTATAGTTAATGACCTAACGTGGGAAATCATTTTTAATAGTCTGGCTGTTGATCAAACAAAGTGTCAAAGAACTTTTGAAGTTCTTATTCAAATAATGACAACATTGTTTTTACACAACTATCATTCCAACATGTGTCACAAGAAGCATCACAAACATTCATTCATTCATTCAAAAGCTTATAAGCATGTCCTACATGACTTGAGGCATAAATGATTTCCCAGGTTGGATCATTGCTATACACAGGAAACAACTGAGGAACACTGGAGGATACAGCATCCGAAACATTGTGATTATAAAATCTATTTGTTTTTTCTTATCTAATTTATCTTATTCTTATCTAAAATTGCCAACCTTCTTTATAGCATCAAGCATTTTAAAAATAAATTCATATTTTGTCTAATAATAAAATTATCTAAAAAATGACCAATTCTGTTAAAATAACAAAATGAAAATTTACTAACAATTTTCTGATGAAAAAATTAATGAACCAATGAAAATCCAAGAAAATTTTCAAAAGAAAGAAATAAAGTTTAATCCTGTGGTTCCGATTCTTGGAGATTTTGAACATCTTCCAAATACCGATTCTTAAGACTGGTCAGATAGAATCTTAAACTGTCATTGTCCAAACGAGAATTCCTTGCTGTCTGTACCAAACGAGTGGCCAATTTAAAAATGGCTCTTTGCTGTCTGGATTCTTTCTGTAAGCTCTGGTCAACCTACAATGGAGAAAGAAATAGCAATCATTTCAGAAAATATATCAGAGTGATTAACCAATAATTATGGTGGAGTGATTGAATACTTAAAGGATCTATCTTATAATGGAGATTCGGTGTCTGTCTGTGACTGAAATTATATCACTGGTTATGTCCAATAACCTCAGGAATTATGTAAGTATTAATTTGTAAGTATTTAATTGTCAAAATCATTAATACATAGAATAAATTTTATTTACTAATGAGGTCTCTATGAAAATCTGAGTTAAATTTGCCTCAAAACAGCCCATGTTATTAGGGTATTTGCCTCTCATCCCATTTATGAAGGCGTGACACAAGGACATTTTTATGCGGGCCCACCCACAAGCTGAATTTATGGCTGGTAGACATAAAAAATGCATTGATCCCATTGGCATTCCCCTCAAGGGGGGTGCCTCAGGTGCTGGGCAATAAACCCAGCCCTGCCCCTTTAAATCAAGGAGGCAGGTGTTGCCTGGGGGATAGCCCCCTGGGATCAACACTGTTAATTTACATTAACAAACACAGGCCCCAAAAGGCCTGTGTTGTTAGTGCAGTTAAAATATTGCAATGTATGTTATATATCACTAAGAAATAAAGGGTTTACATAATATATGGTGTGGTTAAATTACATACTGGTTTTAACAAAACCAGATTATAATAATTTACTTGGTGTTATTGATCACAAATATTATTGTTTTATTCTCCATAATATTAAAATCAATACTATGATTGATTTTGTATAAAAACAAATTAAAATTTAATTAAAATAATTGTAATCTTTTTATATGCATTCTTATTTAATTTTGTTAGTCTTTCTAATTCAATATATTTCATTACATTAAAACTTAAATATTTGTATCCAAAGGGCAGATATTCTTGCTAGTATATATATATGCGCTTAATTGAAGTCATACCTAATTTGAAAATTAATTAGTTGATAATTAATGAATTAGGCGAATATATCTGTTCAAATGTAAGGCGTAAACAAATCGAGAAAAAGTCAATCTCTGTATGTACATTTCAGCCTATTAAGCTTTATCAGCATACAGAGATCGACTTTTTCTCGACTTGTTTACGCCTTACATTTGAACAGATATATTCGCCTAATTCATTAATTATCAACTAATTAATTTTCAGATTAGGTATGACTTCAATTAAGCACATGTTCTCCCAAAAATTGTCGGCTATTGCCATTGATATATAGTAAGGTCACGTGAGTATTAGGAGGAGAGTCCGTCGTCTAAGTACTTCAGGTGAATTCTGCACAGAGTAATCTGTGTGTTCTTAAATAGTGGTTTAGAACCATCGCCACTGTTCAGGTATGGGGGAGATGGGTCATTCCATTATATCACCCCTCCCTGATCTAAATTCTTCCGTTGGAATTTAACTTTTAATATTTCTTCATTTTTGAATTTGGACGTAGTCGTTTTACCGCATTCTTTTCTCTTCAACTTTTTCTCCTCGCCCCACGGTTAACGATGGGGGATGCTCGTGGAATTTGTGGTAAATAAGAAGTTGATGGTGCAGGCGGCACATTTACAGGTACTTTTTGTAAAGTGATTTCTGGGTCCTGTTCCACAATTGTTAATATTCTGGAACGTATGTCTTTGTCTTTTGGTGCAGTTAACACTTGCACGAAGATTAAACATTTGAACATATCCTTTGAAATTTCGTTTATTTTAAACAGTTCACATTGAGAGTTGACTGTACCGGCATAAGAAACGAAATCCTCATTTTCCAGTTTGACGATATTTAAACACTTATATCGTGTATGGAAAAGGCTATCACGTTCGTCAAAGATTTTCGACTATGTTTTAATCATTTCATCAAACGAAATTTCCTCAGGTTTATTAGGTAGTATCAAATTGGTATATTTCGTGTTTTCCTGAGAACTCAATTTTTGAAGTAACAATGTCACTTTTTTCTTCGTCGGGACCACAGTTGACATCGTTTTGAAAAGATAGACTCTATCTCCTATAGTTGCTGCTGAAAAGTCATACTGTTGTCGGGTCATAGTGAAATTCTGATAGAGAGTTTGCAATTCCTTCCACCGAGAAGACCTTGATCCTTTTCTTGAACTACTTGATTTGTTAATAGTTGTTGAAATTCTCCTGTTGTTTAATAGTTGGCTTTGTATTTGTTCTAATTGTTATGAACAATTTGATTGCCGTTCTTCGTGCAACTTTTGTGTTGCTGCATCGACTCACATAACGCCTTCGTAATGTACCAGCTATCATTTTGTTTCAATGGTATTAATTTTACAAAAATACAACAGTACTCAACTGTGAGAACAGACTTATCCTGTTCCTAGTAGTAAACCCAAAGAGAAAGTTTTGACACAACGTAATTTGTCAAATAAGAAACACGAGAGAAACAAAAATCCAGATTTTGCAGAAAGTTCTGTCAATAAAAAAGAATTACCATTTTCTTGCGGTCTAGTTTCAAATCTGTGTTGCAACCTGCTACACGATTTTTGGGGGGATTTTTTTTTTTGTAAATCCGTTTTCTTGCGTTCCAAGTTCAAATCAGTGTTGCGCCTTGCTACACGATTTTTTTTTTCTCAGGTCGTTCAGATCCTCATCGCCACTTGATATATAGTAAGGTCACGTGAGTATTAGGAGGAGAGTCCGTCGTCTAAGTACTTCAGGTGAATTCTGCACAGAGCAATCTGTGTGTTCTTAAATAGTGGTCTAGAACCATCGCCACTGTTCAGGTACGGGGGAGATGGGTCATTCCATTATATCAGCCATATCAAACAAACTGTTTGCGTACTCTCATATATATATATATAAAGATTCTGTATGTCTGTTCATACAAGTGAACACGTCCTTTTATAAAGGACAATTGGTGAAGACCAGCAAAGACCAAAGTTCAATAAAATCTACAACCTATTTTTGTCTGAGGGGAAATTAAAAGATAATTTTATCGGTCATTTTCCATAAATAAAAATATAATAACGGTATAAATCAATGTTGTAGGTGACTCACCTATGACACGAACATGGACTTACCCAGAGGGTATATATTAACAGAGCAAAGCTACTCAAGTGAGAAGTAGCAGATACATGTTCTTCGTGTATGCTGTAACAAGGAAACCCTTTCATTGTATGTTGATATATTGCTGAATACAATCTGTTCTCTACATTTTATCTCCGTGTTGAGTGATTATTTATTGACCCTTAAAAAGGTCATAACAATCAATATATCAAACTAATTTAAAAATCAACCTTGAAATTTTACACTTACAAAAATTTCAAAAAGTATTTAATCAAAAATTTAAAATGACCCCCCTCCCCCAAAAAAAACCACTAAGACAAATATGACTGAGAAACCCTCAACTAGTATGAGGGCATCCCATCTTGGCATAACAATTAGTAAGCTAGTCTCACAGATCCATAACTACTGAATAGTGAGTTTGATCCTCAATGGATGCCCCATAATGTGACTTTGTGTCACATCCTGAGGTGAACAGTTGGGTACTTAGGATTTCCTATTATGGTTAGCTAGTCTGACAGATTACTAGTAAATAGTGAGTTTGATCCTCACAGATTCCCCATACTTATGAATGTGTCACATCCTATCCATGGCGAATGGTTGAGTAAATACAAATCTTGGACTTGTGAATCTTTGAAATAGAAAGTTAGTGTGGTAGTAAGCAAACAAACACGGTCGGACTTGTAGAAGCTTTATTCTACATAGAATACAGTGGTGGATTTTGACCAGTTTATATAGTTATTAGAAGGGTAGGGAGGTAACTCAGTTACCTATTACAGTGTTAGTTTTCTAGTTCTTTCTATTTAAGGTTTTTAAAATATTTTAATTAATTTAAAAAAACAAACTATTGATGTTCATTTATAAATTATATTTGTTGGGAATAAAGAATCCTGAATAAAATCAGTTGAACATTTGTTGAGTTTATGTGTATGCATGTGTATGTGTGTGCATGTATGTGTGCGTGTGTGTTTGTGTGAGATGGCATTTACCCAATGTGGGTTAAGCCAGCTCTACACATTCTTTCTTGGGGATTGGTATCCAAAAGTTGGGATCCCAGCAAGATTATCTCCCTAACATTTGTAATCAAATATAACTTGTAAGAACCCTTATAGCAAATCATAACTCTCTCTTATTGTTTACTGTGACTGAAAGAGATCTTTTATCTATATATTTGAGATGAGGCTTGATGTGAATAATTATGATACTTTAGACTATTATCCTTATCTTTATTGTGTATAAACACAACGTTCAGGCCACAGTAACCTCTGGCTCTGTTCAGTTTTTTCTTTAAAAATTACCTTAAAATTAGTCATCTTCACACGATTACCAATGAATTCAAACGTGCTTTCGGAGCGGTAATGAATTTAGCTCTGAAACAATGTTTAAATTCATGGGTAATCATTAGAAAATGACTAATTTTAAGGTAATTTATAAAAGATTTGAAACAAATGAAGCAACTGTCTTTCACTCCCTTCGTTTTTTGTTAATTTATTTTGTGTACACAAATGATTATGAATAATTTTGATATTTCGGAATGTTGTCTTCGTCTTCATTGTGTATAAACACAACGTTTCAGGCCACAGTAACCTCGGCTCTGTTCAGAAGCTTTTTGAATTAGCTTAAAATAAGTCATCTTCAGACGATTTCCGTTGAGATCTGAGGCCACTTTTGAATTCTTGGGAATCATCCGAAGATATTTATTTAAGGTAATTAAAAAACAAAAAACAACATCCCGAGGTTACAATGGCCTAAAAATTGTGTTCATCCACAATAAAGATGAGGATAATAGTCTGAAATATAATTATTCACATCAAGCCTAATCTCAAAAATACATAATCATAATTCTCTTTTATTGTACCATGTGACCAAAAGAGATTTGTATTTACCTAAGATGAAAATAAATAACCATTTATTGAATAATACTTTTAATCTAGTACATTAACTTACAAATCTACATTGAATTGGAAGTCTTATTTATTATATTTAATAAATAAATAACCTAAACAATTTTAGTTTTAATTTCTCTATTATACAATAAGCCATATTTGTTCATCTTTCTAAAACAAAATCACCTTTTCTTTCAATCTAAAAAGACAGATAATAATCAATTATCCAAGTCATAAAAAACAACAGAAATAAATAATATGGAATTAATTATAATGTAAAGGTTATATCTAAGAAATAGCTAAATAGTAGGGCAGATTTGGTTCTTTACCCTTGGCATAGCAACTGGTCTAGGAGAAGGAAAACTGTGGATTCAAACCTGTTAAATTCTGCATAAAAATTGACCTTGTGTCATATCCTATTCAGAGGGGAAATACATTATAAATATTCTTTATAAGAAATAATAAAAAATAACTAAATAAGCAAATAAGTTGAAAATGTCAAAATTGAATTTTGAGCAAATCTGGGTCAAACCAAATGGACTTTTCTGAAGTTAATTAACCTATCAAGAATCTTTTTTATTGATCTATTTTATGTTGTAAGTGCTTATGCCCTAAGGGGTTTTACTTATATATATATATGCGGTGTGTTACCAAAGATTTTAGGAATTTAACACAAACAAAATTACTTAAATACCCTATCTATTTTAAAGTAGTTCCCTTGGGCATATGAGCATCTAGTTTTGATGTAAGAGCTAGTAAGGTTGTCTCACAATTATTACAATATTATATGCTGGCTGAGGCTGTAGAAATACACCAACTGCATCTGCAGAGGGAAAAGAGCCCCACTCCCAATGGGGTCACCTGTTGGGCATATGGGTGGCAACCATATAATTCAAATTGCTCTTATAGCAAAACCCAACCCTTTTTATCATATGGGTGCTACGAGGCAGTGGCTGAAGGTCAACCACCAGTATTCATTAATGCACATGAAATTAATGAAAATTATTTCTTCCAGTTTATCAAGACACAAGAAGTTGAATCATATATATATATTATATATACATATATCAATCAAAGGTAGACAACATCATTGTCATTTTTCATTTACATTGTGATAGCCTTCAAAACCAACCAACAAACCAATAAACACAATGCTTCAAGCAAATTATAAAATTCTATACACACACACACACACACACACACACACATATATATATATAATATATAAAGAAAAGATTTGACATTTAATATGCCATTAAAAACCAACCAATGAACTAACCACAGATTATTACTAATGAACAATGAATTTGATCCTCACAGTCTGCCTCCTCCTACTTGTGGTCTTGTATCCAAACAAACCTAAATTAAAATACCAGTTTCTTCAAGTCACAAAGAGTAGAATACAACTTTTTAAAAAGAAGTTCAGATTATATTGTTCAAATTGGTTGGGTGTATTCAATAAATAAGGAGAACTTTTTGAAATCCTCAGAATTTCCATAAATGTAAACACGACATTGTTTGAGACTGGTTTATAGCAAACATTATTTTAAGCTTACAAAAATGTTTGTTTTGAGGCTATTCACAATGGCAGCAAATAGATGAAAAGATCCATTACTATTGATTTCCTTGGAAAAGGGTGCAACTGTAAACAGTGCTTTCTATTGCCAACTTCTTTTTAGGCAAAATTCATCTTATTGAATGACCCTCATATTTATTTATGGGTGGTACTCTATATTAGGCACAAAAACTTTTATGAAGTTTATCACGTCATCTTTTTAAATGTTTTTCAAATTTTGAATATCTATTTTGAAATTTTATTTCTGGTTTTAATTGCAATATAACAGCAAGAAGCTCATCAGCAAAAACTGATATTATTAGGTGTTATTTATGACTAAACTCTAAAGCATTGAAATTGCAAGCAAAAAGAAAATCACACACACACACACATACATATATATATATATATATATATATATATATATATATATATATATTACAGTGATACTAATAGCTTTTTGATTTAGTGCATCCTAGAATGCACATATTTGCTTTGAATAAGTCCCTGGGAAAATTTATGGGTCCCACCTAAAGCTAACTCCTACCTTGTAACCTATCCAGTGTAATTCATTTCTAAGAAACTATTGAAATGTATTAACAGTTAGCTTGAAATGCTGAGAGAAGAAAAAAAACACTAGGGATGCAGGACGTGTACCTATCAGCATCTCTGTATATATTATATTTCATTTTGGATTGCTACATATTCATATTTTTGATTACAGATTTTCAATGCAGTAGATTTTGGTAATAAATACCTAACAATATCCGTTTTTATAGCATAATGTTCCACTTGAAATAAAAAAAATCCTGATGTATTTAGTTTAGGAGAAAGTAGTTTGGAATTGTTTAAATAGAATAGTAAAAATAAATTAATAGTTTGAATAAAATGTTTTTAATAAAATTGAATGTGCCACTAAAAATAATAAAATCCTGATATATTTCATTTGGGATATATATTTACCTAACCCTTTTTTACGAGCAGGAAGTAACACAAGGTCAATTCTTTTAAGTGGAGTTTAACAGGTTTGAATTCAGTTTTCCTTCTTCGAGACAGGTTACCATGACAAGATTAAAGAGCCCTCTCTGCCCTACTATTTATAGCTGAAGAGAGAATATATGGATTTATATCTTTGCCAAGGGTATTAGTGCTATGCAAAATTTAAACCACCTTGTTCAGGATTTGAACTCGGGCCACAACTTCAATTTTCTATGATAGCAATCATTACACCGCCAGTACCTTCGTTAAGGAGAAAATAATTTATAATAATCTAAATGAAATAATCAAGATAGTTTTTTTAATAAGAATTGTCAGGTGTATAATTATTTATGTGTGATATTCAATATTAAGTACATTAACTTTTCTGGTGTTTTTGACATCACAAAAGAATAGTTTATAATAGTTTAAATAAAATAGTTAAATTAGTTGTTCATGAGAATTTGTTTTGTTTTATGGCATATCAACCCTTTCTGGGTCATTTAATGCTGAATCAAGTCATTTTGATAAGCATAGGATTAAGGTACCTTTATAGGAATTGTTAGTGGTATATTTGTGTGTGAGTGATATTCAATATTAAGTACATTAACTTTTCTGGTGTTTTTGACATCACAAAAGAATAATTTAATAGTTTAAGTAAGAATAATTAGAATAGATTTTTTATAAGAATTTTTATTGGTATTCTTATTTAAAGATGATATTCAATATTAGGCAAATGGTCTTTTATGATGTTTTTGACGTCACGTTTTTAAATGTTTTTCAAAATTTAAATATCCACATTGCAGTTTTATTTCTGGTTTTAATTAAAAGATAACAGCAGGAAATTAGTCATAAAACAAAAAAAGAAAAAAATACTTTTACAAACTTGAAACCTGTTTTTTTTTTTTGAGTGATTGTAAGTAGTAATTACATTTTTGTCAAATAAATAATTTGATTCTACAATGATGGGTGGGGCGCGGTGGGAGGTGGGGTTGGGCGGGGGGTGTTGGGTGACTATCAACAAGAAAATTTATGTCTGGTTTTTTCAATTTTTTCTAAAACTTGGCATCCATGAATTTTGTTTAGTTAATTTATTATTTAATTAACTGGATTGTAAAAAAATATTCCTTTTTGTTTAAAATACATTAAAAACTAAACTTTTTAAAAAGGGTGTTTGTTTTGCTGTTAACATGTGTCAAAGGTCAACTTGTTACATTGCTTTATCTTCTTCTACTGAACTTCTTAAATGGTTGCATTATTTAAAGTATGGAAGAACAAAATGGACAACATTTTAAAAACCTGTTTTCTTTGTGTGTATGTCAACAACATAGAAACAATTTCATAATAATTTCACACAAGTCTAAAAGAGTGGGGTACCCAGTGAGGATCAAACTCACTAATGACGTGGAATAATTTAACCACTGTTCAACTGTAAGATGATAGGTCATTTTCGTTTTATTTATTCTATTTTACAGATGGGTGTATTTGGTTGGTTGGTTGGTGGGTTGGATTTTACAGCATATCAACCTCTGTTGGGTTATTTTATGCTGAAGATATTTTGTTTTATTCATTCATTATGGGCACTAAAGTTTTTTGTATTTTTAAACTGAATTCTTTTTTTTAAAAACATTTCTTTTAAAAGTCATTTTTTTCTATCTAACCCATAGATGGGACCCTGAAAGGTATTATCACTGTGGGTCAGAGTCGACCTGGGAGTAATGGTGATCAAGGGGTACTCCACATTCCCCAGAATTTCAGAATTGGAACTTCACCGTCAAATAGAGTTTAACCCCATACCCAAGACCCTCAGCCACCGCCTTCTAGCACATATATGATAAAAGGGGTTGGGGCTTTCCATAAGGACAATAGGGTTGAGGCAATCATATAGGTGCTAGGGCTTGATATGCCTAGCTGTTTGATTGATGGGGGCCTCTCCAACTGCCCATCTAGCCCAAGGGCAAAAATGGAGTGTTTGCATGTCATGGACTTCTCAACCACCAGGGTTCCATTGTTAAGCATCATGGGTTAGTAGCCATGACCAACAGGTGACCCCATTGGGGAGAGTCCCGTGTGTAGATAACAATCCAACCTTAAATTCATTGGAGTTTTCTTTTTTTTTCTTTAGTAGGGCAGACTTTTTTTTCTCTTTTTAGTATGGCAACCGGTCTAGAAGAAGGATAACCTGAGAATTGAAACTTGTTAAACTTCACTTAAACAATTAACCTGCACTTGTAAAGGGGTTGGGTAAATACATACTACCGACTCCCCAGATCTGCAGAACTGGAGCCTTATCATCTGATGCAGTTTAGTGTCATACACAGAACATTCCTTTAGAGCGGTGGGGGGTGGGGGGTCTTACCTCTTTGCATAGAATACAGCCAGCATATTCAAAGCCCCACCACCAGGGCGATTTACCCTCTTGTGTTTTGTTGTGTCATAACTTGTTCTGAAGGAGAATCAATTTCTTTTTGAATCAAGACAAAAAACAAAAAAAAACCTAACCAACCTTTTTCTTATCAATGATTACTGCTAAAAGTTTCCTGGCATCTTCGATCACACTTCTTGGCATTGTCGATACTTCAGCAAGTTGGACTCCTTAAAAAAAGAAAAAATTTCAACAGTTACACCAAAATGTTATCAACTGTGTCCTCAGTCAGTTTAAAATTTATTACAGTTTTGCCCAAAAAGGATGAATTTAAACTGAAATAATAGACTTGGGTAAATTATACAGTTCATTAGGTTCTTTAACTATTGTTGTTGGCAGCCAGTCTAGGAAAAGAATGCTGACCTTTCTCAAATGTCTTTAAGTCAGTAACCTTGAGGTGCCATATTCCAACTCTTATAACTTCAGTACCAAGCCAGATATCAAAGTAAAAGGTTTTGTGCAGCTGACAAACAACCAGCGTTCACTTTATCTTCTTAGTTTCAAATATTTCAAAATATTTTGATGATTTTTGTGAATAATTTGAAGAGATGTAACTAGGATTCATTAAATGCAAAGATGTGAGTTTTTTTATTATTATTTTGTCATTTTCAGTTACAACAAAAGATTTTCTGTTTCATCATTATTTACTTTGAAAACTTCTTAACAGTATAAATGTTTTGTATTCTGAAATTTGATAATTAAAACTGATTTATAGCCATCTTAAAAATACATATATTTTTATAGGTGTGTACCATATATGGTGCACATCATGGTTTTGGACAGTTCTTCATGTACTATATATATGGCCAATGTGCAAATACATTATCATCATCATCATGTTGTACTATTAGCACAGATATCCATGACAATCTCTCTCCAACCGTCCCTATCACTCATTATGCTCTGGAGGTCTTCTGCACAGCATCAGTATCCCCACAGAGCTGGCGTGCACATATGCTGACTTCCACAGGAGGATGTCCCATGATTTCATCATTGTTTCTCCAGCAGTGTCCTGCGTGTCTTGTCCATCTTACTCAGATCGTTTGGAAATCTAACATAAATCTCACATGAAAATTATTAATTTATGAGGAATCGTCTCCCGCCTTAAAAACCGCTACCCGGTGACTATCAAAATAACAATCCCAACTCGTCGTAATTCTTGTTTATTTATCGTAATTTGTCGTAATTCTTGTTTAGATATGAAGATGAATATATAGTTTTGAATAGACTGAGATAGATAGATAGATAAACAAACAAAATGATATAGATATATATGAACAAATGGAGATAGATATTTTCGACAAGTAAATGTATTGGGGGGGGGGGTCGCATCTTTTTTGTCGTAATTCTTGTTTATTTAAACTAAAAACAAGACATTAAACAAACATGAATTTAAAAAAATCTTAGTATTTAAAGTAATATAGATAAATATGAACAAATTGAGATAGATGGATAGATAGATATGAAGATGGATAGTTTTGAATAGACTGAGCTGGGTCGTTATTTTAATAGTCAACGGGCAGCAACTCTTGAAGCAGGAGACCGGGACACACTTCATCATAAATTACCATTATTTCTATCAGTTTATAAAACCAAACCAAAATATTTACCAATATATTAATGAAAGATCAAACAAAAATTATTCTTACTAATTTATTAATACACATGAAGTTAAACTAATCATATATGTATTAAAAAAAAAAAAAATTCGGTATTAACTAACCCACAAAGGTTGATATGCTGTTAAACACTAACCAACCTGATAATGCTAACATATCATTAATATTGTTAATTCTAAAAGTGTAAATATAGACATATAACATACATTATGCCCCAACATTTAGGCATAGATTAGCTCCAGATGGGTTGGAATGCCATTAAAATCCATTAACCATCAACTAGACAGCAAATACAAATATAAAGAAAGCATAAAAAACAAAGAAAAAGATAAAGAGCAAGATATATATATACATATATACATATGAGAAGTAAATACACAAGCGATGTGTTTATGATATTTTTAGCCAACAATTTTTTGGAGAATATGTGCTTAATTGAAGTCGTACCTAATTTTGAAAGTTAATTAATAATTAATTCATTAGGTGGGCATACCTTTAAATGTAAGGCTAAACACGACTTCAATTAAGCACATATTCTCCCATATATATATATATATATATATATATATATATATATATATATATATAGAGAGAGAGAGAGAGAGAGAGAGAGAGACAGACAGACAGACAGACAGACAGAGAAGATCCTAATCAATCCATACCGTAATGTTTCTCGTTTGTTTTTCCTTGTGATAAGACATGAGTGTAAGTGAATTTTTCACAATTTCCCTCAGTACTGAAAAATCTTTGCACTTCAAAATAATAACTGAAACAAGAACAAAAAAAAATAACATTTAGAATCCATATTATGCAATTATATAAAAACAACTGTAGAGGCCACCTCCCACCACCAATGATCCTGGTGCCCAGCTATGTGACCAACACTAAATAAACAATCATAAGAAATTTCATTGTAGATGTGGTAGAATCAAACATGAGACTTGGGGATTTTTAAAAAGAGTTAAGTCACTTACTGAGAGATTGACAAGTCACAATCTAAATTCTGGTTAAATGATATCAAGTATTTCTAATACAAATGATTTGAACAGTTCCTATCTACTACTAATAATTGTATGGATTCAAGTAACTAATAATAATCCTAAGTAAACCATTATAGTTTTAAGTAACAAGGTCAGAGAGTGCAGTAACCAAATCAACAAAAATCATTATACTTGACAAAATATCTTATAGAATACTAGCAGAGCTACCTGACATTGTTTGGGATTTAAAAAGTTAAAAATAAATCTCTTATCTATATTTTTATATAGATTAATAAAAATTCTTTATCCATATATTTGTTTAATTATTTTTTATTCTTTATTTATTTTTGTTTTTAGGTTAGTTTTTTTTTATTATTCTTCTTGTTTGTATTTTTGTCTTTTATTTGCTTTTTATTATTTTTCTTAAGTGGACAGGGAGATGACAGACTGGGAGATGACAGACTGGCAAATAAGATTCTGTACCCTCAACTGAGAGAGGGATCACATGGAATTGGTAGACCAAAGCTCAGCTACAAAGACAACATCAAGAGAAACCTGAAGGACTTAAACATCTCCATAGATAGTTGGCAAGACACAACCAGAGATCGAATCAATTGGAGGAAATGGATTTGTATAGTGTCATTATTGGACATGATGGACAGCAAGTAATTAATTAATTAATAATAAATTAATAATTAATAGAATTAATTAATTCATAATTAATTATTATGTTTCTTAATCCAAATAATTTACTTACTGCTATCAACTGGCATCAAGTATTTTTTACAAATAGAAATTTTAAAGTTTGGTTATAATTTGTCAGAAAACAACGTTAATGCACGCATAGGAAAGGCATGGGCCGCTATAAATAAATTATCGGTCATATGGAAATCCAATCTCACAGACAAGTTAAAGAAACAATTCTTCCAGGCCGTTGTCGTATCAGTGCTGCTGTATGGCTGCACCACCTGGACCCTAACGAAGCGACTAGAGAATAAACTAGATGGGAGCTGCACAAGAATGCTGCGGGTGATCCTGAACAAGACATGGAAACAACACCCCATGAGAAAGCAGCTGTATGGCCACCCAAACCATCACCCAAACCATCCGAGTAAGACGGACAAGACACGCGGGACACTACTTGAGAAGCAAGGACGAACTTATAAGCGACATCCTCCTGTGGAAGCCAGCACATGGGCATGCCAGTGTGGGCCGACCAGCAAAGACGTACATTGATCAACTCTGTGCAGATACAGGATGCTGCATAGAGGACCTTCCAAGAATGATGAACGATAGGGACGGATGGAGAGAGACTGTCATGGATATCCGTGCTAACAGTGCGACATGATGATGATGATGATAATTTGTCAAAGAATGTATCTTTCTGATTGAATTGAAAATGTCACTTTGCATATTTCAGACCAAGTTACCTTTAAGCACCCCAGAGACGACCTGGATTCAGAGGGACATGTTTCGCTTTGCACCGTCAACATCTGGTTGTTTGTTACCAGATGATTTTTAAACGCATCTTTTTTTTTTGAATTATGAAACTATCTGCTAACCCTAACCCTAACAAACAACCGGATGTTGATGGTGCAAAGTGAAACATGTCCCTCTGAATCCAGGTCGCCCCTGGGGTGCTTAAAGATAAATTGGTCCCATATTTCTGTTTTTGAGACTGAAAGAGAATAGAATCAGTCCTTCATTGCCATTACTCCCAGGTCCACTGTTTTGCAAATGTATAAAATATAAACAATCAATATTACAGACTTGAGAAAAGAGCAAGATAATCAAAATCATGATATTCCATGTGGAAAACTTAAGAGATTGGGGAGGGGGGATCAACACTCCATGGCTAGTGAACATGTGGTGGAAAATGGCTAACACACATGACAACATGTAGAAAATAATAAATTTATCCAGAATTTATTTTTTACTTACTTTTCAACATTTGGATAAAGTTCATCAAGATTTGTCAATTCCATAAAATGTGTGACAAAAAATGTTATTGCCTGAAAAATAAAAGCAAATTATAAACATAAATACATATTTATAATCAAATAAATATTCATATATATATATATATATATATATATATATATATATATATATATATATATATATTCTTCAAGCGATTTCAAAAAAGTTATTTTTTCGAACATCTCAGAAATTCTCCATATTTCAACCGATTTCATTTAAAACAATAAGGATTTACTCTGACGAGGGTCGCTATTTCTTTTATACTAAAAATTTCTGTAGTTTTTTCTATTATTGTAATTTTATTTTATTTTGTATTTAAAATAATAATAGATAGAATACATGTATACATTGATAAACTCCTGGCCAAAACATGTGTCAGTAAAATAAAATAAAATAAATCCTATTTTATCCATTCAACATTTTCTTTCCTTTATTTTTCATTTCAACATACCGTCTGGTTTGATTCCATTAAGTAGGTAAGTAAAGTAAAGCTGGTAGAGTGACCTATTGACAGTGAGGGAGTCTATCCTCTTTTTGCTAGTTCTACACCAGAGAGATTGTTTTTGTTGAGGTGGAACGCCACACCTACCATCAGCTCTACCATCAGCTACTCATGCACTGGGTTAGCGGGGATCAGTATGAAACAAAGAATCTTGCAATTCCTAAGCGAGTGCTCTACCAACTGAGTTAAATGGGTCTGTTTGGAATAAATTGGACAGATTTATATTTGTGTATTTTTCTCTGTAGGCTGGAGGTATTGACGCACAATACGCATCATTTAAAAGCTTGGACCCTTCTTCATTCATATACGTGATGACAGATAGAATGGATGACTGGAACCCACCTGAATCATGGAAGAGAACAACTTGTATCATGATGATCTGTGATGGCCATTAAAATAAAGATTATGGTTGCTGCCCAATGCTCCCTGAACAATGTAAAAACAATCAGACATAAACTGAAAAATTGCAATGGGGACTATGAGGCTTTGGCTAGAAGAAAGCAACATAACAGACAATCTGATTGCCTTCATACAGCAGAATTCCTTGAAAATCTGCAGAAAAAAGTGTTAGAGGACCCTCAGATGCCTACATGGAGTTGCTAAACACTAGAGTGAAGCCCTGGATAAAAAGGGTAGCCAATGGTAGGCCATATGTATGGCAGCAGGATTCGGACCCTACCACATCTCTGGTAAAAGTCAAAAATGGTTGTTGGCAAATTTTTACGACTACACCAGTCCCAATGTTTGGCCCCCGAACTCCCCAGATCTTAAGCCCATGGATTATTATGTATGGGATGCTGTTGAGACAGACACCAATCGCTGTGCCAAAAAATCAGTTAATCGACAGAATTAAGATAGTTTTTGAGACCTTTCCCAGGGAAACTGTAACATCAGCTTGTTCCAGATTCCGGAGCAGGATTGAGGCTGTGATCGACGCTAATGGCAGTTATTTTAATTGAAACTTGTTGACAGTAGTGTAATTTCCGTGCCTGTGGAATTTCTTTACAATCAATTAAATTTTGTAGTTAGCAAGCACTTTTTCTTTTTCCTTATGAAACTGTCAAATTTCTCCCAAACACTCTGTCTATATATAAAATTTTCTTCCACCTTAACAGCCCAGCACCAACTCACAAGAGAAAACTTTCAATTCTCATGACCTCCAGACAATTTTATTAGATGAACTAGTCTCACTGCATGAGACCAGTGTCATTTGAGTTTTTTTGTTTTTTTATACATATTTTGAGTGTTGTGGCTTCATTTTTTATTGTTGTGTTTAAAAGCATTTATAGTTTTCTGAGAAACATTTAAATTTAAACAGTTTTGTCAAGAGTGTAAGATAAAACTATAATGATGTAGAACAAATTAAAATAAATTATTTTCACTTTTATTTAATCTAAATTTTTAACTGTCTATGAGGCTTTACTGGTTGGTTGGTTGGTTGGTTGGATCTTATGGCATGTCAACCCTTGTTGGGTCATTTTATGCCAAAGACATATTTGATTCATTCTTGATGGGTCCTCAATTTTGTTTTAAACTCAATTTTTCTAAACACATTTTTTAGAACTCATTTTGTTCTATTTAACCCATAGATGGGACCCTAACAGGTACTACCACAGTAATGATGATGAAAGGGTACTCCACATACCCTAGAGCTTCAGAACTGGAACTTCACCATCAGATAGAGTTTAATGTTATACTCAGGGCAATAAGACCCTCAGCCACTTCGTTCTTGCACATATATGATAAAAAGGGTTGGGGTTTGCCATAAGGACAAAATAGTTGGGACAATCATATAGGTGCTAGAGCTCGATGTGACCAGCTGATTGATCGGAGAAGGCTTCTCCAACCGCCTGTCAAGCCTAAGTGTTGCATGTCATAGACTACTCAGTCACCAAGGTTCCATCCTGAAGCATCATAGGTCGCCAACCCTGGCCAACAGGTGGCTCCATTGGGGTAGGGTGTCTTACCCCTCTGCAGAGGTGCAGTCAGTGTATTTTCAAACCCCAGCTAACAGGGCTGATGCTTTACTGACAAATAATAAGAGTTAAAATATTATTATATCACTCCTTTCGAGATTTTCATACTAGCATGAGTTGTTGGTCTGAGTGACAGCAAGTCTCTTGGGGTATCCAGGGCTCTGCTGAGTATTCTAGCCAATCTTAACAATGCTGTTGTTTGGATGGTCTTGATTCTTTCTCTGATTTCCAATTCCTCCAGTCTAATCCTTGCTGGATGTCTCTATAACACAATGCATAGGTGCATTTGCTGCAAGCATGTGTGTGTGTGTGTGTGTGTGTGTGTGTGTGTGTGTAATTGCATAGATAGGTTATATTGATTAAATAGTAAGTCAACCACATATATGTATAAATATGTGCGTGTTGTAGCTAGAGTAAGACCACCCACAGATGGGTATATGTGTGTGTATTCAGTGTGGATCGTGTATGTGTGTATACATATTTGCACAATTCCAAATGTGTGACCATTCCTACTCTATCACACTTACTTTTCTCTTCTTTCTCAGGAAATTTCCTACATTTTTTATGTTGAGGTTTAAATATATTTTTCTGTTTTGTCTATTTGTGTTTCCGTCTCATTGAGTCAGATACATTTATTCTAGGTCAGAGTGATAAAAAATTGGATTTCTCATTTTGGTGTTTAAACCCCCCCCACCCCACCCCACCGGAAATACATTACCTTCAGGTTCAAAAGATATTCACACACTGCATAACAAATACCCAATCCTTCTTCTGCACTAGTGCCTAAAAAAGAAAAATATATATATATATATATATAAATTAAATTTAAGCACTTTAACTCTTAATGTCCTATACCACCTCATTCCACATGGACGGAAGTCACATTTGTTTTCCTAATCCACCCCAAATAATAGCCTTTGTTTAAATGTAATATTAAACATATTTAGCAGTCTTTGATTTATGGGAAATATTTCAGGTAGCTTTAAATGAAAAGGCCATTTTTATCCAAATAAATCCTTATAGAAATGGGGTTCTTGACTTAGAAAATCCTCAATAGGATGTTAAGAGTTAAGGAGAGCATGATCTTACTTTAAAAGGTACTCTTCTTTCCAACTCCCCAAAATATTAAAGGACAGAGACACAAGTGCAATCAAGAAATATGAAAAACAAACAAAACAAAACAAAACACAAAAAACAATTTAAAGAATCAGAAATAAGAAATACATACAAAACACGCACAATATTACAGTTATTGAAACATAATATAAATATTAAGATAATATCTATATATTAATACTCTTGTTCCTTAATTTTTTGACCATTATCATCTTGCAACACCCTCTGATTAAAAATGAAATTGTCCAAGATGAAAAGCAAAAATTATTATCTAGTGTTGCTTATCCACCAAATTCTTATTTCATATGAGTGATATCACCACAGCTAAATAATGGACTATTTTGTTTTTATGATAAAGAAAGAAAGTTAAAGAAAAGGCATGCTACACAGAAAAAATATAAGAAAGAAAGAGTAGAGGAAAAATAGAGAGAGAGGGGTAGCACGTGGAAGCGATAATGCTAATCTGTTTCAATTGAACATAATGAAAAGAAGGAAAGAAAAAAGATAGAGTGAGAGAGAAAGTTAAATTAAGATTATCATATTTTTTACATATTGAACTATTTAGCAATAGCTCTTAAGTAAACAAATCAAATTTTGTAATAATTTGATTATCATATTGTGGTATACCCATACAGCGGTGCCGATAGCTTTTTAATTTAGTGCATCTTGGGAAGCACATATTTGATGTGAAGGAGTCCCCAGGAAAATCTATGGGTCCCAATTAAAGTTTCTTAATAGAGCGTGGTGTTTTTATTCATGATCTGGGGAAACTCCTACCTTGTAACCTATCCTGTGTAATTCATTTCTAAGAAACCATTTAAATGTATTTACAGTTAGCTTGAAATGGTAAGGAAAGAAAAAGAAAAACACTGGGATGCATGGATAGGATTTTACTGCGTCCTTTTAGAATTTTGTGCATCAAGGACGCAGGACGTGTTTCTATCAGCATCTCTGCCCATAGTATAGTATCATTGGTGGTGTTAGTAGATTCCTATTAAGGGCAAAACCGAGAGAAGGGGGAAAATAATTCCCGAGTAACGTCTGGGGAGAAGTAGAAGTAATTTTTGTAAATAATTAAAATGTCAAAGTGACTTTTAGAAAATGTCAGAAGAACAAAGTGACCAAACAAGAAAGATTAACAGACAAGTGTTAGTTTTTAAGAAAGGGTGGAGAGATCTTTTTTTCTTTTTCTTAATTGATTTAACACTCAGAATATAAGACACCATTTACACACACAAACACACACAGACACACAGACATATATAATATATATATATACACTGTATATTTGCATATATCTATCTAAATCAACTTAACTCTAAGAATATAAGACACCATTTACATGCACACACAGATATATATATATATATATATATATATATATATATATATATATATATATATATTTGTGAATAAAAAGGTCTTAAATACCAGAGGTATTGTGATTATGGACCATTTCCACTCGTGGGTATCTGAGGCCTAAAATCACCCTTGTACCAAGAAACTTGATACCCCAACAAAGAATATATATATATATATATATATATATATATATATATATATATATATATATATATATATATATGTGTGTATATATCTATTTGAATGTACTTAACTCTCAGAATGTAAGACAGAATGTACATGCATATATATATATATATATAGTTTACTGTAGTGTATAGTCATCCACAGACACATGTTTTGACTTATCAAGTCTCCTCAGTGTGGCTAGACATTTTGCAAGCTACCTACACCCGGGATAGAAACCAGATTGATTCCACATCAGTCGGACAGCTTAACCGCTTGACTATCGTCAACTACAGAATGCAAAGGGGATTTTAACTGTTTTAATACACACATCCATGAGCATGTAAAGGCCGCAATAAAGTGCTCTATCCCTTTTATAGGAGAGCGTTGTGTTTATGCTTTAGTTGGCAGTCATCAGCGAAATCCCCTCCAAAGTGCACAACCCCAGGGGTATGGGGAGCATATATATAATATAAGTTAAGAGTAAGGAAATGAATCCGACGGTATAAGTATAGATAAAAAGATATGAAAACACACAATGTTGTTAAAATGAAAATATTTTATATCATATTCATAGCTAATATTGAACAATATTTCGATTTATTTATATTTATATAAATTATTTTCTACTTCTCTCTTGATGAGTCCGGAGTAAAAAACAAGCTCTGAAGATGATTTTTATAAATCGAAATATTGTTCAATATTAGCTATGAATATGATATAAAATATTTTCATTTTAACAGCATTGTGTGTTTTCATATCCTTTTTATCTATATCTATATATATATATATAAGAGGTATAGAAATAGAAAATATTAAATAGTCTGCTTACAAACGTTCATTTTAACCTATGGGGTTTATTCAATTAAAATCATTTTAAAATTAAAATGAAGACAATTGTAAAAGACATTTTATAAACAACAGTCTTCATCAGAACACATTTTTGTTGAATGAAAAAGGAGGAAAATTTATCCGTTTGACACGAGAGGTTCAAATAACACTCGCATTCTAGGCCGGAATGTCTGTTGAAAATTTGTATAAAAACGTATTTTGGTTTAAAAATAATATAAATTTTATTTTTAAACCTAAAAGTCTCAAAAATTGATGAGAAAAATTGAATAAAGTTTGAAGATAAAGGTGTATAAAAAGTTCTTCAGATATAATCCGGCCCAGAACGTGAGTTTTATTTGAACAAGGAACCATTTAGCTTTTTATCAAAATTTATCACATAATAATAATAATAATAATAATAATAATAATAATGCAATAAGACTCCTGGAGAACTAAGGAGACTTGTTGTCACTCAGCTTCCAGTGAACCACCGGATATGGCAAGTGTGAAAAACTCAAAACAAAATGAGTTTTTTATTTTAAGACTTCTACCAAAGACTTTTCCTATTAGGATATTTCACACATATAACTCTATATAATCTCTTCTTTGTATCTCATATCATATTTGTTAAATTTACTCCACCAATAAAATATTCTTGTTATTATTTCATTGTCAATTGTTCTCACATTTATTCTGTACAAGGAAGTGTATTCAGCCAATCATATTTCTTCTACACAATATCAATTTAATATGACATCAGTTTAAATAGATAGACGAACAAAAACCTATCCCTAACATTCAATAATTTTAATAAAGTATTAAATTTAAATTTATCACAAGCAATAATTCATTCATTACCAGCAATGACATTTTTAAATTCTTTGATAGATGAGTTTAAACAACAGTCATGAGAACAAACATTTTACATTTTCCCACTTTTTAAAGTTTCATAAAAATTGGCATTCCTAATTACATTGCCATGACAATCTTATAGACAACTATAATGTTCAGCAAAAGTTTTCATCAAATTAAAAAAAAAATCCTTATGGTTATCTCATGAGAGAGTAAAACATTGTTAGAAATTTTCAAAAAAATCGTATAGGTAAGAAATTTGTCAGTAACTAAGTTGCCATTGACTTTATGTCCATGCTACCTTTGCTACTTTAACTTGTCAGTGAGATTGGATTTCCATATAATTGATAATCTCTCAATGGCAGACCATACTTTCCCTATGTGTGCATTAATATCACTTTCTGAGGAAAAAAAAATAAATATATATATATATATATATATAATATATATATATATGTGTGTGTGTGTGTGTGTGTGTGTGTGTGTGTGTGTGTGTGTAAATGAAAGGTATCCAAAACTGGTAGTAAGGGATGATTCTACATAGGATCTTCAAAATCTCACTGTACAATTATTGCATGTTTTAGTAGGTGGAAATACAAGGATTTTAATTATATATTTTTACATTTTCATTTTTTTTGTTGTTTTATTATTTGTTTGTTTTTCTCATTCAAAATTATCTAAACATGGATTTATATGTTTGAATTCTACTTAAACTAAGTTGAAATTAATAAAACCCATTCTTAATCATTTAAAACTTTTTTTATAAATATAGTCTAGACAATTTTTATTCTATTTTTACATATTAAAATCATTCATATACATTTTTTGAATATGTCTGTTTAAAAAGGAAATTTAAGGATACTTTTGTAACACTTTCTTTAGCTTGAAATTGTAAATTTATATTTGCTGTCTGACCTACATTTGATGGATTTCTGGTGAGATATCTTTGGGTTATTCATTCTAACGGTGACTGTCTGATGAGACTGAACTTGGGAGTTTTAGAAATTTCTTTAAATATCTAAAAGCCTTTTAAGTTTTGGTTGAAATAAATTTATTACAGAATGACAGTTTATAGAGTTGTTCCCTTTCTTTCAAAGGTATTTTCCCACAGAAAGTGATATTAATGCACACATAAGGAAAGTGCGGTCTGCTATAGACAGATTATCAAGCATATGGAAATCCAATCTTACTGAAGTGACAATTCTTCCAAGCTGTATCAATGCTACTGTACGGTTGCACCACTTGGACACTAATGAAGTGCTTAGAAAATAAGTTAAATACACAAGAATGCTGCATGTGATCATGGAAACAAGAACCCACAAAAACCCAGCTGTACGGCCACTAGCCTCCTATCAACTGAATTGGGACAATTATATAGGTGCTATGGCTTGATGTGACCAGTTGATTTTATGGATGTAATGTCAGTATCAATGATATTATGATCAGTGGTAATAATTATGCTATATTCAAATGAGAAGTAAAACAAAGAAGAGAAATACAATAATTGAATTTGCAAGGGAAATAAAAGAGCAGAGAGAATGCGTTAAATGAAATTGCTTTCATTTAGCATTTTATATTTTTGTTTGTTGTGACATAATCTGCCAAGTTGAAACTATTTTTTTCTTTCTAAAAAGAAATACAAACATTTTAGAAGGTTCAATTGTGATAGATGTTTGCAAATAGTCGAGTGTGTGTCCTTCAGGGTTAAGTGGTGTGAAATTTTAGGAGAGGCTGAAATAATTTGGGATAAATGCAAGCATTCATCACACTCTCCCCTTTTCCACCCCACTTGCAATTTATTCTCTCTCTCTCTCTCTCTCTCTCTCTCTCTCTCTCTTGGATTTGTTTTCTACCTCTTTCCTTCCACTCTACAACTCCTCTGCACTACAGAGCTGTAAGTGACCTTAGCAGTAAGAATGTGGAGAAAGAATAGTAGATATTTACTTAACCCATTCGTTACAGGTTGAGTGTGACACAAGGTCATAAGTATAGGGCATCAAATAAAGATTGAACTTGCTATTCAATAGTGATAAACTTGTGAGATTAGACTGTGAACCATTACACCACAATGGGACCCTCTATTTACCCGGCTAATTCATCATGGGTAGGATGTGACACAAGGTCATAAGTATGGAGCATCCAGCCAAGATTGAACTCGCTATTCGGTAGTAATGGACCTGTGAGACTAGCTTGCTAACCATTACACTACAAAGGGACGCTCTATTTACCCAGCCCATTCATCATGGGTTGGATGTGACACAAGGTCACAAGCATGGAACTTCCAAGCAAGGGTCAAACTCAATATTCAGTAGTAATAGACCTGCAGGACTAGCTTGCTAACCATTACACCATGATGGGACTCCAATTTACCCAATCTATTCACCATAGGTAGGATGTGACGCATCCAGCAAGAAATGTGGAGAATGATATCACAGTAAGCCAGGTTCAAATTCTAATTAGGATATGAGAGATAAAGAATGAGTTGGTTGTTTGGTTGGATTTTATGGCATATCAAACCTTGTTGGGTTATTTTATGCCAAAGATGTTTTGTTTTATTAATTCTTAATGGTATTCAAATCTTTTTTTCAAACACAATTTTTTTAAACACATTTTTTAAAACTCATTCTTTCCCTAAAGATATAACCACACCAGACCAGAGTGGACCTGGAAGTAATGGTGATGATTTGGTTTGGTTTGTTTTATGGCATATCAACCTAAGTGGGTCATTTAATGCCAATAAAGTTTTGAAATAAATTAATTTTTAAATGGATTGTCGATTGTTTTTTATAAATACATTTTTCTATTTAACCCA